>JAQHUG010000489.1:702361-752058 GCA_028555095.1 Dicrostonyx torquatus | reverse complement strand
AGAGAGAGAGCGAGAGAGAGCGAGAGAGAGCGAGAGAGAGCGAGAGAGAGCGAGAGAGAGCAAGAGAGAGAGAGAGAGAGCGAGAGAGAGAGAGAGAGAGAGAGAGAGAGAGAGAGACACTAGTGTTTTTCCTCCAATGTCTCACAGGCAAAGTGTACTTTGCTAGAATGTGTGTCCTGCGTAATATCTCAGCAGGTTAAAGGGCAGATATGGAGTAATAGTTCCCCTTTATGAAAACATGGAAGTTTTTAAGAACTTAGTGT
Organism: Dicrostonyx torquatus; assembly: GCA_028555095.1. NCBI lineage: Eukaryota > Metazoa > Chordata > Mammalia > Rodentia > Cricetidae > Dicrostonyx > Dicrostonyx torquatus. Next base: position 751,795 of record JAQHUG010000489.1, on the reverse strand, counting down.
CTTCAATTACCGTCTTCAGTTTGAAGAAATAGTTACATTTAATGAAAAAAAAGTAAATTTTTAAAAAGAGCAAGGCTAGCCGGGCGGTGGTGGCACACACCTTTAATCCCTGCACTCGGGAGGTAGAGGCAGGTGAATCTTTGTGAGTTCGAGACCAGCCTGGTCTACAAGAGCTAGTTCCAGGACAGGCTCCAAAGCTACAGAAAAACCCTGTCTAGAAAAAAAAAAGAAAGAAAGAAAGAAAAGAAAAAAGAAAAACCTACTATGACTGCAGGGAAGGATGGAGAGAAAAGACACTTGCAAAGATTCACAGAGAGTCAAGATACTAAAACACCACTCATCAGTACTCCCGACTCCCCTGCTCGTGTTGACTGGAGTTTGCCTCCAAAGATTGGACTCTACCAGAAGTTGATTAACCACGTTGTTAAATAAGCTTATTAGGACTGTGTCGAATAAGAATAAACAGGGTTAGAGTTAAGAGCACTGGCTGCTCTTCCAGGACCTAGGTTTGATTCCCAGCATCCACATGGCAGCTCACAACCATCTGTAACTCTAGTTCCAGGGGATCTGGTGCCCTCTTCTTCATTCCACATGAAAGGGAACACAAGTGGTAGACAGACATATGTGTTGGCAAAACACTCATTTACATAAAACAGAAAGAAGGAATAGGATGAAATGTAGCTCTGATCATGATTTGCCATCACGAAATGTGCCAAGCTCTTTTCTGATGGCCAGCCCCTAGGGCAGTAACTGGGAACCAGAGGCAACCCTAGGGTTTATAGGCATTCTGACATCAACTCTGGCTGCCAACTTGATGGTCATTTTAAACTGGTTTCTATTAAGAATCCAGAGAGATGATGAGGCCGATTAGACTTGTGAACAGATGGTACTAAGGACTTCCCAGTTAGCTCTGCCCCTTCAATTTCCCAAATTACCATCCAACTTATAAACTATTAGGTGGCACATACCATAAAGTATTATGCCTTAGATTTAATACCTCTTGGATTTTTAAAAATTCATTAGTAGATTAATTTCTTATTTTGGCAAAAGTCTCAACAGTCCTCTTGTCCCCAAATCGGGTGTTTGACCTAGTACTAAGATGACTTTCATAAATACTGCCAATAAGGCTTTCATGTAAGACAAATATTCCCAGAGCAGATCAAAAAGGCAATTCCACTAATACAAAGATCTTTCTAGATGTTGTCACTTACTTAAAATGCTCAATTAGTATGTGAAATATTAATTTATAATAACTATTGATTTTATGAATTCAACTTTAAAAGAGTATGAAGGGCTTCAAATGAATTTTGATTTTAAAAGTTGTTTTGCTTTTTGCTCTTTGTTTTTGAAACAGGGTTTCACGCAGTCCAGATTGGTCTCAATGGTCTCAAATTCACTATGTGAGCAAGGATGCCCTAGAAATGCGGGTCTCCTGCCTCCACCTCCCAAGTGCTGAGATGATGAGTGTGCTCCACTGCCACAGTTCATGTCAATAGGACTATGTCCTGAGGAAAAGGCAGTCTGACCTCAGCTATTTGCTTAACATACACTGAATAGTATAATGGAAATGTCTCTGAAAAAAGGAAATAAACTATATTTGTATGATTTTCTTGAGACAGGGTCTTAGTATGTCATCTTGTTTGACCTTAAACTCACTACATAGACCAGGATGGGCTTGAACTCGCAGGGCCTGCCTCATTCTCCTAAGTGCAGTGATGAAAGGGGTGAGTGGCACTGTGTCTGACTGTTGAAATCCCCCCCACCCCTGGCACTGGGACTTGAACTCAGTGTCTGATGCATGCTAAGAAAGTACTCTAAGATACACCGAGATATATCACTGAGATACATCCAATCCTGTGAAAACATTTCCAAACCACAGGAGCAATAGAAATTTTTAAAGATTAAAAAAGTTTCATGCTCATTAAAATTTCATTGAAGTTACCTATAAAGAAAAAATAAAACCCAGGTAATCTTCAATTTTCTACTCAAAGATCTTTCAAAGACAATTTTAGCCTAAGAATTAGAAAACATTTATCTATCACAATATGAAACTCCTCTTAAAAACTAATTATTTTTTGAAAGAGTCACTTCGTGACTCACCTTGTAATGTAACATCTTATGTATCTTTTAGATATATATTCAAATAACATTTCAAGTACATCACATGAAGCTGAATAGATACTTGATACTGGAACAGGAGAGACGGTCAGTGGGTAAAGTGCATATTGTGTAACATGCCTAGCATCCACTGTGTTCATCTGCAACCCCAGGTCAGCACAAGGGGAGGAGATGGGAGATCCAGGAGCACTCTGGCCAAGAAGTCTAGAGGAAACAGTGAACTTCAGGTTAATGAAGACCCTGTCTAAAAAAATAAGGTGGAAAGCACACAGGAAGAAATCTGACCTCGATGTAGACTTCTGGCCTTCACATGCTTACACTCAGAAAACCACAACCACACACACACACAATATACACACATACACACGCATGTACATACACAAAATATTTGAAGCTATCCAGTATAACATATATGTCAACACCAGTTTCGAAAACGTCATGGTTAGACAGGAATTTAGCTACCAAGGTCAAAGAAAAGGAGATGAACAGAAGAGAAAGGAAGCCAAGACAATTTAACTTTCTCTACCTAAACAAACAGATGAAGGGCTACAATCTTAAAAATAGATTAATCTTCTAAAACTTCCCCCTGAAAACATGCAGGAAGATGGTAAACTACTCACTGAGTTTGAGTATGTACTTGACATACACCTTATGGCTTACCAGGTTTCTTCTAAAATACTCAAGGGTGTGGGTATCTTCCCTGAAATGGAAGGTACTACTCGAGGAAGAGTTGACAAAAGTTTCAAGTCTCCAATCCCTAGCTGAAGAAACTGAGGCTAACAACTCTGAAGAGTTCAGCAACTGGGTCCAATGACATGGTAGGTAACAATCATGTTGAGAAGAGTGATAACTAACTGTAATCCCAAGGCTTACCTCGGGAACCTAGGAGACAGCTGCCAGCTGGGCTGCTACATTGTCGTGCATAACATAGTAGGACTGAGAAACTACGTGGAGATTTGGGGGATATTCTAAGAGGTAGATTGTGTTATGGATATGAAATCCTAGCTTCAGCTTAGGAATTGAGAAAAGTGTACCAAAAAGATGCTCTGAAGCTTTAAATATGAGACAAATATCCTCAATTACTATTTTCCTCACTAGCTGTGACTGACTCATCAACATTGCTTACATGCACACATGAGAGACGCGCGCACACACACACACACACACAGACACACACACTCCATATCACAGACTTGCCAAAAAAAATCATGCAGACCTGCAGTCTAGGTAAAGATGCGTGTCTCATGTAATTCTTATTCTGCAGCCATCCTGTGTCAGTCAAGCCTTACATATGGGATTTTCTTTCCAGACAGAGCAGCACACAGACAAAATGTATTGAGACCAATCTAGTTCTACTTTTAAGCACTTCTTCTAAGGCCATTTTTTTTTGTTTGAAGTTGCCATCATGTAATATACAAAATTTTCACTTTAATCAATGGGAAAAAATGTGAGCGAATTTCCTTAAGAAATAAAAGTATCTTTATTGATTTAGAAGCAATGTTGGGCAAACAGACAAGCAAATATCTGAGAAGAGATAACGTACATCAACTAGCACTTTAAACATTTGAAGAAAAAAACATAAAAAGTACTTACATGGACCAGTTGTTTATACAAATGCTAAAGCATGGGAAAACATCCCAAACCAAATAGAGTATTACCATCAAGGCACAAAACCAGAAAAACAAAACTACAAAAAAATACAAAGATTATGTGTCTCTAAGAAATAATAGTGTAAATAGCAGTACATAAACTGGCCCATGTAAAATACAAAAATATTCATTGAAGTCAGATCTTTCTAGAAAACAGTGCTCTGGAGGTATTTTAATATGAATCCAATATATAATCTAAATGTAAAAACTTTTAGAAACATTAACAGCATTAAGCCAGTGCCACCCACTTGTTCCAATTAGTCTTTTAAAAAAACTGTTTTGTTGATTCATGACAAATGTCTCTAATACCTATGTTCTTAAAAGCATAATCCTTTCTTTTAAGATTAACAAGCTTATGCTAAAACAATTTAAATGAAAAATATTTTAAAAGTCAGATTTGTTTCATTGCTAGCAAGTGTTTTAAGCTGGTCATGCAGTTCCCTGTTGCTCTAGGAGACAGTTAGTCAAGAAGGTGATTCTGAACCAGTAAGATTTTCAGACTAAGTGGACAATAAAAGTGACACATCTGTCACTTCTATAGAACTCAAAAGACAGTTACAGACAAACACATGCTAACATGCAATTGCCTTTATATGCATGCATATGTACTACATATTCAACATAAGCATTTTGAAATCCAGACAGTTCATTTTTGGGTGAATGAAAGACATATGATCTGCCCTCCCCAAATAATAAGAACCTTCTGTATATGGCTGCAGGTCAATATTTTAAGAAATGTTTGCTGGGTCATAACAATATGTATGCATACATGTATGAAAGATCTCCTAGAAGCTGCACGGGATACATGATGTATTAAATATCCAGCTGAAATAATTTGCTCTCTCATATAAGCATTAGGTGATGCACAGCAAATGAACAACTGGTGCCATCTCTGAGTACAAAACTGAATACAAAAGCACCACAATGGACAAGTTTTGATTATCACAGAACCATTTAAACATAAAGCCATATTAGTAAATGCTGTATAGCAGTCAATGCGAACTAGAAATAAAGAATGTGTTGTTAATGGACTAAGGCAAGACCATGACTTTTTGGATTAGGTGCAAGCTATTTTATGAGTGTAAGTGCACTTCGTTATCTGGGTTCTAAGACATATTGACATTTCTTCTTGAAGAAAAAAGGAAAGAACAAAGCACATTACCACCAAAAAGGAAGACTGGAAGGTTCAAGAGAAATCTGCATTCATCTTAGTGCTGCATGTAGAGGCCAATTTCTGGGTACAAAGCATTAATGCCCTCATTTGGCACTGCCTAGCAATTATCTCTAAAGCACCTAAAAACAGATTGAAATGCCCAGTTGGAATTGCCTGTGTCTTGCAATTTAAAAGATTGAAATATCCAGTTTTTTTTTAAAAAATTAAATAAAAAGATTAACATCTATTCTAAAATTTAAAAAGCTTTTGTGTTTTTGTCTTTTCAGCCACATTAAATACAAATGTATTCAAAAAGCAAGAGAAAAGAATTGTACTGGCAAGAGCGTGATACTGCTGGGCTCTGCTCAAATCTACTGATATCTCTTTCATAGGTTAAAAATATGGAGCAATGCCAAAGTAGCTAAGTCAACCTGCAAACAAAAGTAACAAACGATGCAAAAGGAGCAAGTACAAATTCTGGAGATCATGTTGTCCAAAGTCAACCACATGAAGGCAGAGAAAACTCTGCTCTCTTTTCTACACTGTCCATTCTTGTCAAAATTTGAGTCAAAAGCTGCAGCACAAATTGCAGCCAGTGAGACAGAACCTGCAGTCCAAGTAATTCTGTACATGTCTTTTGCTATAGAAGTTTTAAACTCCTTGGTCAGGAAAATCAAAATCACAGAACTCCTTGGTAGTTGATAATATTTGGGATTCTTTTGTTTAAATTTGAAATCTACCATACCACCCAATCTAAGAGCAGTAAGTAAATGTACCTTCAATAGAATTGCATATGGGAACTTGTACTTGCTTTATTATTTTGTAACAGAGATCACATGTGGATTAGTGTTACAGAGTCTGATATCCAGCATAACTCTTTCTTCTCCCAATTAGGTAAGCAATCACTATAACGATAATCAAGCCTGAAAGACCAGCACCAACTATAATTGGTATTAGAATGGTGTCATCATCCAGCGAACACTCCTGGGCTGTAGATGAGAAAAAGTGTGTAACAAATAATGAGTATAATCAAAAAGAAATGTCCAAAAGTAAAAGATGTTGATTCAAAAGTCAGAAATGCTTATAAATTTCAACTTACAAAGGCAGGCATATATTTTTATGATAAAGTATAGAAAGTGGTGACCAGTTAAAGCTAAAATTCTAAAGCGTATTTGTCCCTTCATTTGTGAGTACATACAAAATATTCCTATGTGTGGATAATGTAGACTCATTTATAGCTCTACGTAAAATCATATATCATGTGATATACACACACTGTGTTAATACTTCTAAGATGGGAAAATGACTTTAACAGAAATGAAGAGACCTAACCCAGTCCATGTCTACAGAACTAGTATAACCTCTGAGTGGGAGAATATATATCTCTGGGGAGACAGAGAACACCAGGGTTATCACCGGACTGAACAATTGCTGGCTCTGGAATTCTTAACAATGGGGAGCTCAAAACTACAGCCGATGGGCCAAACCTGGCTGAAGAGCTAAAAATAACATCGATAATTTTAAATGACTGGAAAAGATGACAGTCTTTCGTGAGACATGAGAGTTGCATGAAATTTCAAATTTTCATGTCCCTGTTTTACTGGAACACAGCCACACTCAGCTGTATGAATTGCCTAGGGCGGTTTCCAAACTACAATGGCAGAGTTGAATAATTGTGGCACACATCACATGACCTCAAAGCTTCAGAGACCAGTTTAGACTTTTTCTCAAAAAGATTGTATGTCCCTGGCTAAAAATATGTGACTTGGGTGGGTGGAAGAATTAAGAAACTAGGACCTCTTACTAATCTGAGTGTGTTTACTACATGTTTTATCAATCTGGCTCAGAATAGGAGGTCAGAGGAGCTATTTTTTCTATTTATAGCAAGTAGTCTGAACTAATAATATCCAACCAACACTCTCCAATCTGACTGCAATTCTATTTCCTCCCTGAATACACTTAAGTATTACCTGGGTGTTATATTTATAGTTACGCACAACCAAGAACCTAGTTCCATAAATAGATCACGCATTCAATATCAGTATTGAATGTTATATATCTCTCTGGCACCGAAACGTTCAAATTAGGCAAAGAGCATAGCTCATCTCGGGCCACTGCCAACTAGATTAAACAGACCTGAACTGAAAATAATACTGCAGCGGATTTTAAATTCTAAATACAAAACCTCAAATTAGGATAGTAATGCAGGGGAGCTAGATGACGATTTAGAAAATAAATCTATTTACAGGATCAAAATAATTAAAGTAATAGACAAAATAAACACAGGAAGAAATTGGATTCTGTTTTGATTTTTTGAAGCTGGATCTCATACACCCCAGGCTAGCCACAAACTGACTACATAGCCAAGGATGACCTTGACCTCCAGATACCCCTGCCTTGACTACCTGAGTACTGATTGTCACCACTTCTGGCAACGGAAAAGGAATCTTGAAATTTTTTAAGCTGTGATTAACCTTTCTTCCCAAGAATGGGAGGGTACAGGGCTTGTGTCTTTGGGCCCCAAGCGAGACCACTAGGCTTTTGGTACCCACTGCAAAGGTGGCTGAATAGCTTTAATCACAGCTTCTCCATTTACTTATCGACCTCCAGATTAAGTGTTTGAAAGGATGGGGTTGACTGGAATAGCTCTGCTCAGCAAAGATCTGCTCCACAAAGCCCACAAAGCCCCTTAAAAGCATAAGTCACTTAAGGAATTTGCTGTACTTTCTTTCTGTCAAGCAAATTTTAATCTGCAATACCAAAACATCTTTCATATTCACACAGATACAATATAATTAACCCCATATGAAGATTTCTTTAAAAATCTGATAAAGACCATCATTAGCCCAAAGCAGGTCTTCAAAAAGCCTTATTTGAATTAATTAAGACATGCTTTAAGAACTGTTTGTCATTTTGGCTAGCAAGACTAGAATCCATGGGATGTGAGACCTACCTACCTACCACCCTTTATCTTGTGTCTTAAGCAAACCAAATCAAACTGTTTTTATTTGGGTATGAAAATGTTTCCCAAGAAGATGGTCTCAAGAAGGCAGATGTAAGGTACTTAAAGCTGTTGCTCCAAGTGTCACCCCAACCCAAACTTAATCCTAGGAGAGCACCTGTTTGTTTTTAAACCAGGGCTTCTCTGTATAGCCCTGGCTGACCTGGAAGTCACTCTGTAGATCAGGCTGGTCTCAAACTCAGAGATTCACCTGCCTCTGCCTCCTGAGTGCTGGGATTAAAGGTGTGCACCACTACAACTGGCTGCACCTGTTTCTTAAAAGGGACCCTTAAATACTTTAAATGATTTTCAGATTTTCAAAAATTACATGTATTTTGAGCAAAATGATGAGCCAAATGAAGGTACAGGCTTCCAGGCTGTGAGAGCTCTCTATCAGAATTAAGAAAGGAATTCATATTTCTCTATGTTCATGTACAGACTCAGAGGAAAGGCCACTATAGAGTGATAGAGGAACACAGTAAATAAAGTTTGCTTGACTCTTACCTGTGGAATACTTTCCTTTCGTCACATTAAAAGGCTGCACCTTTAGGTTAAAGGTGTTTATCTGAAACGTTCTAGACACGGACACCACCTGCTCTTTGTTGCACATGTAAGAACTTCCCAGAGGGGCATCCCAGAAGCTAAGGTTGTTATTTGCAACACTGAAAACTGCAGGAAAAAAGACAGGCTAGTTAACTTGTTAATCTATCAACAAATGAAAATAATCAGACAGTCGTTAGGGTTGTATCTCGTGTGTGTGCGCGGGTATGTCTGTCTGTGTGTGTCTGTGTAGATGCACCTGGACCTGCATGTGTATAAGCACGCAGTGATAGCCAGATGACACCCTTCAGTGGACAAAGGGTCTTTCACTGGCTTATGGTTTGCCAAGTAAGCTGGCCAGCAAGCTCCAGGGATCCACCTGTCTCTGCCTCCCTAGCACTGAACGCCCAAGTGCACACCACTGCGTCCACTTTCTTTTACTTGGGTTCTGTGCTTACAAGCTCTTGAACAACTGAGCTATCTCCCTAGCATTTTAAGGGTTTTCACTAGAACACAGCAGTTTTACCATCACTCAGTTCAACAGCAACTCTTGCTATCACTGAGTTCACTTAACTTGTTTGTCGTATTTTCTTTGGTTTCTAAAACAGGATCTCACTATATAGCCCAAGCTGACCTAAGGTTCACTGTGCATCCCAGATTGTCCTCAAATGTATGATCCTGTCTCTGCTTTTCAAGGCTGCAATTCCATGAATGCACTATCACATCCACTTCTCCCTAATCTTTCTGTAAATGCTTCTGTAGTCTAGAATGCAGTTGTTTCCTTAACAATTATCCACCATACTTTGAAAAGATAACCCTGCAAGGGAGATAATTTTGCAAGGGATAGTATACTATAGAGTTCTCATTATATTTTAAGTTGTGATCAGGAAATACTTTTTACATAACATCTTCTATTTCACAAGACATGATCTTAGCCGGGCGGTGGTGGCGCACGCCTTTAATCCCAGCACTCTGGAGGCAGACGCAGGCAGATCTTTGTGAGTTCGAGACCAGCCTGGTCTACAAGAGCTAGTTCCAGGACAGGCTCCAAAGCCACAGAGAAACCCTGTCTTGAAAAACCAAAAAAAAAAAAAGACATGATCTTGCCATTAGCTAATTATTTCCACTCCTTCCACAAAACCCAGACTCCTCTCCCCCAGGCCAGTGCTGTGCTTACCTGAGCCATCAGCCAAATACATGCTGATATTCACTTCCTTCAGATAGAATCGGTTTTCACTCTTCTGTTTGAAAAAGAGCTTCCATTTAATAACATATCACAGCTGACTAAAAAAACAGTCAATAAATATCTGCAGAATAGCAATGTAGTACTGTCATACAGAGGAGGAAACCATGAGACATCAGCCAGCAGTATAAACTACAATTTAAATCTTCTCACTAATTGTAACAAAACTATTTTCCAATTCATTTCATTTCTAAACACTTTGATCATGGCATTAAAGCATTCCTGGATACAGGATGATTCATCTCTCTTTTATTCTTCTTGTCACTTGCTGAGTCCATATTAGCCTAGGTCACAATGTGACTTTTTTTTTTTTTTTTGGAGACAGGGTTTCTCTGTGTAGTCCTGGCTGTCCTGGAAGTCCAAGACTGTCTGGTCGTTCTGCAGACCAGACTGGACTTGAACTCTGTTTTCTGAGTTCTGGGCTTAAAAGCATGTGCCACCATGCCAGGCTGGCTGGCCTTCTTTCACATCCTCCAGTTCTGTTTCTTTATTTATTGATTTATTTATATATTCATTCATTTTTTAGTGTTTGGTTTTGTCCTTTTGTTTTTTCTTTCCACTGCTTACCAATCTTTGGTGGCCCAGGACACTCCTACAAAGAATTGTTGAGCCTGGCTAACAGCACATAATTTTACAGCCCACCTAGAATGCCATACTCAAGACTCTCTGGGAGCTGTGGCCTGGTCATATGCACTGCACTGGGGTATGTCCTATCCAATGACATGTCAGCAAGTCATATCAGTGTTCCCTGCTAGCCACTCGGTTCTAGCTCTGAACCTGTTACTGGATTTCAAACCAGATCTTGGCTTCTGAATGTAACCTCAGCATGCCCCATCCCCTCCATACTTACTGAGTACTGGGCCTTGACAGCGTTTGCTCTGTTCCCTTATTTTCATTACCATTATCCATTTTATTTGCTCACCATATTGATTTTTAATACTATTACATTTGCATTTTATTTTTTGTTTTCTAACCTTTGTGGTTTGTGGCTGGAACCCAGAGCTTACTGCATATAACATGCAAGTCTTATTCAATTGAGGACATCATCAGGCCAATGTTTACCTACTAAAATGTTTATTGCACTTATTTGTTTTATCTGTGCATATGTGCATGCACGAACTCATAACATGGCATGTGTGGAGGTCAGAGGACAACTCATGGCACTTGGCTCTCTCCCTCCCCCATGTTGGTTCTGGGATGAAACTCAAGATATCATCAGACTTGGCAGCAAGTGTCTTTACCCACTGACTCGCCTTGCCCCAGTTTTTATTTTTATTTACTTATTTTTGTAAGACAGGGTCTATTATATATCCTCTAGTTGTCCTGGAACTCAATATGGAGGCCAGACTAGCCTCAAACTCACAGATGCGCCTGCCTCTGCCTCCTAAGTGCTGGATCAAAGGCTTGCACTACCACATCCCACTGATTATATTAATTATATATATATATATATATATTTTGAGATAAGGTTTCTCTACATATCCAGGGCTGTCCTGGAACTCTGTAAACCAGGCTAGCCTGGAACTCACAGACATCTCCTGCCTCTGCCTCCCAAGTGCTAGGATTAAAAGTATACACCACTACACCCAACACTTTTTAATTATATGTATTAATGGGGCTCAATGTCATATTCTGACACATGTATACAGTGTGTACTAATCAAATAAGGTTCCCCCTCACCTTGATTCTTTAAGATTTATTATGTATACAGGGCTCTGTCTGCATGTACACCTGCTGGCCAGTAGAGGGCACCAGATCTCATTACAGATGGTAGTGAGCCATCATGTGGTTGCTGGGAATTGAACTCAAGTCCTCTGGAAGAGCAGCCAGTGCTCTTAACCTCTGAGCCATCTCCCCAGACCCGAAATGTTAATGTTTGAAGCTCTGATGTCCCCTTTTATAGATCTTCATATTATAAAATAGGGTACTCTGAACTAGTCATCCCATTGTGGTGCAGATCCTATCCACCTATCCTGTACCTAGCCCCACCTCCCCATCTATATCTTTCTGAAGCATCCAACTGATCAACTAGCCATTCCAAGAATATAAGTGCTTAGTATACACACAGTAACGTATCTAAGTATTCCATGGAACTAACAAGTTGAAACAGACTTGTATCTTGCCCTCCTACTGCTTGTAATCTGCCAAGGAGCATAAAGTGAAGGGCTTACTTAGCATTTATGAGCCCTGAAGTTCTGTTCCCCACACCAACCCCACTGGCCGCTGGACTTGAAAGAAAAGATATACAAATAAACTAATCCTGTTACATAAAGAAAGTGGCAAGAAAATTGACAGGAAAAAATTATTTCCAATGAGGGAAGATGCAAAACTCATACTAGCTGAGGAGAAATGGTGGATTGAGGGTGGGCAAGATTTGTTTACAAAACAAATGAACAAAGAATATATTTGAGAAGGCAATAGCATAAGCAAAGGTAATCAATCAGAAATAAGCACTATCTACACACTTGAGAACTAAGTGCCAACCATTGTTCTTTTTGTATGTGAGATAGTGGAGATTAATCCTAGCATTCTACACACGTGGGGTAAGCATCCTGACACCAAGCTATATGTCCCCAGCCATTTTATTTGCTATTTTGAGACAAGGTCTCACTAAGTTGCCCAGACTAGCACTGAAATCACATAGCACAGTCTTGCCTTGAATTTGCAATCCTCTTATCTCAGCCTCCCAAATAGCTGGGAGTGTAATGCCTATCCTACCAGCCCTGGCTCCAACACCTCTATACTACTGATGCCATTATTGTGTCCATTATTGAAGAGTCATTCAAGCACAGAGTTGCTAAGTAACCTCCCCCACTGCTGCCAATTAGTAATCAGTGAGCTGGAATGTAAACCCAAAGTCTGGCTACAAATATATGGACTGGATACCGCTGTGCTCGGGCTTCACAAGCTATGCCTGAAAGTCAGAATTAAGAAAGGCCTGCTGGGAATATTATTTTAACGTGTATTACTGTTGTTTATGTTGCATTTGCTTAACTCTGTGAAGCTGTGATATTTGCCTATCTAGAATACCTGATGGTCTAATAAAGATCTGAACAGCCAATAGCAAGGCAGGAGAAAGGATAGGCAGGGCTGGCAGGCAGAGTATATACAGAAGGAGAAAACTGGCCAGGCAATGGTGACACATGCCTTTAATTCCAGCACTAGAGAGGTAGAAGCAGGCAGATCTCGGTGAATTCGAGGCCAGCTTGGTCTACAGAGGGAGTTCCAGGACAGGTTCCAAAGCTACACAGAGAAACCCTATCTTGAAAAGAGAGAGAGAACTGGAAGAAGGGGCTCTGGAAAAGTTGGAGGACATCAGGGGTCAGCCACTCAGCTACACAGCAATCCATGGAGTAAGAATAAGATTTACAGAAGTAAGAAAACAGGAAAGCCAAGAGGCAAAAAAGTAGACAGGATAGTTTATAACTTAAGGAAAGCAGGCAAGAAACAAGACAAGCAAAGGCTGGACATTCATAACTAAGAATATGCCTCATTTGTGGTTCTTTTGGGAGCTGGGTGACAGGCCCCACAAAAGAGTCCAAAGGGCTTAACACCATACCGCTACTACTATAAAGGCCTGTCCTTTTGGTCCTGAAGAGCCTGGTGAAATGACATACTGACATTTGTTACTGAGCGTTATTTTTTGAGACAGTGCCTACTGTCCAGTTAGCCTTGGACTCTTAATCCTCCTGCTTCACTAAAGGTAGATGTATACCACCTTGTCTGGCCTTTTTTTTTTCAAGACAGGGTTTCTCTGTAGCTTTGCAGCCTGTCCTCGAACTCACTTTTGTAGACAAGGTTGAACTCGAACTCACAGAGATCCGCCTGCCTCTGCCTCCCGATTAAATCTCTGCTGGGATTAAAGGCGTGTGCCACCACTGCCCGGCTGTTAAGCTACTTCTTATATATCAGATACTGAGACTCTATCCCCATCCCTACATATAGTAATATGAATTGAAAGCAAAAGTAGTTTTTATACAATTTTACGACAGTACTGCTTGAGAATGGTGGTGGCTCTCCATCTTCCCTCGGCCGTAATGATCTCCTATTCTTCATTCCTATTTGCTACAATTGCACAAATACATCCAACAATCACACAAAAATTAAGACTAGTAATTGCTTCTGAAATGTTAGGAATTAAGGTCAACTATTAACGGATGCTAGCAAGTAGAACAAGTATGCCTAACTGCTCAGAGTTCAGCTCTTGACATAAGCACGAGCAACAAAAGCCGGAATGCTGGCACTATAGAGGATCCTGATTTAATGAGTCAATGTATGCACTTAACACAGAGCCTCTATATAACAAGAGAATTGTCCCTCACATTCTCAGAGGATTAGCACCAGGATCCACTACAACCACCAAAACCTAGGATGCCCAAGTCCCTTTCTCAAAATGGTGCTATTTGCTTATGACTTACACATGTCTTCTGTATACTTTCAATCACCCCCAAATTACTTATAATCCTTAAATATAAATGCTTTGTAAAAGGAATAGTGTAGGGGTCTGGAGAGATGTATCAGTGGTTAAGAGCACTGATTGCTCTCCCAGATGTACCCTGGTTCAATTCCCAGCACCCACATGGCAGCTAACATCTGTCTGTGACGCCAGTTCCTGGGTGGCAAAACACCAATACACATAAAATAAAAATAAATTAAAAAAACAACTCCCAAAAGTTATCTTCTCACACACACACACACACACACACACACACACACACACCCTGATGCATGTACAAATGAGAGGAATATTGTATTACTTGCATTTTAATAACAAAAAGTCTGTATATTTTCACTATAAATGCAATTTTTTGTGGTTCTGGAGACCAAACACAGGGTCTTGAGCATTCTAAGCAAGAGTGTCTGCCACCAATCTTGAACCCCAGATCTTTTTCTTAATATTGATTCAAGGTTGGTTTAATCTGTGGATGCAGGACCTAGAGAAACAAAGAGCTGACTATGCTCATTAATGCTAGCTATTAGTAATACAGACACTATTATAAAAAAATCTTAATGAGGATTGAGAGATGGTTCAGCAGTTAGGAGCAGTGGCTGCTCTACCAGGACCCAGGTTCAATTCCCAGCACCCACATGGAGACTTGCAGCAGTTTGGGTCTTTAGTTCCAGGGGATCTGGCACCCTCACACAGACATACATGTAGGCAAAACACCAATGCACGTAATAATAAATTTATCTTTTTAAAAAGGAATCTTAAACTGGGAGGTGGTGCCACATGCCTTTAACCCTAGCACTTAGGAGGGCAGAGGCAGGTGAATCACTGTGAGTTCAAGGCCAGCTTGATCTAAGAGTTCCAGGACAGCCAAAGCTACACAAAGAAACTCTGTCTCAAAAAAATTCATTACATATGGAATATTTATACAGTTAGGTTTTTTATGTCAGTTCATTCTTGCTCCTAAATTGGAGTATACATAATGGCAAAATGGCAACTCTCTGTGATTATTAATACATGAAGCCAACCCATAGACAACTGAACTGACTCAGAGATGAGCTGGAATAAGTTAGCTTTACTTTATAGTTAGTGTTATGAGGGAAAACAGCCAAATGTCCCCCACACATACACCTACCGCTGTTTAGACTTTCGGGTGTACTTTTCAGAGAAAGAACTTAACGTTAGAAAACAGTTGGCACTCACCACAGCGAAGATAAAGTCAAGATACTCAATTTGGCTGTTGTTCAGTCTGAGTTGAGCAGTTTGAGGATGACAGCTGCCAGTGAAGTTAGTTGTTGTGGGGTTGATGTTAAAAATGAACGGTGCCTTCAGAAGAATAAGCAGAAAGAAGATATGGATTAACTAAAAGTCCATAGCACAGCCTTATACTCTGATGAAATCAACTTCAATGTACAACAAAAACTCCTTTGTTTCAATACTTGAATTCATGGTGTCTTACTTTCAAGAAAACTTGGCACAAGTCCTCAAGCTATGACTCAGTCAACTTTAACAACAATAACAAGAGGGAAGTTTCCTCAGTAATGAGCCAAATAAACACATTTTTACAGAGCACAAGAGCCATCTGTCTCACTTGTTTCAATCATAGGATCCTGAAAATGGAATTTGTTCAATGGCACTCCCCCTGGTGCCCCAGTGAGGTACTGCAACCAAATGAGTACTCGCGCATCTCTCTGGGCTCTGACTCATCAAATAGCTTCATTTCGGCACATCAGCCTACAGTATGGTTCAAAGGAAAGGGTGAAAAAGCTTTGGTTTTATTTTTATTTTTCCGTGGTGTTGGGATAGAACCCAGGGTCTTGTGCATGTTATGCAAGTGCTCCACCACTCTATCTATCTATCCACATCCCCAACTGAATTATGTATGCTGAGCTACTGAAGGCTGATCGAATCTAAAGCATAAACACGTCTTTTAAATCGGCAGATTTTCTACTGGTCAGGATGCCTTCAGGGTGTCACTGACTCTTCATGGTTGTAGTGGCATTTGCATTGTATTTCAATAAATAAAGACTGGTGGAAGATCTGAAATAAAACAGTTCCACTGGTCAGCCTTACAGACCAGGTTATAGTAACACACACCTTTAATCTCAGTAGCCACACTAGTTTCCATAGAAACTGAGCAGTGCATGCCTTTAATGATGGTGGTGTGCGCCCTTAAACCCAGCCCTAGGGAGGAATATAAGACGGGGAGAGATAGCTCTCAATGCAGTCTCCTTCTGAGATTCCTGGAGGCAGAATCACCATTTTCAGACTGAGGTACAGGCAAGAGCCAGTGGCTGGCTGTTTTGCTTTCCAGATCTTCAGATTGAACCGCAATTTCAGACCTTGAGTTTTTATTAATCGTGCTTCACATGGTTATAGCTATTCCAAACTAATCAAAACTAAAATCTGCATTTAAACTTAAATTCTAATAACAGTGCTGAAGAGCGTGGAAAGGGCTATACATTACTTGTGATGAAATTTTTTTTACTGCTAAAAACAAGCCTACCTTCTCCTCAGTGATGTTCAGCTGAAGCCCCATGGTAGCCAGCAGACAGGTAGCATTGCCATTAGTAACGGAATAGTTTCCAACCTTTGGAGTTGGAGTTGGAGTGGGTGTTGCAGTAGGAGATGGCACAGTAGTGTGAATGACGGGCGCCACAGTGGTGACAGTTCTGTCTTCCTCACACACATATTCTAAAACAAAGGATAACATGAGCTATGGTGGTAGGCCAGAGGAGAGCAAACTACTTCTGAGGGTTAGGTTCTCAGAGTCTACAGTGTTAGTTCAAGCATATCAAGACCTTGGTGGTATATTTGTAAAGTGGATGAAGCAGGGGTTCTTAAACTACTGTTTCATATACAGATAATTTCTTGTGAGTTTTGACCAGAGTAGACAAACTCAGAACACATGAAAAGGCTGTAGCTACTCAAGTGTGGCTACATACTCTTCTTTTTCCAGCCCACAAAGGTCTTTATTTCAAAGAACTTCACCTGCCTCTGATGGAAATTCATAGCATGTCTGAAAACACCCCACTCCCAGCTAAAATGTCCTTTTCCCTTAAACAACAAAAAAAAAAACAACCACTGTGAGGAAGGATACTGCTTACTTTAAAAAAAGAAAAGAAAAGAGTTTGTAAATCGTTTAAGGATTGAAATACAAAGGAATCTTTTATTTCCATTACCCCTACAGCAGGTCACAGGCTTTTAAATCCTTCTTAGGAAGTGTTAGTAGTTTTCTAATAAGGAATACGAAATTATTACATTTCCATTAAAAGGCATATAAAATTATTTTAAAATTAACTTCTAAAAAGTTAAGGTTAGAACACAGAAATTTAATTTCTAAACTTTGGGCACAGAACTGCTAAGAGTACACGGCCAACTATTTGAACATTTGATCAATGGTCAGATTTATAAGCTGACAACATCATAGAAAGTATTTTTTAAAGACTATTCCAAGGGCTAGTTAAATGGCTCTATCTGTTCTTCCAGAGGTCCTGAGTTCGAGTCCCAGAACCCATGTGGTGGCCCACAACTGTCTATCACTCCACTTCCAGGAGATCAGACACCAGGCATGCATATGATGCATAGACATACATGCAGGCAAAACATTCATAAAAATTAAAAAAACATCAAAATGATCATTCCAGAGTCAGGCATGATGGTATACGTCTTTAATGCAAGCAGTCTAAGAAAGAGGAAGAGGTAGATAGATCTCTAGGAGTTGGAGGCTAGCCTGGCCTCTACAAGTTCTAGGTCCTGTCTCAAAAAACAGCCAAGGCTGAGGCTGGAGACATACCTCAGCTGATAAAGTTTGCTCTGCAAGTCTGAGACCTGAGGTAATACCAGGACTCCTGTAGAACATCTAAGCATGGAGGCATATGCTTGCAATACCGGTAGCTCTCCACAACTCACTGGACAGCCAGCCTAACCTACTCAGGACTACTTTCCAGGCCAGTGAGAAACCCTATGTCAAAAACCCATGTGGAGTAGACCTGAGAAATTACACCCAAGGTTGATCCCTGGCCTCCAGAGTGCATGCTTGCCCACTCCCCCCACATACACACCCCACATGCCATCCCTTGTGTATCATAAACTTGCAGCTGAAATTATGAGTAAGAACGACTCACTTTTAAATCAGGCATGCATGGTGACCACACCTTTAGTCTCAGGAGGCAGAGGCGGGAGGATCTCTGAGTTGGAGGCCAGCCTGGAATAACAGCATGAGTTCCAGGACAGCCAGGACTACAGAGAAACCCTGTCTTAAAAATCCAAAACAAACAAAGAAGAATTTCTATCATACTGAAAATATTTAGACTGTGTCTTTAAGAAATGTTCTCAGATGATGCCCTCAATGAATGCTACCTGAAAATTAAGAGTCATATAATATAAATCCATACTTTAAGACTCACCATTTTTACTCACTGTGCCATTTTGAACAAAAGCTTGTACTTGAATGTTCCAATAGTGCTGGACCACAGAACTCATGCTGAGAGTTAATAAACTATTGCACCTAAAGATGTCATTCAATGGAATTTTGAATCTCTGAGAACTTTTAACAGCAACACTTCCTATAAAACAAAATTAACAATGGCATTGACAAGAAGACATGAGAAACGGTTAATATATTTATATTAACATACAAATGTAGGTTTTCTTTTCTTCTAGACCTCCCCACCCCATGCCAAAAGTGATAAAATGTGGGGCATGCTGATGGGAATGACAAGTTCACTATGACTGACACTGTAGGGAGCAGGGAAGACCATAAGGGTTAAGAAGAAAAGCAGTAAGACTGGAGGAGATAGTTCAGTGGTTAAGAGCACTGGCAGTGTTGTGTGTAGTGGCAGGCAGATTTCTGTGAGTTCAAGGCCAGCCTGGGCTACAAAGCAAATTCCAGAACAATCAGGGCTGTTAAGCACTGGCAGCTCTTCCAGAGGTACAGAGTTCCATTCTCTGCACCAACATGGAGGCTCACAACTGCCTGATTCCAGTTCCATGTGATCTGCCACCCTCTTCTCGCCTCTCTAGGCAGCAGGCACACATGCAATGCGCAGCCATACATGCAGGTTTTCTACTTTGTCATTAGCTTGGATGTGTGTACATTCATTTGCAAGCTGACGATAAACACATGTGGGGAGGTCAGAGGATGAACTGCAAGAGAAGGTTCTCTCCTGTCACGGGGCCACCACTCAGGGTGTCTGTCAGACTTGCGCAGCACGGACTTGTACACATGAAGTCATCTGGACAGCCCCGCATCAGTTTTTCTCATACAATATATTTTGATCATGTTTTCCTTCTTCCAACACTTCCCTGGCCCTCCCTACCTTCTTCATGTTCCTCCCTCTCCCTATTCCCTCTCTCTCAAAACAAGCAGGAACACATCAACAAAAATTGAAACAAAACATAGTAAGAGAAAAAGTGTCAAAAAGTCCACAAAGAAACACACAAAACAGAAGTCCATTTTTTTGCAGGCTAACTACCAGGTGGTACCAATTACAGATAGCTTCTTGGTTAGGAATGGGGCTTAAAAGAGGAAATAAGGCCTGTAAGAAATATGAAGCAATAGGCAGAAAAAAAACCCTAACTTTTCTCAGGGGAAAAGGGCAATGGGGGCTGCTTAGGTGAAAGGTGAGAGTGGAAGGGAAGGGGCTGCTAACACTAACACAATGATGAGTATAAGGGAAAGCAAAGGTCAAACTAAAGATAGGGCTTAGAGACCGTAAGAAAGGAAGAGTGCTGAGAATGTAACTCAGTGGTCAGAGTGCTGGCCTACAGGTACATCAGAAGTCCCAGGTTTGATACCCAGTAAACTGCACAGTGAGGTGGTAGAGCCACACAGGCCAGTACTGAAATCCCTGTCACTACAGCGCTAGAAGCTGGAAGACTGTGACTTCAGGCTCAATGTGTGGTTTCATCTGGCTAGTGGCCCACCTGGGCAAAATTAGAAATGACTGATCTTCCTGTCTCTTGGGCTGTTGAGAAGGCTCAGCGACTTGGTGCACAGCCTGGTGACCTTCACTTAATTCTCAGGGCCTACACAAAGATGAGAGAACTGACTCCACAAAGTAGTCCTCAGACCTCTACATACACACGCCACAGCACACACATTCATACATGCATACATAACAGTCATGGTAATAATCATAATTTTTCAAAGAAAAAAATAGAGTTGGATTAAACACAGATTTTTGTAATAAATATCTTTGTGCTACTATCCACAAGTATGCTACATCAACTGTAATTTATTTATAAACTTTTTTCCTATGATTCCAACCAGGCGATGGTGGCACACACCTTTAATCCCAGCACTCAGGAGTCAGAAGCAGGCAGATCTCTGTGAGTTCAAGGCCAGCCTGGTCTACAAAGTGAGTTCCAGGACAGGACAGTCACGGCTGTTTACACAGAGAAACCCTATCTTGAAACTCTGTCTCCAAAGGAAAAAAAAAAACAAAATAAGGAATGAATAAATGAATGAATGACAAAGAAAAATAAAGATGATTCCATCTCAGGAAATCTTTAGGTAAAATAAGCTTTTACTATGCCACTGTCAAAAGAGTTTTCACTGTAAAATACTGAGATCATGCTAAATGGTTTAGTCTCTTAGAGACTATTCAGGCATCTATACTGGCCTGCCCTTGGGGTCCTGACAGGGTATGTCCTCAGCTGCAGCCACTAAGAGCACCTCCTGTGCACATTCACTACGTTCCCTTTTAAAAGGGCCCTGCACACTTCCCATCGCTTTCTCTCTCCTTCTTTCTCTCCTGCCACTCCTGTTTCCAAAGGCTGATCTCCCTCTTCCCTCCCCCTTTTGCCATTCACTTTTCCCCAATAAAAAACTCCTTCACCTGAACTCTGTCGCATGGCATCTTTCTCTCAAGTGCAGCATTTTTAATTTACAACATTGGTTCCCTGACCAGGAGTCAAATTTCAGTCCTCTGCAAGAGCAGCAAACACTTAACCACCTAGCTACCTTCTGTGCCTCTCCATCATATAACAAGGTAGCCACTTAATGCTATCTTGGCACCTCCTAATGGGCAAATGAGGTTTGAGGGTTTTTTGAATTTGAATTTGTTTTCCTAAAATTGTCTCCTTGTTATCAAAAAGGAACAGATGTGAACTTGCTATATAAAGACAGACCTCAAAAACAATGAAAGGGAAACCAGGCATGGTGGTGCATGCCTTTACTTCCAGAACTCCGGAAACAAGAGGCAGATGGATCTCTCTATATGTTTGAAGCCAGCCTAGTCTACATAGTTGAGTAACAAGCAAATGAGAACTACTTAGTTTGTCCCTGTTTCAAAAACAAATAAATCAAGCAAGCAAAAATACAATGATGGGGAAAAACAAGTTCTAAATGTATTAGAGTTATACTAAACTATATAAAAATTACAACTATTATTCATGAGCATCAATAATATACATCCAGGAATGCTATACCCTAAAGTTAAAAGGCTAGTTGTTTCTAGCAGGCTGGGAGGAAAGTGGAGCTGAGGAGTACCATAAATGTATCTGTAAAGTTCTATTTCTTTCAAATAATGAAGCAGACAATTTCAAATTACATTTACTAGGCCAGGCGCACTCCTTTAATCCCAGCACCCAGGAGGCAGAGGCAGACGGATCTCTGTGAACTGGAGACCAACCTGGTCTACAAAGGGAGTTCCAGAACACCCAGGACTATACACTAAGACTCTGTCTAAAATTTAAAAAAAAAATTCTGAGTAATGGATCTCAGTAGGTCTGATATATTAGTCTGTAGCTTTTTTGTATTTTAATCATGAGAACTTTTTTAATATTTATTTATTATGTATACAATATTCTGTCTGTGTGTATGTCTGCAAGCCATAAGAGGGCACCAGACCTCATTACAGATGGTTGTTAAGAGCAGGCAATGCTCTTAACCACTGAGCCATCTCTCTAGCCCCTCATGAGAACATTTTTAAATAGCACTTTCAAAGTTACTTCAATTATTTAATGCCTAAAAATTAGTATTTCTAAATACTAAATTATTTCAAAGGCAATTCTCTAAAGTGCATAAAAGGAAAGTATTTTAAATTCCAAATAGTTTTTTGATAAATACTTTATTATACAGAAGATAGTCATAGAAAAATTCATTGAGCACTTGTTTAAAATAAAACAAGAAAGGTGGTTAGCATGTCAGTGATTTTATCTAATGTGTCAGACTAAAGCCATCTTCCTTTAACGGTTGCCCACGTAGTTGGGGCATGCATTACATCATCTCCTGATTATTATAACAGCCCCTGAAGCTGGCTTCTCTGCTTATAGTCTCCTCACTTCCAAATTAATCCAGCAGAATATATTCTCTACAAACCATTCCCTCTGCTATGCTTATATCGTTTTCTGACTTAGAAAAACCTGCCACAGTTTCCCTAGTGCCTATTTCATCATGCTAAAGGCCCTTGCTTGGCTTCCCAGGTCCCCTATAATGAGGCCCACTGCACTGAGCCAACAGTCTTTGCTTTCTGTTACACATACAGACAGCCTGGATTGTAGTCAGGCAACTCTCCAATGGCTGCTGTGCATCCTCTGCTTCCCCCTGGTGGAAACATGCTGCTCAGATTTTTCCAATTACATTCTACCACTAGCCGCTGCTGCAACTCAGGACCCATTTCTCCACCAAGCTCTTTTACTCCTCCATCATAAACTGACCTCTCTCTTTCTGTTTCCCATCTCTCTGCTCTCTCTGCTCCTCATCAGGACTACTGGTGAGACACTAAGAAAGCAGGCATTCAGTCCAGGGATCCACAGATGTAATTGCGAAATGCACATTACATTCTAAATTTACTGTGTGCTTTGAGAAAGATTCTAGAACTGTCTTCACATGCTCAGAAAAGATTTACGAACTCTGTACCCACTCAAGTAGAAACTAGAAACAACAAAAAATTCAGACTGAGCTCAATGTTCTCCCTATCACTTGGGAGCACAATTAAGCTTTGTGTCCCTCAATTATTTCTAAACCCATTGAAAGTCAAGGACAAATCTTATCCTAGTTATTAAAGATAATGCAACCATGCCTCGCCCACAGAGATAAATATCTAAAATAGCCAATAAGATCTTGCCTCAGTTATTCTCTCAAATTAAGAGATTAGTAGAATTATAACTTGGATGTACACAAGAAAACTCACAGAATCAGTTAACCTGGGCTCATAGAAGCTCACAGACACTAAGCTGACAAACAGGGAGCCTGCATGCGACTGACCTAGTCACTCTGTGCATATGTTATGACTGTATAGCTTGGTCTTCTTATGGGACTCCTAACAGTGAGAGGAGGGACTGTCTCTGACTTTTTTGCCTGCTTTGGAGACCCTTTCCTCCTACAGGATTGCCCCATCCAGGCTTAACAGGAGAGGAGGTGCCCTGGTCTCACTGCAACTTAATATGCCATGGCTGGTTGATAGCCACTGGAGGTCCCCCTTTTCTGAAGAGAAACAGAGAAGAACTGGAAGTGGGGAGACTGGGAGGAAAGAAGGGAGGGAAAACTGCAGTTGGGATATAAAAAATTAATTGAAAAAACCTGGATTTGATTTAAGTCTCTGTGCTAGCTCTTGGTTAACATAAAACTCATTCACTTCTGAGTCTTTTGGGGCAAGCTTCAAGACAGGCTTTCTCTGTATAGCCCTAGCTGTCCTGGAACTTGCTCTGTAGACCAGACTGGTTAAACTCCGAGATCCACCTGCTTCTGTCTCTTGAGTGCTGGGATTAAAGGCGTGTGCTGCCACCACCTGGCTAACTTCTGAGTCTTTAAATGATTTTTCCATCCACAAGTCCAAAGGTATTATTAAACCCCAGATCTAGGCACCTGATGTTGATCCGTCAGTGTTCCTGCAGTCAGAATGGCATACTACGAGTGACAGGAGCTAACTACTCCAGACACCATATTAATCTAATCTCACTGGAGGGGGCTGAAAGGAGAGAACTGTGTCCCTATCGGGGGCTGAGTACCAGCCCCAGCACTCTCTCAGGGTTCAGAAAAGGACTGAGGGGCAAAACAAACTGGCTTAGGCACATTTTCCTGCAAGTTTCTTTATTCCTTAGGGAAAGATGAGTATAAGAGCATAAGGGCAAAGCATCAGACATAAGGGTAAGGCATAAGGCTAAGGGATAAGGCTAACATGTGATCTCCACAAAGCTTTTAGTTTATATAGGCATACAGACAAGTTGACAATCCCATAGGCAGTAGCAATGGTATCAAGCATGCATTTTCACAGAGTCAAAAGAAACCAGCGATCTGGCAATGAGGCACCTTATGTGTCAGAAGGGGCGTGGTTATGAAGTTCCCCAGTGGCTGGAACACAGCCTTGGCGGCTATACTAACCTGCAGGCTTAATTTGCATTAGCATCTAGCTGGTTGAGTTAAAAGGAATCTCTTTTGGGGATCATGCTTTTTTGAATCCAGCAGGATTGCCCAGGTGACAATTTTTCTCTCTGAAGCTAGTTTTAGTGACTCAGGCCTTTTTACTGTATAAACAGTTAATTTCCTGGGTTATGATCCTATGTTACTTGAAACCAAGGTGAAGGGTAATACAGAATATTAGTAGCCCGTTAAGTCAGAGAAGACCAGGAGATTGTGCCTTCCTGAGTCTGCTGTTAGAGCAGACATGTTACCTCCTGCATGAGGTTCCTTTCTTATCTGAGACAACTGTCTAGAAAGAACGTGTGTGGGGGACTATTTCTATGTAGATTTTGGCTATGAGAACAAGGACTTGACTGGATCCTTTCCACGCCATGGTTTCATGGTGTGAGGAGAGGTATCTGGCTGTCCTACAGGAAATGTCCGGTTTATACACTGATACACTGCTGGGAGACTATAGAAGGGGGAAATGCCATGATTCCACAAGCTTTCTCCAGAATTGATGGTGACTTATCCAAAGGAAAGGCATCCCCTACAGCTCTACAAATGGGTTCTGCAGGGGGAGTGTATGTATACACTGACCAGGGGTAATCCAATAGATCTGTCAGCTGTACATTTACTGTATAATACTTGTGGGCTCACCACATGACCCTAAAAATATCAGTATCATAAATTTAACATGTTTATGATATGGGTGTGCAAACACCCATAAACTCAATACTCAGGAGTGCTAAGCTAAGACGAGTGTGCATTTTAGGTCATTTTGACTTGCTTCAAAGACAAAAAACTTAAAATCTCCACTATACACAGTTTCAAAATATTTTAAGGCATATTTGTTTTAAGAATGACAAGACTGGCCTAATTAAGCTGTTCTTGACCTGAAGGTGTCTCAAAATAACAAATGTTGACCTTACTTATTTTAACTGTAATCACTATTTATTTTTCTATTTTTATTAAGATTTGTTTATTTAATGTACACTGATGTTTTGTCTGTATATATTCTGTGGAGGGTGTTGGATCCCCCAAAACTGGAGTTAGACAGTTATGAGGTGCTATGTGGGTGCTGAGAATTGAACCTAGGTTCTCTGAAAGAGAAATCAGTGCTCTTAACCACCGAGCCATCTCCCCAGCCCTACCTACACTATTTACTTTTCAAGTAAAAGTTCATCTTAATAGTAAAAAGATCTGAGGTATTTCTTCTAATCTCTAATGACTGGACTTGTATACTTTCAGTGAAGAATCTTCTCATGCGTCCAACATTTGCCGAGTTTCTGCTAATGAGTAAGTGTATGAACTCTGTAGCTCAGTAAACTTTGCTTCAAGCACTAGCTTTTCACTCACTCACTAAATTTGGAGCCTTTGCGAAAGTCACCAAGCTTCAATCCTTTTATCTACTTCCCAGGATTGCCATCAATTGTTCACTCAGTAAAACACTGCATGTGACAATCAGGGTAATCAATGGTATACAGCAAGAGACTCCAGCAATGACAGTCACTATCACTTTGTGCCCAACACTGTTCTATTCATGGAGTCAGACTGAGATGGACAGGAAGACTGATTTCTCCTTCTTATTGAGAAGATAGACAAGCACACTGATTATTTTGTTTACATTTTTTGTTACTAACGAAAGCACGAGAATGTAACACAAATCCAACTCTTAAGGTTACCTTTATCCTCAGCACCAGGAAATGTTGTGTTATCACTAGTGTTGTAGGAAAGCAAGATGCTGTCAATAAAATAATCAGATGCTTCCTTGGTAAAATTCACATTCCAAGAGACAGCGGATCCAAATTGTAGCACTATTTTGGCACTATTCTGGTCATCCCCACAGCTGCTTCCATTATATGTCGCTCTGGGAAGTTCTGAACTGGTCACATTTTTCTAAAAGACAAAAAAAGTTTAGGAGTGGGTGAGAAAAAAACAGCAGTGAGTCCTACCCCTACACCTGGTACACTACGAAAACCATTCTCAGATTCTTTAGCTACACACCAGGTATTTGGACAAGTTCATGTATGTCTAAAGAAAACAGGGAAAGGCACCTGGACGCTTCTTATCTAGCTGTGTGCTAATTTCTGCAGACCCGCAAGTGGAATTCATGGTCTCCTGTGCAATGGAAAACTGTTCTACCACTGAGCACTTTCCTACCTTGTAGACTAGTTTTTTTAAGTGGTGCTATAAATAGGGCCTTAACAAAACAAAGGCAAAAGGGCCAAGAAAAGAACAACAAAAAGGTAGATAGAGGACTGGAGAGATGGCTCAGAGGTTAAGAGCACTGACTGCTCTTCCAGAGGTCCTGAGTTCAATTCCCAGCAACCACATGATGGCTCACAACCATTCATAATAAGATCTGGTGCCCTCTTCTGGCCTACAGGAACACATGCAGGAAGAACACTGTGTACTTAATAAATTAAAAAAATCTTTAGCCAGGTGGTGGTGGTGGTACACACCTGTAATCCCAGCCCTCGAGAGGCAGAGGCAGGCAGATCTCTGTGGTCTATAGCCTGGTCTACAGAGTGAGTTCCAGGACCGGCTCCAAAGCTAGAGAAAAACCCTGTCTCAACCCTCCCCCACAAAAAGGTAGACAGAAATAACAAACTAGTTCTTAGAAGTTGGGAGCTGGACAATTGGCTCAGTGGTTAAGGGTTGAATTCACAGAATCCACATTGTGGGCTCACAACTGTCTGTTGACTCCAGTTCAGGGGGAACCAATGCCCTTTTCTCTCCTTCTCTGGCACCAGGCACAAGTGGTGCACAAATACACATAGAAAAAGATTTTTAAACCCACACACCTATACATACACGTATTTTATTAAAAATCTAAATGTTTTAAAGCTAAACAAAAGAAATTTAAGATTTAATGTTATATATTATTTCAGAAGTGGTTAAAACTAAAATACCATGAAGTTTCCTCATTGGCATATAAACATCTCCAAGGAAACACACACACACACACACACACACACACACAAATCAATAAATTAGAAGTATCCACTCTAACCTTAAACAGTCTACTTTTAAGAGTTTAATAGTTTAAAAAAACACAGGTTTTTAAGGGTTAGGTCAATTAACATGAAATCTTATTTGTACATATATTTCTTTTTTCTTTTTTGGTTTTTTTGAGACAGGGTTTCTTGGTATCTTTGGAGCCTATTCTGGAACTAGCTCTTGTAGACCAGGCTGGCCTCGAACTCACAAAGATCCACCTGCCTCTGCCTCCCGAGTGCTGGGATTAAAGACATGTGCCACCAAAGGGTTCAAAAGTCTAAATGTAAACCCAGATGTGGTGGAGCACACCTTTAATCTCAGCACTCAAGAGGCAGATGAGGCTAGCTACCCTGGTCCAGAGTTCCAGGACAGTCTGAGCTACACAGGGAAATCCTGTCTCAAACAAAACATCCAAATATAAATAAATCCCTACTATAAAACTCAAGATAAATATGGGACTGGGAAGTAGGACAATAACAGATTGTTTACCTAGTACTACCTATGAGATTCTGGGCTTAAACCCCACCAACAAAACCAAAAAACCTTTTTAAGGGACTAGTAAGATTGCTCAGTGGTTAACATCAGCAGCTACTCTTCCAGAGGATTCCCGGCACCCACCTGGTAGCTCACGATCATCTGTAATTCTGGCTCCACGGTATTCAATGTCCTCTACTGACCTCTAAGGGTCAATATGAACTATATGAACATGATGCACAGATACCCATTCAGGCAAAACACCCATCTACATAAAAAGTAAGTCAATCTCAAAAAAGACAAATAAATTTACTTACAAAGGTTTTGTTTGTAGTTTCATAAAATATTGTGAAATTCATCCCCCATTTTGCAAAAAGGCAAGTACCATTTGAATTTGTCAAATTAAGTTCCAATGCAGATGACTGAACAGCTCCTAGATTAAAAAAAATAAATCATACAATAAGGCAAAAATAAATTCTAGCCACTGCTGAAGTTCAACTCTAAAATGAAACCCATATGTTCAAGTATATGATGTCCTGATGGTTAGTAATAGAGGTAGCATTTTCTCTTCTGGAAACAAATGTTTACTAGACCCTTGATACTTAGGTGATGGCAGAAACTTGTGACTTTGATTCCCACATTCATTTGTGCCTTGTTAGGTCAGTTTTAGACAACTACAGTTGCCTTCTTGCTGTTCTTGTTTGTTTCTTGCAATGCTGTAGATCAAACCAGGGCTTCACACATTGGCAAGTGTTCTACTGAGCTACAACTTTTGCTTCTTTTCATTTTTGAGGTAACTAGGGTAGGGGGAAGTCTGAAAAGTGGATGAAACTCCTGCTTCTCTGAAACCCATTCAGTGAAACTTTCTCTGCAATAATGACAGGTCAGATGTCTTAGGCTCTTCCTCAGAATTCTGTTGCCAACTATATGACCTAGGGCATATCGAAGTCTTCCCAAATGATTTTATTCTGATGTGATCAGGGTTAGCTCTTGAAGCATCATCTCAAAGGGCTGTTAGAGCCTGGATCCATAAGAAAAGTCAATCTTTACACATGCAAAGTTCATAATTTTTTTCCCTTTAAAACTGCACTGAGTAAAAAGGCTGATAAACCTTTCACATGAACCTACAATTACTTCCTAAATTCTCAACCTGCTCCTTCTGCAAATGGAGAAACTTTTCAGGCAGAAATGTTTTGGGACTTTTCATCTAACTTATCTCTCATCTTCTATACTTAAAAGGTTACTGAAACCTTATTAAAGGTTATTACCTATTAAACTCAAGGGTCTAAAGCTTAAATATCCTAATGGAGAAGGGGTAACTATTCCAAAAAATTTACCTGCAACATAAATAACAGGCAACCATCTGAGAATTGTCTTGCCTGTCTCATACATTACCCAAGGGGAAAGTTGTTTCCTGTTAAGATAGCTGCATACCCTTTAGTGCTATCCAAGCGATCCAATGTCATCTATCTACAGGCAGGGACATGTCATTAGACTAAAGAGAAAACTCCTGAGGAATACCAAACTGGCACTCGTCAGCAACAGCTTTTGAGCTGTACACAAAAGCCTACCTTTCATGCTCCAGAGATCTGGCTGCCTTAGCAAGGCCAAACGCTATGCTAAAGCTTGTGGTTGCTGACAGTGACTAAATACTGGAGAAGGATTCAGAATGAGTTTGGATAAGGAACGCAAGTTTTTGCCACTTCCTTTTCTCCATATCATGGAATGGAGCTAGCTGTCAAGCAGATCTAAGTCTACCCTTACAATCTTCCTAATCACCTGGAAGTTTGCTTTGCCTGTGCTTGCTCTCTCAGCTTGGCATAAAGTCCTAAGCTTGTATCCCTTGTATAAAGCCTACATGGTCATGATAAAAGATCTTCTAATATGTTGTTGCAATCAACTTCATTACGAGTTCTGCATCTACATTCACTACTGGTACCAGTGTACAGCTCTCTTCTGTGGTAGTCCTTACAAGTTGAGGCTAGAATTATGGTTATAAGAAGCTGTGCAGAGTAGATGAGAAAAAGGGGTAGGGAGATGCTAGTCAATGGAAATGGAAGTTCCAGTTAGGACAGCTAGGAGAAACGTGCTTCATGGCACTACACAGCGGGGTGACTAGAGACAGCAGCAATGTACTGCATGTCTCAAAAAGACAGGACTTTCAAAGCTTTCCCCATGAAGAAATGAGCAGCACCAGGAATCAATGTCTAGCCTGACTCTTTAAAATTACACAATAGTCATATGTATAAACATCATAATACCCCATTTTATTGTGTACAATTTTATGTTTGTGTATTACTTAAAATCAATTTAAAAATAAAGGGTACTCGTTCTACTCAAACCACTCAAAACTATTATGAAAATAATTGAGAAGCCAGGCATGGTAGTGCTCACTTACAAACCCAGCATTCAGGAAGCTGAGGCATGAGGCTACAGTGATGGCTGAGTGGTTAAGAACGCCTGTTGTTCTTTCTTGCAGGGGACAGGGGCTCAATTCCTAGTACTCACATAGCAGCTCACAGTCTATATATAACTCCAGTTCCAGGGGTCCCACATCCTCTTCTGGCTTCTATTGGTACATAATTACATACATGCAAAACAAAAATGAATCTAAATACATTTTTTTAAAAAAGGCTGGGCTGGAGAAATAGCTCAGTGGTTGTGAGCACCAGATGCTGTTCCAGAGGACCAGAGTTTGAGTCCCAGCACCATATGGTGGCTCACAATGACCAGTAACTCCACCTCCTGATAGCCTCTTCTGGCCTAGGCCAGCACCAGGAATACAAATGGTGCAGACATATACACTGGCAAAGTACCTATGTAATGGTCTGTCCTGCCCCTTTAAGAGACAAGCCCCGCTGTAGTAAGAGGAGCTGGCTGTGTTCCCAGCACCTGGCTAGCTTAATCCCTTAAATAACCAAACGGAAATTGTATAAATTACTGTCTGGCCCATTAGATCTAACCTCTTATTGGCTAACTCTTACATATTTGTTTAACCCATCTCTATTAATGTGTATCGCCACTTGACTGTGGCTTATCGGCATTAGTCTAACCAGCATCTGGCTTAGGCAGGAGAAACATGGCATCTGCCACACTTCCCTTCTTCCCAGCATTCTGTTCTGTCTACTCCACCCACCTAAGGGCTGCCCTATCAAAAGGCCAAGGCAGTCTCTTTATTCAACCAATGAAAGCAACATTAATACAGAAGGACCTCCTACACAATTTCCCCTTTTTCTGTTTAAAGAAAAAAGAAAGGCTTTCATTTTAACATAGTAAGATTACATATAACAAAACAGGTATCAGGTAAGAATTACAGTTACAATATTTATATCTATTTTATCTTTTATTATAACAAAGGAAAACTGTAACTAACCATTCTTCAACTCCATCAAAGACTCCAGAAGAATATAATATTACCTAAGTAAACAAGAAGTAAGGAAATTCCAAAACTCTAGAAATGACAGAGACATCTAGCTGCCTGGACAGCCACCCAAAGTTCCTCTGTACCGTTGGGGCATCCATCTTCAGCCTACAGGCCCATAGCATCCAACAGGCTTCTATGAAGCAGAAAATTTCAAAGACAGTTTAGTCACTTTTTTCTGTGTCCTGCAGAATGTCTCGCAGACTCTTTCATGAATCAGGAACCCTGAAGGATCATCTCACCTTTAGGCAAGTTCAGCAGTCCTCTCTCTGCAGGATCTTTGTGTCCAGTTAAGTAGTCCAAGCAAGAGCAGTTTCTTGCCCAAATGGTTAACCAACTCCGTAAGTAGCCTCTTTGATGCCCATCTTCCTCTTGAAGTAGATTGGTGCTGCCAGGAGCAGACACATCTCATTGTCATGAAAAGCCCTAAGTTATTAAAACTTTAAATGCCATATTCTGTAGTCTTTGAAAGATATGAAGAATGCCTATCTAATTGAAATATATCTCTATATATCTAGAAAATCTAACTAGCATGACTACAAACTTGACTATTATTGATGATTATTATCCATTAACAACCTATATTTCCTAATTATACATTACATTTTTAAATGAACTACACAATAACAATATCTTAATCAAGATCAGAAATACATATACATATAACAAAATTGACCTTAAATTTATATCTATAAAGCAAAATCCATACCAATGTAAATTATTCATATCTATATCACCCTGCCCACTCCCCCCCATCCTCCGCTGAGGCAGGCAGATCTTCCTTCCCCTTGCAGCCCAAGTCCCTTCCTTTCCATCTCCCAAAGAGGTAATAGCTGCTGCTGTAGTTCCTCTCATCCCACATCTCCTCCCTCTGCCTATCTCTGCTCTTCCACCTTCTCCCCTTACCCCCTTTCCCTTTCATAACCCACTAAATAAATATCCAACCTCACTCTGCATGATGTGCCTATCTGTCTCGGTCTCTCACCTGCCATGCGGCTCCCTGCCTGGGACTGGCTGCCTTCATGGCCAGCTGTGGTCTCAGGAACCACTGCCCACTGCCACCACTTGGGGTCCTCCAACATTTTATTTTTACCATTACAATCTATGCCCATAAAATTAAAATTAAATTTTAAAAATGTAAGAAGGGGCTGAGGCAGGTGAATTACATGTTCAAAGCTAACCTAAGCTACAAAGAAAGATGGTCTCACAAAACAGTATCTGCAGGCAGGCAGATCTGTATGAGTTGGAGGCCAACCTGGTAGACGGAGCAAGTTCCAGGACAGCCAGGACTACACAGAGAAGCCACGTCTGGAAAAAAATAAATAAATAAGAAAAAAAAAAAACCAGTGTCTCATGGTAACTATTTTCTTCTCAAAGACTGTAACATGACAGGAAAGAAGTTGTGGAAGATAGTGATAAGACCAATTTGCCCAAGGTAAGAAAGTAAAGGTTCCAAGAAGAGAGTTCAGGTTGGAGTTCATTTATCACTTAGAATCTAACTCAAAGTAGCTAATGTACCTTTTGAAGCCCGAAAACCAGAATGCCCTGCAGCCCTAGACACACCTGGCCACCTTTCCAAGGCCACCACCTCAGCAGTAGCTGATTCTGCAATTTGAAAACCCAGATTCGCTTTCACTTCCTCCTCCAAATGGGCTCTCTCCTCAACCTGTACCCTGAAATACAAAGGCAAAGCCTGGCATTTTGGTCCTACTTCTATTCCCAGTCTACCACTCCATCCTTCCACTGCTTCCGTCCCCTCTGGGAGTACCTGAAAAGTGCTGCTAGATAACACTCTTTCTCCAACACTTCCGTTTAAATGTTTTTATTGGGTCCCAAAATAAATTTATTTCCTGTCTGATTTTCAAAGTAATCTTTAATCTTGTCCAACCCTACGGCTTCAATCACTCAGACCATTTTCCCAGAACACGCCCTTTATTTAATCTGGTTGAACTCGTTTCCAAACGGCCCAAAGGCTACACTCCACTCAGAGTGGCTTCTATTGTGTCTAGCACTTGAGAGCCACTTTCTTCAGATGGCTTAAATCTTCCTCACCAAAGGCTGTAAACTTGATTCTAAGGGCTAGGCCACATCACTGGCTGCGATATAAACTGAAAATGTTGTACACTGTTTTCTCAACCTCCCTTACATCTAACCTGTTCTTAACAAAGAATTTCACCCCAGACTTAAAGTACAGGGATTGAGAATGGAGCCCCAGCTATAGATAAAGCATTCTATGGTTAAGGAAACGGCTTAGCAGGTTCAAGTGCCCAGGAAAAAGGTGATACTAGCTAGTGATAGAAGCTGAAGCTTTGCACTTGGGTCATAACACTGCAATCCAGTATTGAATCAAGTTTTGGTATACACAACCAAAGGAGTTCCTCTTTCTAAGTAATTTAATCTATGCGCTTTCTTCTATTTCTGTACGTTGTTTATTTATTTTGTGGTTTTGTTACTAAAAATTGAACTGGGGAGCAAGTGTGTTACCACTCAACTACATGCCCAGCCCTTGCTCTCTTTTTAAAAAGCAAAATATGTTATTAAGATGTTACATACACATAACATGCAAGGAAAATATGTACTCAGTGCTAAGTACAGCTCAGAGCATATTTTTATTACATGAGTAAATGAATACTCCTTCAAGAAGCAGAACATTCCAAGTACAGTCTCAGTATCCATGGGAACAGATTCAACAGATTCCAGAACTCTCAGAGGATACCGAAGTTCACAGATGCTATAGTCCCGGACATAAAATGGTGTATAAAGTATTTGCATTTAACCCATCCTCACCCTAGATCACTCACACAATACAATGTAAATATAATGTAAATAGTTGTAGTAGATCGTCTCGGTAGCAGCAACCAAAAAATCTCTATACTTCAGCATAAATACTATGCTTTTCTCTCATACTTTGATCCATGGTTGATTGAACTTGTGAATTTGCAACCTAGGGAGAAGAAAGAAGTTCCTATAGCTCCACGGTAAAATGCCACCCTGACTTATAACAAGATAGATACTGCTGCCTGGTTTTTAGCTTGATATAAACAACAATTTACTATGCTATCTTTTGGGTCTGGCTTCTTTAGATTCATTGTGATGTGTGCAATTAATTCATTATTTCTATTATACTGCTTCTGATTATAGGGTGATCTTGTTATATGTATGCAGTGTTGTAGATGGACAGCTAGAAGGTTTGTAATCTGCCCCATCCCTAATGCTGCTGCATGCATTCATTGTGTATTGGTATATTTGTATGTGTCGAATATTTATCTAACAGTGGAATTGTGGTTTCACGGAATATGCAAATGTCCCATTATAGTTTGAGGGGTTATTGTTGTTGCTGTCTGGCAGTGGGAGGTTGTTTGGTCTGTTTGCTTGTTTTAAAACAGTCTTTTCTTCCTTTCCTCCCCTTTCTTTTTGAGGCAGGGTCTCACTAAGTAGCGTAAAATGTCCTAGAACTCAAGATCGCGTGCTTCTGCCCCCCAAGAGCCAGGATTAAAGATGTGATCCACCACGCCTAGTCAGACAATTTCTCTAAGCAAACTCAGAATGGCCTTGAACTCAGGCCTCAACTTGGTTTCCCAGGCTAGCTAAGAATTCCAGTCTCCGCCTGGAATTACAGGTCTGTGTTCCCTAACCCTGCCTCACTGTTTTCAATAAATTGCCTTTCTGCTTCAAATCCTTCAGGTTTTCTTTCTCCTGCTTGTTTGTAACTGAGAACCTGGACTGAAGTTGGGTGTGGAGATGCACGCGTGGAAATCCTAGCACTTGGGAAGCTGAGGCAGAAAGATCGATTCAAGGCTGTAGTCTAGCCCCCTCAACCCCTGTCTAAAAAAAAAAAAGAAAGAAAAAGAAAAACCCCACAGACCCCATGATATCCAGCTCTCCAGTTTAGGTCACTTCTCTGAAAATGCCTCGTGAATATAAGAGCCCTTAGAGAGCAGCCCACAGTGCATAATAGCACATCTCAGTGGACGTTACAGTATCTTGATTACCCTTATTTTTTTATGTTCTTTCAATATTTTTTATTATACAGACAAAGGACAGATAATTTTCAAATGAAGAACTACAGATGGCCAATAAATACACTGAAAAAGTATTCAACATAATCAGCTCTCAGGGCAATGCAAATCCAAATTATTTTCTATCATTGAATCCTGTCTCGCCTACTGGCAAAGGCTCTAAAACAGCACTTCTGAACTGTCACTTCGAAGCAAAGTAGTATTTTGTGCAAACTGAAATACAGTAAGCAGTTTATTATTAATAAAAACACCAGCCGGGCAGTAGTGGCACACGCCTTTAATCCCAGCACTCGGGAGGCAGAGACAGGCAGAACTCTGTGAGTTCGAGACCAGCCTGGTCTACAAGAGCTAGTTCCAGGACAGGCTCCAAAGCCACAGAGAAACCCTGTCTCGAAAAAAAAAAAATCCCCACCAAAGTCTGTGAGTGAGTGATATATGTGGAAAGAGGTTCTCTTTTGCCAGTGTTTCCACCACTCATCTGAATTCCAATTTGCACCTATAACCAAAAGATCATATCTAAGCCTGTCCCTAGGAGTGTATCTTTTCTATGAATGTCATCTGTCTTGTCTGTCACATTGGAGGAGATCTATTACTTTTCCTCTATCTCCTATCATTCCTAGCAGTGTTGAATATTTATTAGGTTTTCAATAAATACCGATTGATTACATCAAAATGAAAATACCCTGCAACGTGGACCTGAAACCCAGCTGAGTCTAATTACAGGTGAGCCAGTTCTTTTGGCCTTCCAAACCATGAACTTAGCACTGTTGTGGATGCTGCCTCAAACCTCATGTTAGCTTTCCATAAACTGTGACTCAGATTTCAAGCTAGCAATAGTGCTTTTCCCATAAAGTGAAAGATTAATTCTGAAATGTTACACTTGAGTAGAATGTCTCCAGCAAGTCAATTCCACATTTAACTGCTTTGCTTGATTTTTAGAATATCCAAACTATTTTAAAGGCTGTAAAGCCTTTAAAAGCCATAGCTGAATATATCCTGGAATTATAGAGCTGAAAATTTATTCTCAAAAGAAAAGGGATGGAGAGATGGCTCAGTGGTTAAGAACACTGGCTGCTCTTCCAGAGGACCCAGGTTCAATTCCCAGTGCCCACATGGCAGCTCACAACTGTCTGTAACTCCAGTTGGGGGTGGAAATCACTCACACAGACATACATGTGGACAAAACACCAGTGCACATAAAACAAAATAAATTCAAATATATATATATATATATATATATATACATACACACAAAAAAAGGGTCATACCTCAAAAGTCAACATTCAAGTGCAATTATCTTCTCGGTACTGCTCCAACCAGGTCATTTAGAGGTACATTTAGAACTCAGCCACAGTTATCCAAACACAAAGCATTGTATTAAAAAAAAAAATAGTGGCCAGGCAGTGGTGACGCACGCCTTTAATCCCAGCACTCGGGAGGCAGAGGCAGGCGGATCTTTGTGAGTTCGAGCCCAGCCTGGTCTACAAGAGCTAGTTCCAGTGCAGGTTCCAAAGCCACAGAGAAACCCTGTATCGAAAAACCAAAAAAGAAAAAAAAAATAGTGGCTAGATTTTTTTCGAGTCTGTTTGGCCCAAATGTACCTGAAAAGTACACAGATTAAAACAAAGGTCCACTGGGCACTGTTGGCGCACACCTTTAATCCCAGCACTCGGGAGGCAGAGGCAGGCGGATCTTTGTGAGTTCGAGCCCAGCCTGGTCTACAAGAGCTAGTTCCAGGACAGCCACAGAGAAACCCTGTCTCGAAAAAAACAAAATAAATAAATAAATAAAAATAAAAAAAAGACGTTTATTTAAAAAAAAAAGTTCTCAGAAAAAATGTTAAAAAAAAAAAAAAAAAAAAAAAAAAAAAAAAAAAAAAAAAAAAGGGGCTGGAGAGATGGCTCAGAGGTTAATAGCACTGACTGCTCTTCCAGAGGTCCTGAGTTCAATTCCCAGCAACCACATGGTGGCCCACAGCCATCTGTAATGAGATCTGGTGCCCTTTTCTGGCCTGCAAGCATACATACAGACAGACCATTGTATAGATAATAAATAAATAAATCTTAAAAAAATTTTAAAACTGAAAATAAGAATAAAAAATTTGTATGACACAGAGACCTCAAAATCAATATAATGAAGCCATGAAGAGAACCATCTGTGGACCTGAGAAGCTAAAATTCCACTCAGGAAGCCACGCTTACTAGCTGTGAGACTCTGGGCCAGTTCCCCTGCCAAGAATTACAGTGTCTATTTGTCTAACGGGTTTTTCGATGGGGTATAAACACTCAGAGTTAAGAGATGTTTTCCAAGCAAGTTAGACATCCTGTTTACAAGCCTCCCTTTCAGTAAACACTGGAGCTTAAAGAAAGGGACCCTTCCCATCTTAAGCTGTGTCTTTACTTTTATCATATTAGGCCCTATCCTAAACTTTACCCATTTACCTTGAGGTTGGCCAAAAGGGTATTTTGGGGGGACGGGGGTGAGAGGAAACAAGGCATATGGGCTGGAGAGATGGCCTGGTGGTTAGAGCATTGCTTTTGCAGAAGACCTGGGTTCAATTCTCAGCACCCATATGGTGATCACAACCATCCATAACTCCAGTCCCAGGGAATCCAAATCTGTCTTTTGAACTCCGAGGCACCAGGCATGGAAGGAAAACATACATATAGAATAAACCAAATTTTAAAAGGCACAGGGCCAGGGAGGTAGCTCAGTAGGTAAAGGTACTTGCTACCAACCTGATACCCTAAATTCAATCCCTGCGGGCCACAAAAGAAAAGTAACTCCTGCAACTTGTCCTCTGTTTTCCACATGTGTACAGCGAACATATATGTATAAGTACACACATTCACAAAACAGGGCAGAGCCTAAAATCTCAGCCCTCAGGAGGTTGAGGCAGGAGGACTGCCATGAATTCTAGGCCAGCCCAGGCTACACAGTGAGTTCCAGGCAAGCTTGGGCTAAGGAATGAGACCATTAAAAAAAAGTAGGACATAAAGGCCAATGCTTTCTTCCCTGTTTAAGGATGGCCTTCTTCTAAGTTCCATCCAATGAACTGTTCCTGTTTATTGTGCCTCACATTTTTCCTTCTGTTAGGTCTGCTATGACAGAAAATAATAAGGTTTTAAGCTATGAATGTTGATCATGTGAAAATCAACACTTAAAATTAACAAAACATACTATTCTAAAAACCATGAAATGACTTCTTGAATATTTTTAAGGTCAGAGAGTAGGTAGACGACTCTTGCAGTAACAGAAAGTGCCTATTTCTGAGCCGCATTTGGCAGGTCTCCAGAGTGCTTTTGCAATGCACAGTGGGACACCAACAAGTACTCACAATACACTTTTGGAACTGAAGAATCTCTGGCCACTTTAGTACAAAATTGTGATTAGAAAGTACAGCCTTCCTGAACCCGGGTTGCAGAAGCTATCTCCAGCGCTGTGAAACAATGCTAGGTTACAGACAAAAGTCCACCATACAATACTGAGAAAGAAGGCTACCTACACAGGAATGAACATATCTGAATAGTATAACTCTATCAGATATGCCAACCAAAGACTAATGGATTAATGTCAAACCTGTCTTTTCAAGTGTCTCTACTACAAAGAGACAAATTTTAACTGAACCACTAATTCAACATTATCAGGTAAACAAAATGTGCTAAGGCTGTAGAAAAAAAAAAAAACCCAGCAACAACAAGAACAACAAAACCGTGCTTAACATTTTGTCTTTCTGATGCTCTCCAGGAGACAGATGCTGGCTGGCTGAGAAAACCTAATTCCCTAATTCTCATCAAGTCCTTCTAGTTCTCCACATTAATCCTCATGCCTAGGCAATGGGGCTAAATGTGATGCTGCATCCCTTAAATCCCTGCACTAAGGAGGCAGAGGTAGGTGGATCTCTAAGTTTGAATTCAGAGTTCCAGTGCTACATAGTAAGACCCTGGTCACTCCTAACCCCTCAAGAAGGAGCACAAGTAAGAGAGACTATAATTGTCATGTGAGATTATCCTATAATTATCTGCATTCTTACCACCGATTTTGAAGTTCTTGATCCAAAGACACAAAAGAGCTCTTAGAAAACAGCCTTTATGGTCCACAGAAAACAAAGCCCACATCAGGCCTAATTCACCATCTTATCTGCAGTACCCAGTGAATATCCCCAGCAAAAGTTTACTGACCTTTAACCACTAGGCCTGATGCTACATAGGCCACGGGAAGACCAGCAGCTAAGGTCATCGCATCCTCTCAGAGACTAACACCATAAGGTAAAGAACAGAAAATAGGCTAGTAACCTAAGAGTTTGGGAGACAAGATTTATTCTTTTATTCTATTTTTAGCTTAAGTAATTTCTTTTATGTGTTTGTTTTTATTGAAAATTCATAATATATTCTGATCGCGGTTTCCCCTCCCCCAACTCCTCCAGATCCTCCCCACCCATATTATCTCAAATAGTTACAGGTAAGACCGGACCCCCTTCCAGCACCAAGGTCGCTACCAAATGTCACTCAATCCTAGAAAGCCCTATGATCACATAATCTAAACCCACAGAGCATCCCTACCACCCAACTATCTCACTTAGTCATTTTCATTTCTCATTATCTGCTTCCTGTTTGTTATGGCCCTTGTCACTATCTGAAAATGTTATTATTTACCCGTTGGGCTATCTTCCCCCTCCTATGACAGCAGACCCTCCACTGTCTTGTCCATTGCTGTCTCCCTTTCATCTGCTTGTAGTGATTAATAAACATCTGGGGGAGAGAGTGGCCCCCAACCTCAACTACACTCAGGATGCTCATCAAAGCTTTTTTACCTTTAAGAGGGGCCTTGAAGCTTTTTTAAAAGTCTCATTCAACCCCTTAAAAACAGAAGTTAAGCCAGGTGTGGTAACAGGCGCCTTTAATCCCAGCACTCAGGAGGCAGAGGCAGGTGCATCTCTGTGCCAGCCTTGTCTAGAGTGAGTTCCAGGACAGCCAAAGCTACACAGAGAAACCCTGTCTTGAAAATCCAAAAACTGCTTTTAAGCTAGTCAAAAAAAAAAAAAAATCGATGACCACAGAATTCTGTCACTAAGGAAACACAATTAAGTAATGATATTAGGAAAGCCCTTTTCTTGTTTCTAACTCAGACCTTTTTCTCACCGTGGTCTTTCATTGGTTATGTCATTCAAATGAAAGGCAGCAAAAATTTTTCTGTGAGCAGTGGTGGTGTATGCCTTTAATCCCAGCACTCAAAAATCCAAATAAATGAATACATTTCTGTGAGAAACACCAATCTAAAGTCTAAAAATATTTTCTCTATTTATTTTAAAACAAGGATTTTGATATGCCTTTTTCACAATGCTGGAGATTCAACCTAGGGCCTCTTACATTCTGTGCAAGTGTTCTACAACCAAGATATAGGCGCAACCTTGTAATTTTTTTTTCCCTTTTAGTTTTTCAAAACGTAATTTCTCTGTGTAACAGTTCTGCCTGTCCTGAAACTCTCTTCGTAGATTAGGCTGGTCTCGAATTCACAGAGATCCGCCTGCCTGTGCCTCCCAAGTGCTAGGATTAAAGGCATGCGCCACCACTGCCTGGCTAAAGTAGATTTTTTTTAAGAGGCTACTAATAGAGCTGAGACAGGAAGTTGCAAATGAAACACCAGTGCACTACTGGTAATGAGAGCACACATTCGGGACTGGCACCCAGGTAAGTTCCAGGCACACAGTAAGTGCCTAGTGAGTTTTCAAACCCCTATTATTGGGTGTCCATTCTGACATGGAAATATAAAAACACAAAGTTCACAAAAAACTGAAGGCTTGATAAATTCTTAGGAGCAAAAGGCACACAGAATCTTGCACCTCCCAGCGAAATCAAGAGATGTCAGAAAGAACAACAGTGCAGACTTTGACAGGGTTTCTCTGTGTAACACTTCTGGCTGTCCTAGAACTCACTCTGTAGAACAAACTGGCCTTGAACTCACAGAGATCCACCTGCCTCTGCCTCCCGAGTGCTGGGACTAAAGGTGTGTGCCACCACCACCTGGCTTAAGCTAGACTTAAAACCTGGATCCTGGGCTAGAGAGGTGGTCTAGTGGTCACCCTTCCAGAGGACTCAGTTTTGGTTCCCAGTGCAGCTTACAACCGTCTATGTAAACTCCAGCTCCAAGAGGCGTAAGTGCTGCCATCTTCAAGTCACCACGGGTGCTAGGTACACCTGTACTTTACAGACATGCAGGCAGACAAAACATTACATAAAATAAAAAAAGTTAACTCAAGAAATTTTTTAACCTTGATTCCTATGTTGTTACACATTGCTCCTGTAGATCCCTTTCTGAACTTGGGAAGGGAGGGAGTCAGCTTTGAAAACCACCCAAAAGGATGAATCAAGTAACTCCAGATTCACTAGGTGTGAGCATTTCTTCTACGTACTGTTAACTTTCTGCAGTGAGCAAGGACTGCTTTTGTAAACACAAACTGAAAGATTTCATTAAAAAAAAATTAATGGCACAAAAGCAAACGTGTAGGTCAACTATGTTTCTTTCTCTGAACAATAATAGCACTGTGTTTGTGCAGGTTCAATTGGCAGGGAATTCCTGGTTAATAGCTGCTTTTGTCAGATGTGTTCTTGTCGCTGATAAGGTGTTTTCCACTGTAAACAAGCCTCTCGTGGGGTCAGCCAGCCTGCAGCAAGTGCTCCCCACGTAAGGGTTAGAATGAAGTGTCCATGCCAAGCCTTACAGCCCAGTTTCAGAAATATACAAGGAGTAGCTTACACAATGAGGTCAGCTAGGCCAGATCAAGGACCTGCAAATGTTTTCGAGTCAGAATGTTCCATCTCTGGAAGACCTCTGGTTTAGATGAATTATATTTGCTGGCACTTCTGTATTAGAAATGAAAGTTACGAACACTGGAGTCATCGGGGGGGTGATATCATCACATATTATGTAGCTTCTGGAAAATTCTACTGTATATAAGCAAAAGGCTGAGAGTGAAAAGGAAAAAGATCTCAGTACTATTGGAGAAAGTTGTGATTGCAGAGGCTCCCTCGCAAGGTCCTTCAGGGTTACTAGATAAACTCATCCGATGCCATGCTCCAAAGCTGGGCTCCTCACACCTGCCACTGCTAATGTGTTCAAGGAGATAACTTTTCTTTTCTTTTGGTGTTTCTCTGTGTAACATCCCTAGTTGTTCTGGAACTCGCTCTGTAGACCAGGCTAGACTCAGAGATTGGCCTGCCTCTATGTCCCAAGTGCTGGGATTAAAGGAAGTGCCACCACACCAGGCTGGAGACAACTCTGAGAGGCGCTGTCCTGTTCTTGCAGGCAGGTTAGTAGGATCCCTGGCCTCTGTTAACTAGACACCACCCTGTGGGACATGCAAAACTGCGTCTAGGGTATAGATGTATATACAAATACATATATGCATGAAATTAGAATAGATTTAAAAAGGGGTCATGAATTTGAAGGAGAGCACGGAGAGAATTTAGAAGGGATAAGGGAAGAGAAAATGTAATCTCAATACAATCTCAAAAATAAAAAAAGCTTAAAAGCTATTATGGAAAATTTTTTAAATGCCTCTACAAGATATTGCCAAATGCCCACTGGGTGAGAACAGATTGTTCCGGCGGATTCTATTCCACCAAAATGTGAATTACAAATGTACCTATCTCTACTCCATTCCAATCTGGGTCTTTACCTTTTATCCCTTTATTAAAGTACAAACAGCCAGAGCCACTGAGTAGCAACACGCAGAGGAAATCAGGTCAGGAGGACACACTGTGATCAAAGTTCAAGTTTAGGCTATTATGTTAGTCTACTGGGGCGGATCACAAGCAACCAACCTTAACCCATTTACTCTTACCACCAATCCTTAGACTATTATCTACCACTTTTAAACCTCAAATAAGCCAACTGCAATGGGAAAGGAGGGGAAAAAAACCAAGAGGCGCTGAAGAAAAGGAGGTAGGATACAAAAGTCAGATACACAAACTACCATCTTGGAAGCTCCCTCGGCTTTAACATCTAGGGGGGATTTCTCTGTTGGAGTCTAGCTGCGAGGAAGTAACAAAAAGTTACAGGGGAAAGAAAAAAAACCCACAAGATCCTCAACACCTAAAAGTGGGATATCCCCCCCTCAGTTCTCCCTCATCCTGTTAGTCTCCAGAGGTTAGGTATAAATTTTCTTTGCAGTAAGTTACTCCAGTTACTTTAGATCCCTTTGCTCTCAAAACTCCAAGACCATACTTAAACCCCCTCACCGCTCCCCATCTTGTCACCTTCTCTCCTAGCATCAGATCTCACCTAGAAAGCCCCCAACGCTGTCTCTGCCCCCTAGGCCCTACTGTCCTATATCTGAACCCTGTACTCTGACCCCCAACAATTTCCCAGGGGTACAGCGTCTTCCGTCTGCTCCAAATTTCCTTTCTCAGGCTATAGTTTTTCCACCATCTTCAAAACTCTTCCCTGAGACAAATAACCAAGACTCCCCGGTGTCTGCTCCCCTGCTTCCCCAGACTCTTTTCCAAGTTGTTCCCTCCATGCCAGGTGTTTCGAACTCTTCACTCCTCTGGCCTAATCCGATGCCGTCCTCCTCCACATCCCCTTACTTGAACGGTTGTTACTCTCGAGGGCCCTCCTAGTCGGCCATCCCTTAGCCAGGCCTTCTCTAGGTCACTGCTCAAGGCACCCCTCCCCCGCCGCGCTCCCCTCTGACACCCCCCCCCCTCCGCCCCGCGCCTCTGGCCGCCGCCGCCCAGTGTCAGCTGCTCCATCTCACAACGCCTCCCCGCAGACCAGTCTTTCAGGTTGTG
Organism: Dicrostonyx torquatus; assembly: GCA_028555095.1. Classification (NCBI taxonomy): domain Eukaryota; kingdom Metazoa; phylum Chordata; class Mammalia; order Rodentia; family Cricetidae; genus Dicrostonyx; species Dicrostonyx torquatus. The sequence goes on along the minus strand of JAQHUG010000489.1, from coordinate 707,587 downwards.
GCCTNCCAGTCTTTCAGGTTGTGGCCTTTGAACTCCCCCTCCCTTTCCCCCCCCCCTCCTCAGGGCCCAGCTGAAGACACTAAAGGAGAGGGCCCGAAAACTCACCCAGGAGCAGACAGAACAGGACGAGCCCCGAGCCCGAAACCGGAGAGAGGCGGAAGCGCATCATGATCCCGTGGGGCAGGCGACGACCTGACAGGCAATGGCAACCAACACCCTCGCAGACCCGGGGAAAACGAAAGCACAGGTGACCACCGACCACAGCACCGCGAAAGCCAGGAATCGCCGCTTGGGTTCCAGTCATAAGACCAGGGGCGGGGCTCTTTCTTCCTTTCAGCCAATCACCATGCAAGAAAGCAGTGCGAGGGGAGGTAATGTCCGGGCGGGAGAACGGGGTGGCCACGCCCTGGCTTTTTGGTTCACAGTCATTATTGCAGTAGGAAGAGATATGCGCGGAGGGCTTTTTTTTTTAAAGGCTAACAGGAGAGGAGGAACTTTTGAGGTTTGTAGATAGTGGGTTATTTCTGTTCCCAGTCCTTGAGAACAAACGGAATAATTTTTCTGGCATCAAAATGATTGCTGGGTATCTCAAGGTAAATATATGCAAAAATAAAACATGGTTATTTATATATGTAGTTTACGCTATAGGTGGACAGGGAAGCTAGCGGTTAGTATGGAGTCACTGATAGGCCGATCACACCCTGCTCTTGAAGTTCACAAAGTTACAACTCTCTTTCCCAGATGGGGAAATTGAAGCCAGAAAGAGGAAGAGTATTTTTAAATCGAGGAAGAAAAAAAGTAAAATAAAACAAGACTAAAAGGAAATAAAGAACATCCCCCATTACTAACCGGAGGCACTGTTTACAAACATCATAAGCTTCCAGATATTTTTCTATGCATATATAACAAATGCTGTCTAATGAGTTCATCCTAAACCATATTCTGTACACTTGCCAAATGAACAGTAAACAGACACAACTTAAGCCAACATAAGAAAACATTCAAACATAAAATTCTAAAGTCGGAATAAAACATTGACCCTCCAGTGTTTGGTTTCCAAAATGCACAATACACCACACACACACACACACACACACACAATCATCTTGGATTTAGAAGGTTGTTTGTTATTGTTTCTTATCTGATACCTCACACTGAAATAAATGGCCTATGACTGTCCCACAAACTTACTGTTATTTTTTCTTTTTGACGATACTAGAGGTTGAACCCAGGGCCTGCTCACACATGCTCACCAAGCACTGAGCCCTTTTTGAACGTTGTTTTGAGAGGATCTCACTAAGTTGCCTAGTTTAACCTTAAACTCAAGTATAGCAGTAGCTCAGGCAGAACTTGAACACGATTCCCCTGCCTCAACATGACAAGAAGCTGGGACTGCAGGCTTTCGCCTCCAGTCCTGTCTTACGACTTTCTTAAACAAACACCTAGAGCGCTTCTGTCGCTATGGTCCATGGACCACACTTTGACAAACACTAAAATATAACTTCAAAAACTTACAGTCCAGGAGATCTTAAATCTGAGGGCTCTGTCTATAAATTAGCTTGAGCAAAAGCTGAGGGGGCAGCTAAGTGAATTCCCACAAATCCCTGAGACACTGATGAGGATTTTTCTGTGGAACTTTATATATTTTGTTTGTTTGTTTCTTGAGACAGGGTTTTTCTGTAGCTTTGGAGCCTGTCCTGGAACTTGCTCTGTAGACCAGGCTGACTTCGAACTCACAGAGATCCTCCTGCCTCTGCCTCCCGAGTGCTGGGATTAAAGACGTGTGCCACCACCACCAGACCTTAGTTAATTTTTTTAGTGGGACTGGTGACTACCCATCCTAGCCCCCACTCCAGCACAGATATTAATAGCCATAGATCTGCATTCACTGTTATTCCCTTTCATGAGATTAGTTCCTGAAAGTCAGAACACTAGCTGACTAGTGTTCTCTGTCATGGGCGAAACTAGGTCATGAGCAAGTGACTTGCTGAACATGGGACTAACATGCATGACAGCATTAGTCATTAGCTTTAGCAAAATGTCATTTGACTGTTCTCCCTCCTGTAAGAGCTGGCTAGAGCTGTGTCCTGGATCTGTAGAGAACACATGGCTGAATCAAGCCCTCAGAAGTTGTCCCACCAATCCTTATTTGTGAACGCTGTCTGTTTCCTCAATTCTCTCTCTCTCTCTCTCTCTCTCTCTCTCTCTCTCTCTCTCTCCTCTCTCTTCTCTCTCTCTCTCTCTCTCTCTGTTCTTCTCCTCCCCCTTCCCTTCTATACTTCCATAACCCACTAAAGAAACATCCAACCTCACTATGCATGGTGTGCCTGCTGTGTGGTCTCCTGCGCCATCCCTGCCTGGGACCGCTGCCTGCCGCTACTCGGAGACCTGCAGCGTTTGTGCTGCTGCAGCCACTTAGGAATCTGTAGCATTTTATTTTTACCTTTACAATATGCACATATGAAAAGATCACACTGGCCGGGAGGTGGTGGTGCATGCCTTTAATCCCAGAACTCAGGAGGTGGAGGCAAGTGGATCTCTGTGAGTTTGAAGCCAGCCTGGACTACAGAGCCAGTGCCCGGACAGGCACCAAAGACACACAGAAAAACCGTGTCTTGAAAAAAAAAAAAAGAAATTAAAAAACAAACAAAAAAATTAAAGAAATCAACAAGCACTATTGCTATCATCTACTCGTTACCATGTGATCTGTTTTATTACCATGTACCAATTGTTCAAAATAATGGCCTTTGTTATGACATTTTCATACTGGTACATACAGTACTTTGCTCATGTTCACCCTCTCTGGCTGGTTCCCTTCATCTTCCCAGATATTCCTCCTCTACTTTCTTTCTTTGTTTTTTTTTTTTTCCTTTTTAGATATAGAGTCTTCATGTGGTATTTGTATTTTGTTATTTTTGGTTTTTTTTTTTTTTTTGGTTTTTCAAGACAGGGTTTCTCTGTAATTCTAGAGCCTGTCCTGAAAGTAGCTCTTGTAGACCAGGCTGGCCTTGAACTCACAGAGATCCACCCATCTCTGTTCTGGGATTAAAGGCCTGCACCACCACCTCCTGGTTTGGTATTTGGTTTTTTGAGTGTGGCTTTTTTCACTTTTATCTGTTTTCCCGAAAATAGCACATCCTTGTTTTTGCTTTTTTAATGATCACGCTTATTTATTTATTTGTTTGTTTGTTGTTTTTTGAGACAAGGTTTCTCTGTGTAACAGCCATGGCTGTCCTGGAACTCACTCTGTAGACCAGGCTGGCCTCAAACTCACTGAGATCTGCCTGCCTTTGCCTCCCAACTGTGGGATTAAAGGCATGCACCACCACTGCCTGCAATGTTAACCATTTTTTATTTACATTTTCCTTTTTTTCTTTGTTCCTATGTAATGTATGCCTTTGTAGGCACATGTGTGTGCATATCTCACATGTTGTATGTGTATGGGGAGGCCAGAGGTAAATGTTGGGTGCTTTGCGCTATTGCTCTTCTATCTTATTATTTTTGAGACAGAGGCTTCCATTCAACATGGAGCTTATTTTGGCTAGATTGGCCAACCAGTAGGACCCTGGAATCTACCTGTCTCGGCACCCCCACCTGCACCCCCAGTTTTGCGGTTGCGGATGCACCATGCCCAGCTTTTCCATGGATACTGAAATCCTAATTCAGGTCCCCATTCTTGCATGATAAGCACTTTCCCTACCTAACCATTCCCCCAAAACTGATTTTCATTTTCATACGCTCCTCAAATTTGGCTCTCTTCTGGATAATGCCTCCAATCCATGGCAAATGGCCATCACTGAAACCCACACAGAAGTCACTGTGGGCTCAGACAGCTTCCAAACCCTGAGCTCGGGATAAGTGGAGATGTGCCATTTTAAGTTATAAGTTTTCCCCTGCCACATTCTCCTCGGGTCCCCTTGTGAAAAGATCTGCTAAAATACAGTGGTTCTCAGGCCAACGGTGCATTCAAATTGTCCAGAAGGCTTATCACAATACAGAGTTACTGGACCCCACTGGATTTTGCACAGGTCTGAGGTAGACTGAGAGAAAATCTGCTTCTGTAGCAACTTCTCTGATTGTTGTGCTGACGACCACACTTGGAATAATGATATCTCAAACTCTTTGGGGACAGAGTATTTATTGACCTGTTTATTTATTTATTTTTATTTACATGTGAATGTGTGTACGCCATGTGTGTCCAGATGCCCAAAGAAGCCATAAAAAGGTATTGGATTCCCCAGAGCTGGAGTTACAGGCAGTTATGAGCTGCCCAACACAGGTGCTAGAAAACTGCACTCAGGACCTCTGGAAGAGCAGGAAGGCACTCTTAAAAACTGAGCCATCTGAGCCATCTCTCCAGCCAGATATACTAACTTTTTTATTTATTTATTTATTTTACACAGGGTCTCACTATGTAGCTAGCTTCTGCTGGCCTAGAGCTCCCTCTGTAGCTCAGGCTGGCCTTGAACTCACAGCAGTCTGCCTGCTTCTGCCTCAGTGCTGGGGTTAAAACTGTGCACCACTGCACCTGTCCTGTGTATTTTTATTAGTGTATGTTCACTCAGCAAAGTGATGAGTTTCATTACCACATTGTCTCCAAAATAGATCATGAATTTCGTCTATACTTCCTCATTGCCCTCCTCTGTCTCTCTTCCTGTCTCCCACCAATCCTCTTCCTTTTCCTAAGTAGTCCTTCCTACTCCCATATATTATGATATGATGTGCATGTGTATGTGTGTGTATGTGTGTGTGTATACAATCTAGGTTATGCATATGGTAGAATATCAGCAGTTCTTCTCTTTCCTTTGTAGAAAGGAATTGAGAAGTAGGAGAGGCCGGGCAGTGGTGGTGCATGCCTTTAAATGCAGCAATCGGGAGGCAGAGGCAGGCAGATCTCTGTGAGTTCCATGCCAGCCTGGTCTGCAGAGAGAGTTCCAGGACAGCCAGGACTACGCATAAAAACCCTGTCTTGAAAAGAACCAAAAACAAGAGTAGGACAGAAAAGACATTTTGTTTTGTTTTGTTTTGAGACAGGGTTTCTCTGTGAAACAGTCCCGGCTGTTCTGGAACATCTTTTTTGTTGTTGTTGTTGTTCGAGACAGGGTTTCTCTATGGCTTTGGTACCTGTCCTGGAACTAGCTCTTGTAGACTAGGCTGGTCTCGAACTCACAAAGATCCGCCTGCCTCTGCCTCCTGAGTGCTGGGATTAAAGGCGTGCGCCACCAC
>JAQHUG010000489.1:648976-659289 GCA_028555095.1 Dicrostonyx torquatus | reverse complement strand
AGACAGGGTTTCTCTGTGGCTTTGGCGCCTGTGCTGGAACTAGCTCTTGTAGACCAGGCTGGTCTCGAACTCACAAAGATCCGCCTGCCTCTGCCTCCCGAGTGCTGGGATTAAAGGCATGCGCCACCACCGCCCGGCTCACTTTGATATTTATACTACTTTCAACTTAAGAGCGCCTTGTTGTTTTTGATTAAGAAACATGAAGCTTCTTGTGGCTGGAGAGTTGGCTCAGCAGTTAAAAGCACTGGTTGCTCTTCTGGAGGACCTGAATTTGAATTCTAGCACCCACATGATCACTAACTACTGCCTATAACTCCAGTCTCAGAGAATTTGAAGCCTTCTTCAGGCCTTTGTGGGCACCAGACATGCATAGTTTATACAGACATACATGCAGGCAAGACACCCTTACACAACACACACATACCCTAAAACCAAATATGATAGCTCATAATTGCAATGCCACCACTCTAGAGGCTGAGGCAAGACTGCTGCAAGTTCAAACCAATCTAAGCTACAGAGAGCCTGTCTACACAACAACCAAAAAAATAAAATATTAAACTGCGAGAAAGGTTTTCTCTATATGTTAACAGGCACATGATGTATAAAGATATAGTTTGACTACTAGCTTTGGCGGTGCACATCTGTAATTCTAGCACTTATAAGGTAGATGCAGGTGTGATTATAGGAGGCTAGCCTGGGCAACATCCAGACACAGTTTTAACAAATGTAGTTTGTAAAAATAACTTTGAAGAGGAAGAATGTCTAGTAACACAGCCATTATTGGACTAGCTGGACCACAGCCTGGAAGCATTCTATTACTTATCAGTTATGTCCCTCTGGAGGACCCTGACTAATACAGTCACCTTTGATACTATCTCCAAGAAAGACCTACTACTACTACTTGACCCCCCGATCTCTTGTATTCATTAAGTCTCCTTACCAGGAATTCACTGACTATCTTGTGAAAATCCACACCAGAGTCTCAATTCAGAGGTCCCAGGCACCAGCTGTGGGGTTTTTATGCAAGAAAAATAAAGTGAACTAAACCTTTTTTTTTTAAAAAAAAAGATAACTAGGATATACAAAGGAACATAAATGAATCAAAATAGCATTCTAGAAACAAAGCCAAGTGAATGAAAAGGGAGGAAAATTTCCCTAGGTATCTCTCAGGTATGCAACAAGCATGCACTATTATATAGCTTTTTCCCTTGCAAGTCAGCCATTTGGTATAAGAATCCACCCAAGTATGAAGTATAAAAGGCAAGCCAGGCATGGGGGTGCACTCCTTTATTCCCAGGCAAAGTGAGGAGGATCACAACTTTCAGTCCAGCCTGGTCTACATAGCTTTAGGCTAACCAGGACTGCATAGCAAGGCCCAGTCTATGAAGAATACAGGGAACACTATTTTTATTCCTTTATAGTTTTGGGTGATAACAATGGCATCTTTAGGGCATCCCATTCACTCTAGAGGTTGTCAGAGTCCTAAAAATACTGGCAGGAGTCAAGGGGTCAAAATTAATACTAAACACTTAGACTTTGCTTACTGTGATTGGTTAAGAAGCAAAATCAGACTATCATTAGGAATCGTTTCAATTGATCTTTGGTGGGAGAGCAGTCATGTTTGGTTTTATCCTGGGTCTCTGGGCTATCCAGATTCTGGTTTCTGGCCATTCAGGCAGTGTCAGGTGTGGACTCCCTCTGGTCACATCAAGTAGGACCAGTCATTGGCTGACCAGTCAACTCCCACAAGTGTTCCCCAGCACATCTTGAATACAGGATAATTTGTAGGTCCAAGGTTATATGACTGGGTTGATGGGGCTCAGAGAGACTGGCTCTGACAATCATGGGCCCAATATGGGTCTGAGCTAGGTCCTCTGCATATACCTTATTGTTGTGTAGCTTGGTGTTTTGCGGGACTCCCAACAGGGGAGGTGGGGGTGTCTCTGACTTTTACCTGAACTTGGGACCATTTTCCTTCTACCAGGTTGCTTCTTTCAGCCTTGATATGAGGGTATCTAGCCATATTGTAACACGTTATGCCATATTTGGTTGATATCTCTGGGAGGCCTGCTTTTTTCTGAAGGGAAATTGGGGTGTGTGTGGAATGCCATGTAAGAGAGAATAATGAATGAATGAATGAATAGATAAATAAAAGGCCAAAACAGCTACCAGTACTCAGGAAGCAGAGGCAGGTGAATCTCCAATTTTGAGGCTAGTCTGGTCCAGGCCAGAAAGAGCCACAGTGATACCATTTAAAAAAAAAGCAGCAAAAACATATTGCTTCTTCCTTTCCAATTTTAGATTATCAGGAAAAATGCATTTGTAAAAGTTAATCCCTTGGTTTGGGAGAAACCATTAGACTAGCCAGTCTGTCGTGGCACACACGTTTAATCCTAGCACTTGGGAGGCAGAGACAGGCAGATCTCAGTGACTTCGAGGCCAGCCTGGTCTACAGAGCAAATTCCAGGATGGCCAGCACTGTTACACAGAAAAACCCTGTCTCAAAAAAAAGAAAGAGAAACCATTAATTGTTGCCCCCCCAAAAAAACCCCAAATATTCCTTTTCCTTTTTTTTCTCATTCTTTGTGTCCTGAGCACTTACTTGGCTTTGTGTCAGGGCACACAGGTTGTCAGGCATGTGTTATTACTAAAAGGCCAGTCAGAACTATGAGTCATAACTACTTTCAGTCAACATCCTATTTACTACAGAGCCTTGAAGTCTCTTTCCTTCTCTGGAAGTAGCGCAAGAAGTTTGGCATGGCTATATTTTTGTACCCTCTGTGGAGATTCCTCTTGCATTTTGAAACGTTTGGTTTATGAGCCAGTTGACATATGTTTTTTGTTTCCTTTTTTTTTTGGCTTTTCGAGAGAGTGTTTCTCTGTGTCACTTTGTAGCCTGTTCTGGAACTCGTTTTGTAGATGAGGCTGGTCTCAAACTCAAGAGATCCACCTGCTTCTGCCTCCCAAGTGCTGGGATTAAAAGTGTGCACTACCACCACCCAGAACATAAAGGTTTTTTTTTTTAGTAGAAGATTTTTCTATTTCATCTGAGAAATGCAGTTTTGTCCTGACTGCATATGTCTTATTCTGCATAATGCTGGTATCTGCATTTGAAAATCTCCTTGACCTTCAGAACAGGGTCATCATTTTCACTTTTCTAAATAAACTGTTTGGCTTTACTTTTAATATTTTTTTTTCAGACCAGGCTGGCCTCGAACTCACAGAGATCCGCCCACTTCTGCCTCCCGAGTGCTGGGATTAAAGGTGTGCACCACCACTGCCCAACATAAGGGTTTTTTTCTTCTTTTTTTGAGACAGGGTTTTTCTGTAGTTGCATATCTAGCTTTAAAAGAAGTTCACTATTGCTAGAAATGTTTTTGTTGTTCCCAAGACAGGGTCTCATTCTGCAGCTTGGGTTGGCATTCACTCCTGAGTTTTTACCTCATTCTCCAAGTACAGAGAATACAGGTGTAATCATGCCTAGCAACTTCACAATCTGAGTGTCCCTCCTCTGAGAAGATTATCACTTAGCTGAAACCACCCTCCATACTGGGGATCAAACTCAGGAGCTCATATGTGCCATGTTAAGTACCAGTGAACTCCATATACCCTAGGGCCCCACACTCTTCTTGAACCACCATATACTGTCTGCTCTGCCAACACTGCAACAAATTTTGTGGGCACACTTTTATGAGAAACATCAGCAACTCTTTCAGAAAATTTGAGCTCTCTCCAAAATTAGTTCCCATGAGAGCTTTTCTTTTAGCCTAATTCCGATTCTCCTCACCCTTTCTGCAAGTCTCAATCTTCAATTCTGTTCAATTGGATCCCCATATACTCCCCTCCAAATCTCCAATACCTCCTCCATCCCTCTTGCTACTCATCTCAAAATGTTTTCCTCCCCATTAGAACTCCCCAGTCACTTTAACTTTAGGCTCTTTTGCTCATAAAGGACTTGGGTACCACGAAAACTACCTGAAGCTGTAAAGAAAAAACAAATCAGAAACAGACAATACATGCTAATTCAGCTGACAGTGTGTGGAGCCATTCTGACAACTCTTAAGAGCTCCTTGGTCACTCCTGGGAAATCTGGTTCAGATCCTTCCTAAGACTGACCACGAACAACACACAGCCAGGACCCCAAATTCCTTATAGGGGATAATACTCCTCAGAAGGGTAATGCATTTTTTTAAAAAAAAAAAAAAACTGAGCAAGTCATTTCTCACAAACATAGGTTAAAAAGCATTAGCCCTGAGCTCCTGTATGCTAGAAGCAATTTAAATTCTATTTTTTCCCTAACTACTGTGAAAACCTGTCAGATCTACCTTGGACTGGTACTGTCAAAAGTAATTTGTAAATGAATCCTACTCAATTGTCTCAAAGCAAAACAAATACACTATTTTCTCAAAAAACTACAGGAAAGAACCCAAATGCTTTCCAAGTTCATGTGGCTTTAGCAGTTCTCATTAAATATGAATACTGTTGGTTTATTTAGCCCGAGCAATGGAACCCTGTAAGTGTGGCAGGCATGCCTTGGTGCACAGTTGTGCTGAATTTGCTGTAGAGTTGTCAATATCAAAAGTGATGCAGACCCCACAACTTTCATTCTACCTGGCTTTACAGGTGTGAGTGTAAGTTCTCTGAAGAAATGTTTATCCTGAAGACCTGCAGACTATTTTGTCTGACTGTGGAGAGATACCAGACTACACCCGGAGAGCTAACCTCTGGGACTGCCTTCAGTTCCCTTTATTTGCATGTGCACAATGCATTGCACATATGTCCATACACATGTGAAGACTGGTCATCTTGGGTGGTTTTCCTCTGAGGTTACAAACCTTAATGACACAGTCTCTCACTGGACTGGAGTTCACCAAATAGATTAGGCTGGCTGGCCACCACTTAACCGTCCCAGTGCTGGGAGTGCAACACCATACCCAGTTTTCTAAAAGGAATATTAGGGATCAAATTTGGGATTTGGGTGCTCACATTTGCAAGGCAAGCACTTTACTGAATCTCCCCAGCCGATTAGGCCCTTTTAATAGCCATTTACTACCAACCTCCACATCTAACTTAACACCCTAGTGACTACTAAGCAAAACTCTTGGAATGTGTCATTAAGCATAGTGACCTCTCATTTCCATCAACCCTAAAGTTTAAAATGCTGTGGCATCTGAAACCTATTAAAAAGGTGACTTCCCTGCTCAGCTGTAGCCCACCTACTGGACGCCTTCACCAGTGAACTCAGTAAGTGCATCCATTTATAACATTTCTTTTGTTCAGTGACTGTAAAAGGTCACACAACCTCTTCACAGTGCAAGAAGTTCCTGGAATAATGAACTCATGTCCCTTGGCCATGGTCATTGATATTTTGCTCAGAATAAACCATTTTCTTACTTCCTATAAAGAACTTATATATTGTTGCCTCTAGATGTTTAAGATTTAAAGTATACATTCAACCTAAAACAAACATATAATGTAGAAATTCAGTATCCATTTCTTCAGTAGTCAAACAAAATCTATTAAATGTCTGTACATGCACAAACACACAAAAGGTACTGCTAAAGGTGTTAATGAACAAAAAAAAAGACATGACCGAAAATGAAAAATTACTGAAGTCCTTATCTTATTGGTAATTATTTTAAATGTAAAAGAATTAAACAGTTTCATTTGCAAAGGGAGAGACTATGACACTGGATTTTAAAATATGATGTAACTATCGACTGTCTACAGACACAAATGGGAAAAGAAAATGTAGGTGCAGAGACAACATATAAACTGGAAAATGCCAAGAGCTAGGCTATCTCTAGCAACTTCAGATAAAATATGCATTGAGTGAAAACTCTATACATTACATGACATAAGGTGAGGAGTCAATGGAAAAAAGAATGGAGTTATTATAAACATATACACCTATTCCAAAATACACGAATCAAGAATTGGTAGAACTGATGGGAGAAATGGTATGCACCCACAGCTGAAGATTTCCAAAGACTTTAACGCCCTACAGATGGAAGATAACAGGAAAACAGTGCATGTAGTAAATGATTCAAATCTATCTGCCTTACCAGACATAACACAGAACACTCCACCCAAAACAGCACACTCGAGCACGCTCCTTATGTATCTGCAGAACATGCCCATGGTAGCTCATTTGTTAAGCCATACAAGTTTCAAGGTTACAAAGCATGAAATCAAACATAGTACTTCTTCTGTCACAACAAGGTAGAATTAGAAATTAAGGCAAGCAGGATGGCTCAGAAGATGAATATCTGCTGCTGAGACTGACAACCTGAACGGGAGCCTCAGAATCCACTTGGTGGAGAGAACCAACTCCTGCAAGTTGTCCTCAGACTTCCACACATGGGGCATGGCACATGCATGCCCACACATATACAGATAACATTAATAATAAATTAATAAAAATGTAATGTAAGGTGTTACACACACCTTCAATCCCAGCAATTGGAAAAAGAGGCAGACAGATCTCTGTGAGGTTTTTAAGGCCAGCCTGAACTACATAATAAGTTCCAAGTCAACCAAGGCTACATACAGACACACTTCGTCTTGTTAAAAAAAAAAAATTAAGAATTTGAAATTAGGTATCAGTTAACTATAAAATTCACACTATATGGAAATTAAACAATTTTTCAACCAATGAGCACCAATGAGCTAATCTAAAAATTAATTTAAGATAAATGCAAACAAAAACCAATATAGCAAACTGATAGGATGCGGCAAAGGAGTGTTGAGAGACATTTATTAACTGTAAATACCTGTACTACACAAGAATTCAAATCAATGAGTTAGTTTTATTTTAATTTTTTTGTTTTTGTCGAGACAGGGTTTCTCTGTGGCGCTGGAACTAGCTCTTGTAGACCAGGCTGAACTCACAAAGATCCGCCTGCCTCTGCCTCCCGAGTGCTGGGATTAAAGGCGTGCGCCACCATTGCCTGGCTAGTTTTATATAAAATGCAAAACAATGGGGGTGAGGTAGAGAGATGATTCAGTCAGTAAAGTGCTTACTCAAGCATGAAGAGCTGAGTTTGAATCCCGTGAACTCATGTAAAAAGCTAGATGTGGCAGAGAATGCATATAATCCCAGTACTGGCCAGGTAGAGCCAGGAGGAGCTCTGAAGCTTGCTGGCCAGTGTTGCTGAATTAGTGAGCTCCAGGTGCAGTGAGACCCTGTCCCAGAAACTAAGAGCAATAGAGGAAGATAACCAACATTGACTTCTGTTTTCCACATGTGAACACACACACCTGCCACTGGCACACACAAGAACACATACATGATATGCAGACCCCAAGAAACACAGAAGGAACAAATTAAACCCAAAGACAAAGATATAAAATAAGTGAAAAATTAATACAGTAGAAAATGCAAACCTGACGACGTGCGTGTGTATGACCCCCAGAGTCCACATGGCGGAGAACCAACATTGACAAGTTGTCCTTTGATCTCCACAAGTGAAATGTTGCATGCACAAACGTGTGCATGTATACGCACAATGAATAAATAAGTGTTAAAAGATTTTTTAAATACAGAGTGGCAAGTAGCTGAAGTAAAGCCATTAGTGACTCATTTATGTAACCTCACCACTCAGGAGGGAGGCAGAGGCTGGACTACCTCGAGTTTGAGGTTAGTCTGGGCTACAGAGTGAGTTCTAGGCTAGCTCTGTGAAACTATAAAGACAAAAACACCCCTCCAAAAAAAAAAGAGGAAGAAAAAAAATAAATTGAATCAATTTACCAAAAGAAAAATCCAGAATCACAATGCTTCTCAATGAATTCTATTAATATTTAATGGCCAATTTTTCTCTTTATCTTCCAAATATTAGAACAAACATAAGTTCCTATTATGAAGCCAGCATTACCTGGCACCAACATTGCAGTAAGCACACTACAGGGCTGGTGAGATGGCTCAGCAAAGGTACAAATCTGGTGAAGTTCAATCCCTGAGACCCTCCTATTGGAAAAAGAAAAGGGACTACTGCAAGTTGCCATCTAAGGTCCATCTAAGCACCCTGGCACACATACAACCCCCACCAAATATTAGAAAATACTTTTAGAAAGAATACTACTAACAAATATTTCTTATGAACACTTAGCAAAAATTCCCAACACTAATAAGCAAATCCATACCACCAGAAAAGATTATATATCCTAGGTGGCATTTTACTAAGACTAGAAGAATTGTCACACATATGAATAGGAATCCAATGTAGTACACATTAATACGTGAAAGAAAATACCACAATTATCTCAACTAATACAGAAAGATATTTGATAAAGGTCCATGTGGTGTAATGATTAAAAATCAACTCCCGGCTGGGCAGTGGTGGTACATACCTTTAATCCCAGTACTTGGGAGGCAGAGGCAGAGTTCGAGGCCAGCCTGTTAAGCAGAGAAATCTTGTCTTGAAAAACCAAAATCAAACTCCAGAGGTTGGAGACATAGTTTGATGGTTAAAAGCACTGGCTGCTCTTGTAGAGGACCTTGGGCTCAATTCCAAGTACACACATGGCAGCTCACAACTGTAACTCCAGTTCCAGGAGATCTAATATCCTCCTCTAGCCTCTGCAGGAAAAATGAAAGTACACGGAGCACATGCCAGCAAACACACGCATAAATATGAACAAATTGTTCATAAAACCGAACTCCAAAAACTAGGACTGAAAAGAAACTTCCTATTCTTTTAATGGGTATTTATGAAGGTCCCACAAATTTATCCACTTTACATGATCCTATTGAAAGCTGTTTGAGAAGATCCAGTTACACACTAGACTTACATAATCAGGCAAGAGAAAAAAAAAAAGCACCCAAACTAGAAAGAAATTCTTTGCAGTTGGTTAAGATGCTAGAAATAAAAACCATCAAAATATATTAGCACCAACAAATCAACAAAAAATGGAAGATACAAACTAGTATGTAAAAAAAAAGAAAATCAGCTGTAGATGGCTCTATAGACTGGCAATGCATGTATAAGTCCAGAAGACATTCAAAATATTTAGGTGTTTAGGGAGTAATACAAAACTTTACATGGGAAGTACAAATCTAACTAAAAATTTAAAGCCCTAAAATATACATCTTATAATCATTAGGAGACTTAAAAAATACTAAGATGACAATACTCTTCAAGACATTCCTACCAAGAGCCTTTTTACAGAAATGGAATCATTCCTGCTAAAGTTCACACAGAATCATCCCGAAATGAACAAAGTTGGAACTCACACAACCTGACTAAATCTATTACAGAGCTACAGTAAGTAGCCAAAACAGTGTAGTATTAGTATAATGATTCAACATATAGACTCAGCTGGCTGTAGTGATGCACCTTTAATCCCAGTACTTGGGAGGCATAGGCAGGTGAGACAGGGTTACATAGTGAGACTCAAAAAATGAAAAACTTTAGACAAATAAACACCAATCCAAAAACAAAACTTCAAAAACAATAAAATAAGCTAGGTGGTGGTGGCACATGCCTCTAATTCCAGTATTTGGGAGGCAGAGGCAGGTAGATCTCTGAGTCCAAGGCTAGCTTGACCTACAGAGCGAGTTCGAGGACAGCCAGGACTACAGAAAAAACCTGTCTCAAAACAAAACAAAATCCTGAATGAGAATTTGCCAGCCATTTTTTCAAGATACCAAAAGCAAAAGCAACAAAAGAATAAAAAATAGATTAAATACACTTCATTACTTTTGGAATGGTGAGATGGCTCAGTAGGCTAAAGGCACTTGCCAAGCCTGACATCAGTTCCATCCCTGCTATCTCCACGGTGGAAGAGTACGGAACTCTTTTTATGTTTTTGTTTTGAGACAGGACTTCTCTCTGTGTAACAGTCCTAGCTGTCCTGGAGCTTCTTCTGTAGACCAGGTTGGCCTCAAACTCACAGAGATCCACTTGCCTCTGCCTCCTGAGTGTTGGGATTAAAGGTGTGTGGGCATGTATCACCACTACCTGGTGAGAATCATATGCGCCATGCCACATGTGCACATGCACACATACACACACACAAACACAAATGTAATAAAAAGTTAAATATTTTTGTGCAAAGGATAGAGAAGAAAACTTTTAACTGGATAAAATATTAGTAAACTATTCTATTTGATAAGAATCTAGTATCTGAATATATGAACAAGTCTTATAATTCAGTAACAAAAGAGAGACACCCTATTTGAAAATGGCCAGTGTGGAGACATTTAAAACTACAGATAATAATTATAATCAACCCTTAAATGATGTCCCTAAATCCAAGTGCTAGCTTTACTGGGAGAGGGGACGTCGTCCTCTAGAGTTACTTCCAGCTGTCAT
>JAQHUG010000489.1:627597-646854 GCA_028555095.1 Dicrostonyx torquatus | reverse complement strand
ACAAGGGGAGTAAATGTAAATTTTTCTTTTAACAATAAAAAAAAAGAAAAGAAAAAAAAATAAAACTACAGATAACAGAAGATATGCAAAATTATTAGTTATGAAGGAAATAAAATCCCAACTGTCATGCCCACTTTACACCAACTAGGACGGCCATAAGACAGTAGAAATCAGCATACGTTGACAAGGCTGCAGAGAAACAGGAACCCAGATGCTACTGGCAGCATTAGTAATTTGAAAAACAGAATCACCACATATCTCAGCAGTGTCGTTCTGTGTATACTCTCAAAAGATTGTGAAACAAGGAATTAAACAAGTGTGTATACAATCCCAAAAAAGTGGAAACAACCCACTCTTAAGAACTTTCTATAAACAGTATGGTATATATAACATGTATGTGTATGTACATGTGAATGCCCACACGCATCTATGTAAAATTCAGTTATAAAAAGGAATACCTGACATGTACATGGATGAACCTTGAAAAACATGTTAAATGAAAGAAATCCAACATAAGTCATAATTCCAGTGGTGTAAAGATATCTAGAGTAGGCAAATCCAGGTGAAAGGAGTTAAGTGATTTCTAGGGGCTAGGGTAAGAGTAATGGAAAAATAACAGCTCCATAATGGGTACTGAGCTTCTTCAGGGGTGATGAAAATGTCCTGAAACTACAGAATGATGATAACTGCACAACAGTGAATACACTAAATGTCCCAGCTGGATATTTCTAAATGGTTAGTACGGTAAATTTTACCACAATGGAAAATTAAAAATAGATGTTATTACAGGAATGAGAGGGTAAAAATATGGTTTTGTAGCTTGCAAAAGTATTAAGTTCTAATGTGTCCAATAGCATACATCCTTATATTCTATAGAAAAAAATCTTATAAAATAAGTTGGGTTTTCCTGTGCTAGACATTACTTCTAAATATTAGCTATAAGTGGACAATGTGTCCATTCAAAAGAAGTAATATACTTTATTCTAATAGTAGGAAGAAAAAATACTTCAAGTATAATATTTGAGCCAGATAATTATTCCAATGTAAAACAGGGGGATTGTTTTTTTTTAACTGTTTTTTTAAACAGTGTTTCACTAGGCAGCCCTGGCTGGCCTGGAACTGACAAAGAGATCACCTGCCTCTGCCTTCCAAGTGCTGGGATTACTGGTGGGAGCCACCTAAACTTGACCCGAACCAAGGTTTTTGTAAGCAACTGGCAAAAATTCTTTAGTGAAGCATTAGAAAAGGACTTTTTTTTTTTTGGTTTTTCGAGACAGGGTTTCTTTGTGGCGCTGGAACTAGCTCTTGTAGACCAGGCTGGTCTCGAACTCACAAAGATCCACCTGCCTCTGCCTCCCGAGTGCTGGGATTAAAGGCGTGCGCCACCACCGCCCCGGCTAGAAAAGGACATTTTATAAAGTATAATTACACAAAGTTCCATTATCTTTGGGTCCTTCTTAAACAGTTTTGGCAGTTTTATGTAAATGAGACATTGAAAGATGCAGCATTTTTGTCATGTGCAATATTAAACAATGTGGTCATTAAAACAAATACAAGTAATGATGTGTGAAACAAAACACAGTAGTCCACGGCTGTAATCTCAGCACTTAGAGCCCAAGGCATGAAGATCATAAATTAAAGGCCAGCCTGGGAAATGCAGGAAGACTGTCTGAAAAAAAAAGAGAGAGAGAGAAAAAAGATTTATGGCTACTAGGATAGAAAATAAACTTGTCATGACTACATGGAATAAACTGTACAAACACACATGTAATAGGAATTTCAAGTCTATGGAAAGATGGTATGTTAAAACCATTCAGCAGACTCAGGAACTGAGTTAGGAAAATACCGAGTAATACCTGTGTTATGTTGTTCAGAACAGAAACGATTAAAAAAATATCAAGCACTGTAACAAAATAAATACCATCTCTTCTCCTTCCAAGTCCCATCTAAACTACGTTCATACTGACATTATGAAACTGCTCACATTGACAGTCTGAGAAAAATGTTTAAACTTGCGCTTGATTGTCACTAAAGTGGCACTAATTGTCTACTTTAAGAATGCTGAGAATTTTACTATCCTTTGACTATAACCTCCTCCATGGTATCTCAAAACTACCAACAAATAACAAAGAGAAAGTATAAAAGTGAATGTGATCTGTCAAATGTGAATTAAGGAAGTCTTAAGAAAGACTTTGTTTTCTAGCTTTACAATTTTCTCAATATTTGGAGTTTAAAAATCTTCCCTCAGAAACTTTTTTTAAATAAAAGTTTTATTGAAGAAAAATAGAACCACCACATACACGGGGGGGGGGAGCACAAAAATTCAAGTGATACAGAACAACTGAAATTCACAATTATCCAACGTAGTTTGCCATCACTTTTCAGTGTCTTAACCAGCTTCCCTTAATAATCTGGCTATTTTCATCTGAGACAGCATTAAATTTTCAAAGAATTCAGAACCTCAGAAAACGGACCCACCTTCAAGATAATGAAGGTGGTTATCAAGAGCCTCCTAGTAGAAACAACTCCACCTAAAAATTCGGTAAAAGTTAACTAGTAAGTGGTGTAATAGTCTCCATACCCCAGAGACCAACAGGGATGAATTACAACACTGATGTTGATGATCCAGTAAACAGAACAGCCACATTTCCTTGTCAGAAGAGCTCCTGTAAGGAAATCAGGGAGGAGCTGAATAAAAATATACGAAATAGCTGCTCAAAAAGAATTGGGAAGTTAATTCTAAATACTATATATAGTCAAACAGTGTGCAAGTTGATGCATTAAGAGAAATGGGCAACTTAAAGTACAGACAGCTGGCCACAGGTCTCTTGAGAATTCAAGAAAACCATCAATAGTAGACATAAGATCTTGGTTCAGATCTAAGCAGCTCCCCTAATGGCTCCAGAAAGACATGGACATATGCTGGTGAATGAAGCACTGAAGAAGTTCTGATTTAAAAGCAAACACTAAAACTGTCTGCTTTTCTCCAGTAATCAATTCCCTTCATAGAAATGGAAACCAGAAGGCAAGGGAAAGCAAAACCCTCTGGTAATGAAAAGTCTTTTACTCACATTTTGAATTTGAAGAACAATACTTTTGTTATTTTTTGTGTGAGAACAATTTGGGGACATTTCCCTGAAAAGCAGGTGTCTAATGGCTATGAGAACTCTTAAATTCAAGCAATTAAAAAAAATCCAGGACTTGACATTTTCAAATAGGGAGTGTATAAGGGAGACAAGGGAGAAACATATGTAGAGTTTCGGCAAGTCAGTAGGTGGATGAAAGTTAAAGCTTTGTTTACCAACAAAGAGAAGAGATGCTTCCAAAAATCCCACTTCAGTAGAAAAAACTGGAATGCAAATCCTAGGAAGCCTCTAATAACTGACAATTGGCCCAAGTTAAAGACAAACGATCCAAACAATGTTTAAAGATTGAAGCATGATGAAAAGTAGCTGGTGATTTTTGTTCCTGTAATCTACAAAACAGGTTGATTTCGGTCTCCTGTGATTTTCATTTTTAATAAAAAGAACTGGATTTCCCCTCTTACTATGTTCTTCTAGTGCAAGGTGGTCAGCAATTTTTCTATTTTATCTATTTACTAAGTACCTGTTAATCAGCTCAGTAAATTTGGGGCTAAGTCATATGTACACATCCCATACTCATAAATGGAAATCTTTAGGATGTGACTATATAAGGTATTATGGAAGTAATTGTCACCCTACTTGAAAAATTTGTTTCCAAATAAGGTTTCTTTACCAATCCCTTCAGTGTAACAGAATGCCAACAGCAATAACAACTTATTTTTCTTTTCACGGGAAATCACAAAATGGGTAAACAAACAAGTCCAGGGTGGTTTTTCTATTTGATAAATACATCCAGAACTCTGTACAGTAAATAAAGTTTGCATGCAGTTTAAGTATCTTTAAGTGACTTTTAAGCAAATAAATCTTTTGCTTCATTGATGATGTATAAGAATCCCCCTCCCCTCTTTTAATGGCCATAGAGATCTCTTCCCCAGTTCCAAAAGGAATCATGAAGACCGGGAACTTTCTTAAAGAGTTTTCTGCACATCATACTAAATAACATGCAAAGAGTTCAACAACATTCTTCTTAAAGGTTAAGTATTACTCTTTAAAATGGGCATGTTAACCACTGAGAAAAGTCCACGCAACTATTTCCATTACACTGCTTCATTTGGTCATCGGAAGTATAAAAAAAGTCAAATAACATGAGATTCAACAAGTTAGTTTATCCATTGGCTACGGCATATGACAACAAATGTTCCAAGGCCAACATTCTATGCAATATAGTTGTACTGGTTTGGGTTTTCCTTATCTCTTTCCATGTAGTCCCGATCAATTAGGGATTCTATTCTCTTCTTTAGATCTGCAGGCTGTAAGAGAAAACATATTTTCAATGCAAAGCTCATAATCACCAGTATAAGCCCATCTACCAACATCCCATCAAAAAAGAGAACAAAGGCTAGGAGTAATTGAACAGAGGCAGGCAGACTGCTGTGAGTTTGAGGCCAGTCTGGTCTACATAGCAAGTTCTAGGACAGCCAAAGCTAAACAGAGAAACATGGCCTTTAAAAGAGTGAGGGGGGAGCAAGAACAAAAGCAGGTATGGTGACACCTGCCTATAACCCTGCTCAGGAGGCGGAGACAGGAGAGTCACAAGCGTGAAGGTGGTCTGGAGCTTGTCAGTTAGATTCTGTCTTAATCCCCACCAAGATGTTTATTTACACACCATATAAATATTATAATATCATACTTCTATCATATCATTATATAATATTTCCTACTACTTTATTTTTACATTTTTTAGATTTACTTTTATGTTTTGCTTGCATGTTTGTCTATGTACCACAAGTGTGCAGTATCCATGGAAGCCAGAAGAGGGTGTCAGATCCTCTGAAGAAGGAGTTAAAAAAGATGTATTAGCCACCATGGATACCAGAAATCAAACCCAGGTGCTCCGAAAGTACAATCTTTCTTCCTTCCTTCTTTTTTTTTTCCTTCTGAGACAGCGTTTCTCTGTCCTGGAACTCACTCTGTAGACCAGGCTGGCCTTGAACTCACGGAAATCTGCCTGTCTTTGCCTCCCAAGTGTTGTGACTAAAGGCATGCAACACCGCTGCCTGGCAGTTAGTGTGCTTTACTGCTGAATCACCTCTCCCAGCCCTACTTTTATTGAACCATCTTCAGCCCCCTACTTTTATTTTAAAACTATATTCTGAGAACCAGATAATTTCTATAATAAATACAAAAAAACTCAACTCATAATTTCACACAGGAACACATTCTAAGTTAGAAAAACAGCGTTATTTAGTTCAATAAGGAGATCTTGAAATGGCAAGTACATCATTATTAACTCAAGGTAAAAGCTAGTTCTTCAATTTTTGTAAATTAAAGTTTAAAACATGGGAGTGGTGGTACACTTTAAGTCCCAGAACTCAGGAGGCAAACAAAGGCAGACAGATATATGTCAGCCTAAGGCCAGCCTGGTCTACATAATGAGTTCTAGGCCAGCCAGAGTATCATAGCAAGATCCAAATTAAGACCCAAGTCTCAGTTAAGTTAAATTTAATTAAATGCAGCTGGAGCACTGTAGTGTACTACTATAATCTCAGCAAGTGGGAAGCCAAAAGCAACAGGATTGAGAGTTAAGACTTGCTTGGGGTACACAATAAGACACTGTCTCAAACAGACAAACAACAAAAACACCTGAAATTAAGTAATTAAACAATACAAATTTAAAAATGTATAAGAGAATTTATTATATAAACTAAATGAAATACTAGACCTAGAAGCATAGGCCTATAATTCCAGCTACTAGGCTGACTGAGGAATAAAGACTGTGAGTTCAAGAAGGTTGGCAAAAACAAGTGGGGGTGGATGAGATTTTTCTTGATGGTATAGCACTTGTCTAGCATATGCAAGGGTCCTAAGTTATATTCCCCAGCACCAAACATCCATATAACTACATAAAATTTGATAAATTATCACATTAACTCACGCCTATATATTTTTGATTAACTATAAATTTTAACTACATATACAAGTGATTTGGATTTCAGAATCTTATGTAGTTAGTTTAAAATTTATGACAATTTAGAGCTGGGCACAATGGAGCATGCCTATATTCCTAGTCTCAGCTACAAAGGGAATTTGAGTCTCACTTGGGATGTATCAAATTCTCTCACAAACAACAACAGCAACAATAAAATTATAGGGCTAGAGATATGGTTCCAGGGAATATTAGTGTACACTGTTCTTGAAGAGGACCCAAGTTTGATTCCAGCACCCATGCCATATGGTTCTCAACCGCCTGTAACTCCAGGTCCAAGTGGAACTGACACTTCTGTACACAAGTAAACACCCACATAGAGACACATAATTGAAAATAAAATCCTTTTAAAAATTATAGCCGTGCATTGATAATTATAATGCATTGAAAATTATACTCATCACTTGAATAAAAAAAGCTACTATGTGCGTGTGTGTTTATGGCATTCTTTCGTATGAACAGGTGACTAACTGGTTCTAGAACCCTGACATACCCAAATTTGCTAATGTTCAGTATTTGCATATAACTTCTATCATCCAATACAATTTACAATGCTTTCACCCAGGTGTATTGACATATACATACAATCCCAGCACTGGAGAAGTTGAGGTCAGCCTGAGTTACAGTCAGACCCTGATATAAACGCACAAATATTTTCACATCACTTACAATATCCAAGATTCAATATAAACGTATAGAAATTTCTTATACTGTTATTTATAGTTCAGATACTGAAAAGGAAAAAATGAATATTCAATACTGATGCAATTTTTTCTTAAGATGAGTATCTTATTACATCACTGAGGCTGATTTCAAACTTCTGGGCTCAAGTAATACTCACAGCTGGTAGCTATGAGTACATGCCACTGCACACAGCTAATGCATCTGTTTGGCTTTTGGGTTTGAATGTTTTTTGAGACAGGGTTGCTCTTTGTAATTCTTGTTGTCCTGGAACTCACTCTGTAAAACAGCTGGCCTTAAACTCAGAGATACACCTGTCTTTGCCTCCCCGGTGCCGGTATTAAAGGTATTCACACTACTATACCCAGCTAGTTAATGTATTATTCTGTTGGTTTTGACTTTTCAAGACAGGGCTTCTCTATATAATAGTCCTGGCTGTCCTCAAACAAGCTGACCTCGAAGTCACAGAGATTCACCTGCCTCTGTCTCCTGAGTGCTGGGATTAAAGGTGTGCACCACTATCCCTTGGCTTAGCTAATGCATTCTTAAAGGATGTTTTTAAAATTTGATTTGTTGAAGTCACATATATTGAATCGATGGGTACGAAGGGCTGATTTCTAAGTCAGCCTTGGAACACAGTAAGACCCTAACTCAAGAACAAAACAAAACAGAAAGCAAATGAGAAAAATAGGTAAGTAAAATCCCATTTAGTAACACCGAGATTTAAATATCAAATGGCTCTGGTTTAGTTATGACCTAAGTTAATCAGTAAGTGCTTGCTGGAGGTAAAATGATTAGGCGAGCATGTGTGTAAGAGTACTAATGAGGCGGCAGTTTGAGGTTTGAAGCAGCATCCTACCTTCTTAGAAGTAATAGCTACTACATACCTACATGCATACCAAACTTAATACTGACTGTTTGATACTTCCCATCCCATTTAAGCTCAAAGTAATAGTACGAGTTAAGTTTAATTATCAATTCCAAACAAGTTGCTAGGAATCTTAATAGCCTAGAGTCTATTATTATTACAAAAGTTTAGAAATGTTTTTTATTTTGCTTTTTGATACAGGGTTTCTCTGTAGCTTTGGAGTCTTTCCTGGAACTTGCTCTGTACACCAGGCTGGTCTCAAATTCAGAGATCCTGTCTCCTGCCTCCTGAGTGTTGGGGTTAAAGGCCTGCACCACCACCACCCAGTCTAGAAATCTTTTAAAATTTGGAAAATAGGCCGGGTGGTGGTGGAGTATGCCTTTAATCCCAGCACTCGGGAGGCAGAGGCAGGCGGGTCTCTGTGAGTTTGAGGCCAGCCTGGTCTACAAGAGCTAGATCCAGGACAGGCCCCAAAGTCACAGAGAAACCCTGTCTCGAAAAAAAAAAGAAAAAGAAAAACCAAAAAAAAAAATTTGTAAAATAGTACAACACCTCATTGTCTAAACACCTTTATTACTACTGGACACTTGCACTGGAACATACCAATGTATAGACCAATTTCAGCTTCCTAGAACTATTATTAGACATTTTCAAAAGACACTAAAAGTACTTTACCACTAAGATGCACCCAGCAGCCCCTTACAAATTTGAGAAAACATTTATATAAGGTAAACTAAACAAGATATAACTCAATCTAATAACCAAATATGTCAAATGCCAAGGTATCTTCAGAGAAGAAGATTCAAAAGCTACATAACAAATTAACTTCAAAACTTTCAAAGCCATATTTACTCACTAAACTTTCAAGTACGGGGCAGGGGTTGTAAATTGTTTCCCCAATTTATCAGTTGTATACATATACCAACAAAAGTTCTTTTGTGAATCACATGCATGGTTATAGGAAATAAATACCTGTCATTCCAAATGGCTTTAAGTTTTTCATCTATATTTGCAAGAATAGGATCTAAAATCAAATGTATTCTCTTTCACTTATAACAAGTCCAGTATGGAGACAGAGAAACACCTACTTTTACTGGAAATTTTAGCTGATTGTAGACTTCTGAAACAAGAAGATTGTGGCTAAGTGTTTTCCTCATCTTCATAATTCGGACAATTGCAGCATCAATTTGGTATTGTCTATCTTGAAATACTCTTTCTGTAGTGCTTGCTTGTTCTTCAACCTAAAGAAAATTATCAAATGAAGTCAAACTTAATTATTAACACAAACTGTACATAGGGACATAACTGTTACTGTTCTAAAGGCACTGACTTATCTAAGTGGGACCTTATAAATACAGATGCAAGAGGAAAAAAAACTTGACAAATATAGCTCCTTTCTGTTTTAATCATATTGCCCTGTACCAATAAAGCAAAACCTATACAGATTAAGAGAAAAATACCACCTTTGAGGACTGTGGTGGTAAGACTTAGCTGGTCAAGTACCTGCCTACAAGCAAGAGGACCTGATTTTTAAATTTAGATTTTCATGAACTCATGTAAAACCAGTTCCTTGAACTCAATACCTAGCTGACCTAACCTAATTAGTGAGTTACAGGCAAAGAGACCACCACAAGAAACAACAAAGATAGTCCCTAAGGAATGATACTGGAAGTTATCCTCTGGCCTTCCCTAAAATTTATAATATTCATACCCATTGAGCCAAAAACTTTACTTCCATAAATTCATCTGAAGAAAAAGATCAAAACAAAACAAACAAACAAAAAGCCAGGTGGTGGCGCACACCTTTAATCCCAGCACTCGGGAGGCAGAGGCAAGTGGATCTCTGTGAGTTCGAGACCAGCCTGATCTACAAGAGCTAGTTCCAGGACAGGCTCCAAACCTACAGAGAAACCCTGTCTCGAAAAAAGAAAGCAAACCAAACAAAAACCAACCAAACAACTGTATTGACTGCCAACCCTATTATGTTGATTCCTCAATAAAAAGAAACATAAAATCAAATACTGAAATGTATTACCTTAGTTAATAGTAATGGCAGCATTAGAAAATTAAACTGTGGGACTGAGCGATGGCTCAGAGGTTAAGAGTACTGGCCTTAACCATATGGTGGCTCACAAGCACTATAAAACAATCTGGTGCCCTTTTCTTGTGTACAGGTAGAACACTGCACACATAATAAATAAATAAATAAATAAATAATCTTTAAAAAATTAAAACTTTAAATTTGGGGGCTGGAAACATAATTCAAGCAGTTAGGAGGACCTGCACTATAAAATTCCCAGCACCATTCACAGCCATTCCAGCTCCAGTGGACCCAATGCCCTCTTCTGACATATAGGCCCCAGGCCTGATGTGATGCAGACACATAGGCAGGTAAAACACTCAAGCATATAATGTTTTAATCTGTAAATTTCTTCTATAAACAAACATAAACCTAATATAGTAGGATGAGAGCACAAAAGGTTTACCGTTTCTTTCATTTGGATTTGATTGATCTTAATCCTGAATAGTTTGTGTTTGAAATCGTCATTACAAATGAATTTGTCACCATCTTCGATATCTTTGCCCTTTGGATTTTTAGCCAGAACTCTAGCTTTGCCACAGGCTAGTGACTGCAATGTTCTCCTTAATTCTCCATCCTCTGAAGAAATAATAGTCATTTATTTGTTAGTAGCATGCAGAATACTAGATTCAACATCAATTTAATTTTTACACATTATTGAACTGTTTCCCTCCCCACAGGTCATCAAAACCTGCTCTTTGTGCTATCCAATAGCATTTTTTCTAGTTGTCTTCTAAAAGCATTTATTGTCACTCTATGAGGACAACTACCACAACTTGTGATGCAACATTTCCCTTCTCTCAGGTCAATGACTAAAATGACACACCACTTGGCTATCTTATTAACACTCCAGTATGTTGTATTCTCCATTAATCTTCTGTTTCATTGCTAATGATAGTACTACTAACCTAATCCAATGAAAACCCTAGAATCATCTTTTAAGTCTTCCTTCTCCTTCATTCTGCTATGGTTCTAGTAGTTTCATTTCTGTTAGAATCATTCTAACCGAAGCCCCTTAGGACTGTATGCCAGAATTATCTCTATAGTTTCTAGACGAGACTCTTTTTTTCTGTTCCAGATGGCTGGCTCTATCTTACACTATTTGTTTTATTTCATGTCTTCCATCCAACCAAAATTTGAAGGGCCAACTCAAGTCCCACTCCCTTCCACAATCTCGTTTCTCTTAACACACTTTTTGTTAGCACTACATACTGATACTTACTGGTTTTCAAATCATTAATACAGAGGAGGGAGCTGTAGAGACATCACACCGCTGAAGAGTATTTTCTGGTCTTTCAGAAGACCAGATAGATGTCAGCTCCCAGCACCAACGCTGTGACCCACAACCACCTAATTCAAGTTCCAGGAGATACAATGCCCCCTTCTGGCCTCAACAGGCTCCTGCGCATGTGTATTTTAGATATCCTCACACAGGCTCACAATACACACATAAAGAAATGAATGAACTGTTTTTAAAAGGTCTACAGGAGAGGATTACTTCCTGGTATCTCCCTGAGCTCTGAACACAGACTACAACACAGAGCAGAGAACTACAATTGCTTGCTACTTGACAGATGCAATACAAACCTATCCCGGTAGCTTGCTTGATCTCTTCTAAACTGAACTCTTCCCCTTCATTAAACATTAGCAGCACCAGAGTTTGAAAAAGAGAGACCTGAAGTTCTTTTTTGCCCTGTTAAAAGAAAAGACAGAAGTTAGCCTATTAATCAAAAAAATCTTATAGGAAAAAAATTTTCAAGATTTATTTAAAATTTTTTATATACCAACCACAGTTCTCCCTCCCTCCTCTCCTCCCTCTTTCTCCCCACCTTGCCCCACCCAACTCCCCATCCACTCCTCAGAAAGGGCAAGGCCACCCATGGGGAGTTAACAGGAAAAGCATTTTTAATTAGTGAGTTAAGAAGCACAGATTAACAGTACCAAAATCCTGCTTCAGGTAGCAATAAAATGTGTACTTTGAGGTTTAGGTATGATTTCACAGAAAACAAAGTGAAGGATTAGTTTGCCTATTGATAGGTTTTTTTTAATAATCCTTATTAAACTGAACAAAGTAATGAAAATAACTCAGTCCTCTGTGTATCATTATAAATATTCACGATAAACAGCAAGGAAATACTATTCTGAATGCACTTGTGAGACAGGGTTTTCATGTAGCCCAGGCTAGACTTAATTGCTTTTTAGCCAAATATGTGTTTGAACTCTCAATCATCCTGCTTCTATCTCCCAAAAATTACAGTTCTGTGCCACTATGCTCCACTTTCAAATGGATTTTGACTTGGTTAAGATCAAAAATGAACAACTGTAGGAATTTTTATTTAAAGATGGACATTGTTTGCCTTAATCTCCCAGTCTGTTCTCTAGCATCCAGTAACATAATTTCTGACAAGATAACATGAACTCTGCATCCACAGTTAGAGAAAGATTTATTGCTTTTAATTTTAGAGAAGAGCCAACTCAATTGTTGAAAAGGTGATCATTTATAACAAGCTATCACTGTTGCCATGTGGTATCAAAGTCACATTTATAAAACAGCAGCCTGAACCTTCAAAACAAGGAACATGACTTCCATATTAAAGATGAAGGCAGCCAGGCGGTGGTGGTGCACGCCTTTAATCCCAGCACTCGGGAGGCAGAGGCAGATGGATCTTTTTGAGTTCGAGACCAACCTGGTCTACATGAGCTAGTTCCAGGACTGGCTCCAAAGCCACAGAGAAACCCTGTCTCAAAACAAAAAAACAAAACAAAACAAAAAGATGAAGGCAGAAATTAAGTTTTGGGAACATCCACTTACCTCTTTAAATTCAGCTTTTAGCACACAGTGTCCCAAAGTTGACTGCCACTGGAGTTTCCTGCCACTGTGTTTGCCTAAGTAAAATGTCTTGAAAATTTCCTGAAGCTTTACCATCTAAAGCAAATAAAAGTAAGTGTTTTTCTTTAAGCTGCATCTGCAATATCACCTAATACTTTTTAAAATTTATTTATTGGATGTATAAGGTGGAGTGGGCATGCCATGATCATGAAAGTCAGAAGACAACTTTCAGGAGTCAATTCTCTCCTTCCACTTTGTAGATCCTGGGGATTGAACTTCAAAGCAAAAGCTTTGGTGGCAAGTAGGTGTCTTCACCCTGGGCAACTTCAATGATTTTCCTCTCACCTCTCTTAACCCCATCTGAAATAACTTCTGATAGCTTTCATGATTATCCAGTAAGTATTGATCACTTTAAAGTAAAAATCTACCCAATGTAACAGGGCTTAGCAATCTTTACACTCTTTTAGCTCTTCTGCTCTATTCAATCATTCCTTCACTTCTGATGACTTAGGCTTCTATTGATTCTACTGATTTCCTTCTCTCACTGCCTTTTCTGCCCAAGTTTCTTTTGTAGGTCCTCTTCTTACTATCTGTTAAATGTGAGCCTTTCTTCTCTTCACCTTCACCATGTTCTTCCCTTATTGAGGGAAATCTACCCTCTGGGTTGTCCAAGATACTTTCATAGAGGACTCCCAGTATCTTTCTCTATTCAACATTCTAGATTTTGGTCCAGAGTGGGACTGTTTCCCAGGCATTAGGGGATACTCAATTATCCATCATATTCACCAGTCCTGCCTTAACGTGAAATATGGGCGACAGCTAGGAAGATTAAGGGGTCATAAACTAAGAAATCAATGAACTGGGGAAAAAAGCACTGAATTTAGAAACATACCTTCATTAATAATGTGCTCAAGTGAACTTGGAAATTGAAGTAAAAAAATAAATTATTGACACTCATTCTGTTGATATATTTGCTAATTTAAGTTTTTAAAAGGCACATATTTTCAAATGAAAAGCAGAAAAAAAGTGTGATTTCTATTCAAATGAAAAGCAGAAAAAAGTGTGATTTCTACACCTATAGCTTAGGTCTGAAACAGTTAATCTTACCTCTGGTGGCAAATGGACCTCCATAGGTACATATGTTGGCCAGTAACCCATTGTCAGGATATTCACAGTTAATTCAATATTGCCAGGTACATTCTGGTTCTGCATATACTATAAAAGATCAATATATACACCGAGATCAACAGATATAGCTAGAAGTTACATGTCATACCATAATACTGACCTTTTTTTTTTTTTGGTTTTTTGAGACAGGGTTTCTTGTAGACCAGGCTGGTCTCGAACTCACAGAGATCCACCTGTCTCTGCCTCCCAAGTGCTGGGATTAAAGGCATGTGCCACCAGTGTTCAGTTTGATTCATTTAAGAATTTCCTTATTCTAAAAATATGTGTGAATACTAACCATTCTGAAAATAAAGTCAATTAACTATTAAGACTTGAAGATTACACAAAATGGAGTAGAAAAATATACAGGTAGCCATATATATTTGATATACTTATACATACACATATATATGTATATATAAATATACATATATACTTGATATACTGGCCTACAAAAATCCCATGAAAACGTTCTAGGCATTATTAACTCAACTTCTCACATAAAGCTAGGCTGTTACAGAATCTCTTCTCCATTCTTTTCCCCCAATGCTACCTGTAGGCCCCACCTTTGGAAACCCCTACATGGATTGGAACACCTTGCAGCAACTCCCACTCCTCACCCCACCAGCCAGCCCAAGTGCTTGGTTTTTTCAACTGCTCCATTCCCTGTTTGAAGGTGGTGACCTGAAGTGGGAAAGGAAGAAGAGGAAAGGGCAAGGCAGATAATCCTATTCAGCAGATACTATAAGATCCATGATCCTACTGACTGAACTTTCTTGAGTCCTTCAGTTTTATTTACCACCTTCAATACAGTGATCAAGAAGCCATTACTGAAACTCTGAGAGTATAAAATCTAATTTGCCATCATTATTACACAGTTATTGCCACTGCTGCTGAGACAGGGTCTCACTCTATTGCCCATATCTGTTTCAGCACTTAAAGTAGCCAAGGCTGCAGTTATAAAAACTACATCTAGCTATGTTCTTAAATATTTTAAAATAACCTTCTATTAATTCAATGTCTTCAAAACTATAGCTTCAGCTTCTCACCCCAAATGTCCCCAGAGGTATGATATACCACACCCACCTTTTATCACCTCACCTCTCTCCTATTACAAGCTCTGAACATGCAAATCCTCCAACTGATGGGGGGGGGGGCGCGGCAAGCTTACACTCTAGCTATAGTTCTTACACTAACTTTAGTCTAATACATTTTACTTGTATTTCTGTCTTATTCTGGGTGTTTCCTAACTTTTTTGTTTGTTTTTTGAGACAGGGTTTTTCTGTAGCCCAGGCTGACCTTGAACTCACAAAGCTCTGTCTGCCTCTGCCTCCCTAGTGCTGGAATTAAAGGCATGTGCCTCCACTGTCCAGCACTCTTAAGACTAAATCCTGACTTAGGTCAAACGTACTTACATTTTATTGATGATCTTTTTCTTCTACTGTACCGTTTAAGCTGCTACAAAGTTATTTGTAAAAAATGTTTCTATTTATCATCTTCAATATGGAGTGCCACAAAAACTTAACTCAAATATCCTTAAGTTCAAGGAATTAAGATTTTAACTCACTTTTACCTGTTTGAACTGAATCATGATGTCTTTTGAAAGTTCCATATCTTTAAACATCCCTTCAAGCTTGCTGGTGAATGCAGCTCCACATTCTATTAAAGATGTTTGTAGTTATAATATTTCAAGGTAGTACAAATAAAGAAATTAGAAATTAGAAAATAAAATGCAAATCTTACTTGGGCATAAAATATGACCTGTAACTTTTGGTAAGAATGAAAAGAAATTCCTACCCCCAGTGTGTGCCCTAATTCAGACGCAAACTCTTTAATCCTATAGCAAACAACCTTATCCACTTTCAGGTATTTCACGAACATTTTATATATATATATACAGAAGAATAATTCTTTATCTTTAACAAGAGGTTAAGATCCTCAAACTCACTTAAAATTTATGGGTTTGTGTGTGTGAGGGTCAGGGATGTACGTACAGGCACATGCATGTAGAAGTCAGAGGACTGGCTGTCCTGCTCTACCACACTCTACATTCCTTTGAAACTGAATCTCTCATTATATCTAGAGCTAGGTAGGTATCCAAGAAACCCCAGTGATCCTCTTGTCTCCCATTCCCACCTAACTCCTAGTCACTGGGGTTACATATATACAACATGGCCATTTTACCTGGGTGCTGGGGAAGGAAATATTTGTTTATTTCCCAAGACAGGGTTTCTCAGTCCTAGCTGTCTTGGAATTAGTTCTTATAGACTATCTCAAACTCAGAGATACATCTGCCTCTGTGTCCTGAGTGCTGGGATTAAAGATGTGCACCACCACCACCCATGCTTGTGAAGAAAGCACTCACTGAGCCACCCTCCCCCACTCCCTTAGTTTATGTTTTCAACATGTGTATATATGAATTAACAAAAAAGCAATCAATGAAAATAGTACAATTAATTCAGCATTTCCCTGAATTATTAAAGAAAGGAAAAATTTAAATAATAAAAAAGGAAAGAGAAGGGCAAACATACCATGTTTCAGTTTAGACAGCATTGATTTTTCGGCATCTACAGACGCACTCTTGCCAACTAATAGGCGTTTGGCTAAATCTTTCTTATAGAATGCCTCAAAAACATCTTTGCCTATAATAAATAAAAAAATATAACACTCATGATATGCCAAGTAGTTTAACAAATGAGCTTCAAAAATATTAATCACAGCACCTCAAGTTATTTTACTTTATACATTTCATTCAAATTTATTAAACTTAAGAACATTGGAGGTCTATGCCAGACATTTCAAAAGTTATTTACTGTAAAACTATTAAGACTATATTAACTTTTCTTCAGAAAAATCTTTAGTACACTGGTACTGGTTAGGACCAAAATTCAAGAGATTTAAAACAAGCAGCAAAATCCCAGCTTTTAATAGTGCAAAGGTCAAAGCACAAGGCAATTTAGTCACATTCTTTAACTATTTTTTCCTCAGTTTTTCGAGACAGGGTTTCTCCCATGTAACATGGCTGTCCTGGAACTCGCTATGTAGACCAGGCTGGCCTTGAACTCAAGAGATCCGCCTGCCTCTGCCTCCAGTGAGCTGGAATTAGAGGCTTATACCATTACTGTCCAGCTTCCTCATCTCTTAAGGAATTTAAGATATGCAATGAATAAAATGCAACCTCCAGCCCCTAACAATCTCTCCAGGTTATATAAACATTTCTAGTTCCTCTAGGAATGCTTTATTTGTTTTTCATTTGTTTTGAAACAAGGTCTTGCTATGTTGCCCCAGTTGCCCTGATTCTATGGAATCTATACAGCAATGCTGCCTTAGCTTTCTGAATTCTGGACTACAGGTATCTACTATGTAGCTCAGAGAGCTTTATTTTAAAAGAAAAACATGAAAGCAGTAATAACCAACACTTACCATAGATAAATCTAAATATAATCATTATTTTATCCAGCATTTTCTCAAGTTCTTCATCTGTAGCTTCTTTATTGCCAGCACGAAGTTTTGAATCTACATACTTAGCTAAAATGGAGAAACAACATTGCTGTTTAGTGACCATGGGTGACTAAAAGGTGCTGACCACTACAATACCAAACAGGACTATAAAATACTCTTCAGCATTTCTGCTATATGCACATGCATTTTATAAGTCTCCTATATAAGGGAGATCAGGTTAACTATCAATATCATGGGGCTAATAAATACCACAACCTAATAGCATTAAGTCTTGACTACAGAAAGAGTATACTTTCCGGTATAATGATATCAAAATGGGGTATTGAAGGATTATGTATGTAGCTCTGTGGTAGAGTACTTGCCTATCATGTACAGGACTCTGGGTTCAAACCCTAGTACTTCAGAGAAAAGGAAGAAGAAGAAGAAGAGAGAGAGATGGTGTAGGAGGTTTTTTTTGTATTTTGTTGTTTTCATTGGTTAATAAAGAAGCTGCCTTGGCGTGTAAGATAGGACACAGCCCTTAGGTGGGCGGAGTAGACAGAACAGAGTTTGGGGAAGAAAGGAAGTGTGCAAGACGCCATGATGCTCCCGCCAGAGATGGATGCAGGTTAGACTTTTCCAATAAGTCACCACCTCATGGTGACACACAGATTATTAGGAATGGGTCAGTTTATGATGTGAGGGCTAGCCCAGAGGAGGCTAGAACTAATGGCCAGGCAGTAATTTAAATAATACAATTTTCATGTGGTCATTTCAGGTACAAGCAACCGACGACGGCTGAGCAGGCTGGGGACTGGGAGTTGTGCTGGGGCAGGACACAGCAGCCTGCTCCCTTGATTACAACAGAGAGAGAGAAAGAGAGAGAAATTTTACACAAATGGTCAGCATTCTTAAATATTACTTAAATATCAAGCGGCTCTGTTCCTGTAGCTGTAACTAGAGACCTTTAGAAAATAGTACTCTGCCCCATTTCTAAATCACTATAGGCTTGGAAAGCACAGAATCAAGCTTGCTCACTAAAAGTAAATAGGGTCCAATGTTCTATTTCACAAAGAAAATATATCATGTTGAACACAAAGGCTTTGAGAATATATTTAGCTTAAAGGAATTTATATCTGACACCCATGTCCTTAGACTTGGTATTACTACCTAAACAACATCAAACATATAAGATATAGGTATAATACGGTTTTACCTCAGAGTAATTGTTCTTTTATTGATATGCTATCAATAAAAGTTTATCAATAAAAGAACATCATACAACCAGAAAGACTGTGAAACATACCTATCAGTTCAGCTGGTTTATTTGGTCTTTTATTAATGAATGTTTCAAATGCTTCTTTCATAGCGTTGATAAATTTTTCATTTTTCAGAAAGCAGGTATCAATTATATGGTCAACTTTATCTTTAAAGTCCAATAATTCTTGAACCATGGTTTTATCTTTTTCAGGATTAATAACAATAGTACTTCCAAAAGCCTGAAAATGAAAATGGCATAATGAGAATAATCACCAAATCATGTTCTAAGTTGGCACATGTATTTAACAATCTTAAAAAGATAAAGCTGTCTTTGAAGGAAAAACCCCTAAACAGGCAATATTCACTCATAAACAAAAAAGTGAATAACCATTGGGTACACATGATATCCTAATGGGGTGTCATCACAAGACTCTAGAAGCTTTTTCTTATTGTTAAGGAAATTAGATCTGTACTTTTAAAAATAGGAATGTGATGAGGGAGGGAGGGAAGAAAGATGTGTGGCTCAAACTTGTTAGGCCCTAGACTTTATTGTAACCAAATAACTGCAGAATGCTAACAATCCTTTAACTTCCCATATTCACTGATTTAAGTCTTAGAGCTAGAAATCCCAATCATTATCAACCAAGTTTTATTGCTGATATGCCACATAGCTACATTCTCAGGTTGATATTTCAAATTTTTTACTTTTTAAAATTCCTTCCTTAAAACTGAATAGAAGACCCGGATATCAATCCACACATCTTCAAATACCTGATTTTTGATAAAGAAGCAAAAAATATCAAATGGAAAAAAAGAAAGTATATTCAACAAGTGGTGCTGGCATAACTGGATATCAACATG
>JAQHUG010000489.1:599367-626557 GCA_028555095.1 Dicrostonyx torquatus | reverse complement strand
TCACACATACTCACTCATAGGTGGCTTTTAAACATAAAGCAAAGAAAGCCAGTCTACAAACCACAATTCCAGAGAACTTAGACAACAATGAGGACACTAACAGAGACTTACATAGATATAATCTACATGGGAAGTGGAAAGTAGAAAAAGACAAGTCTCCTGAGTAAATTAGGAGGTTGGGGAACTTGGGGAGGGGATTGAAGCAGGGAGGGGAGCAAATAAAGAAAAAAAAATTCCTTAAAAATGCATCTAACAGGGCTGGAGAGATGGCTCAGCGGTTAAGAGCACTGCTTGCTCTTCCAGAGGCTCTGAGTTCAATTCCCAGCAACCACATGGTGGCTCACAGCCTTCTATAATGAGGTCTGGTGCCCTCTTCTGGTCTGCAGGCATACATGCAGACAGAATATTGAAAAAAAAAAAAAAGACCAAAAGATAAAAAAAAAAAAACCCTTAAAAAAATGCATCTAACAGAACTGCTGATATTCTTGGTATATAGATTACAAAACATTCAAGAGAAAACGCAACAGGTAAATGGTTAATACCTTGATATACTCAATCCACTGCTGTAAGAGAACCTGAACTCCACCTCGAACTCTACTGAAGAGCTGATACAGAAGAGACAGATCTTGAATTCTATTTTCATCAAGAAGGTTATTTAAACCTGGTTTGAAACATTTTGGAATTAAAATAAAAGAGTCAAAAAGTGAATAAAATTATCATGCATTTAAATAAAATGCAAGTTGAAATTACTATTGTGATACACTGGTCTAATCTATAGTAATTATATCCTGTAAGAACACTAAGCTTTAGAAGTTCTTGGCTCTACAATGGTAAAAAGCACAACACACACACACACAGTTTGAAATGCAAGGAATACCTTCCTTTACTGTATTCTTACATGTCCAAATTGCCACTGTTTCTCTTTTTGCTTTGCAGTACTTGTGGATGAACTCAGGGCAACTCACATACACTAAAATG
Source organism: Dicrostonyx torquatus (assembly GCA_028555095.1). Classification (NCBI taxonomy): domain Eukaryota; kingdom Metazoa; phylum Chordata; class Mammalia; order Rodentia; family Cricetidae; genus Dicrostonyx; species Dicrostonyx torquatus. The sequence continues at coordinate 625,579 of JAQHUG010000489.1, read as the reverse complement.
TTCAGCCGGGCGGTGGTGGCACATGCCTTTAATCCCAGCACTCGGGAGGCAGAGGCAGGCGGATCTCTGTGAGTTCGAGACCAGCCTGGTCTACAAGAGCTAGTTCCAGCACAGGCTGCAAAGCCACAGAGAAATCCTGTCTCAAAAAACCAAAAAAAAAAAAAAAAAAAGAGTCAACTAGCCGGGCAGTGGTGGCACATGCCTTTAATCCGAGCAGTTGGGAGGCAGAGACAGGCGGATCTCTGTGAGTTCGAGATCTGCCTGGTCTACAAGAGCTAGTTCCAGCACAGGCTGCAAAGCCACAGAGAAACCCTGTCTCGAAAAACAAAAAAAACACAAAAACATGCACTAAAATGTTCTATCACTGACTCACTCCACCCAGCTCAATTTCTTGACTGGTGTTAGCTAGAACTCTCTTTTCAGTTCCACTTTCAGTCAGGAAACTGGCAACAACAGAAAGCTTAGGACAATGAACAGGGGAAAGACTCAACAGTCTTCAGAAATCAAGTTTTAGGTTTTTCTTCATTAAATTCAAAATTCTTTGATAAACTTTTGGTCAAGCTGTTCTCATAAAATGATTTTGAACACTAAAAACTTAAAACTACTATACAAAAAACAATTCACAAAGCATTCTCCTTTCCTTCTGATGCTTAGTTATTAATAAGCAGTTTTTACTAATAATGGTCAACTGAGACAGAGTTCTGAGACCATTCTTCCACCACTAGGGAGGCAGAGGCAGGTGGATCTCTAAGTTGGAGGCCAGCATGGACTACAAAGTGAGTTCTAGGACAAGGGCCTACAAAGTGAGTTCTAGGACAGACAGGGCTACAGAGAAAGCCTGTCTCAGAAAAAAAAAAAGTATGGTGGCACATTGTTAGGGATAATATTCATTTGAACTTTCTGAGCAGACTTGATGGTGAACTAATCTATTTTTTCATTTAGATTTTAATTTTTTATGTTAGAGTTATGCGTTCTTATGTTTTGCCTGAATGTATGTGTAGTGGGAATGCCTGGTGCATGGAGAACAGAACAGAGTATTGAATCCCCTGAAAACTGGAATTTTGGAGGGTTGTGAGCTGCCATGTGGGTACTGGGAACTGCTAGAGTCCTTTGCAAAAGCAACAAATGCCCCTATCCACTGAGCTATCTCTCCAGCCCTAGCAATATTTTAAAAATTGCCAATTACCTTTCTGAAGTATTGCTGTTAAATGTTCACCTAGAAGTTGTTTCTCAACAGAAGCAATTAGTGACTTCCTAAAAGGGGGAAAACAGAATTATTGAGATAGGATCTTTCTGAAAATTCAAAGCTTCTAGAGAAAAAAAAACCCAAATATTTCATTCTACATTAATTTTGTCATTTCTATCGTATGTGTCAACTTAATAGCCCTCAAGATTTATTTTGCATTATGCCTAGAGGAAGAAAAGTAATGCATATTTCAGAATTTGCTCAAAGTAATGTTTTTCAAGGTCTTGCTGTGCCTAGCTTTTTCCAAGTTTCTCAGCTTTTTACTAAGGTAAAACAGTTATTTATGCTGCTTAATGGAACTACTTGGTTAGTAAAATTGAAAAGTACAGAAGCAGTTTCTCTCTGAACGCCCACTTACTGAGTTTTAATCACTACAAAGATTTTAAAAGTCGGGCATGGTGGTGCATGCCTGTAATCCCAGAGCTTGCGAGCTGGCATGGAGGACTGTGAATTCCAGGGCAGCCTGGGTTTTAGTGAAACTCTGCATAAAAAACCCCCCAAAATTTTAAAGATCAACCTCTAATACTATTTTGTAATTACATACTAAACACATCCAACCAATAATCAAACCCTTGATTAAGTCTAATTAGTTAAGGTAGATAATAACTTGAAGTTCGCATTATGAAAACAATTGTTAAAGACTAAGTCAGACCTGAAAATTGTTACTAACATGTTTAAGATGCTTAAAGTGCTTTACTAACAGTTTTAAGACTAAGCATGTAATACTTACTGGGTGGTCTGATCTAAGTAAGTAATAAGTCTGTCTGCTTCTTCTTCTAGGCGTTTATTAACATGATGAAGATACTCAGGAACCTACAAAAATAGTTTTTTATATTATTGTTTTCCTCCCCTTAAATCACTCAGAAAATGTCAAGTCCAAAAGATCCGGGGATTAGCCCCGTCAAATGTGACAGGGTAGAATCATATGTAAAATTAGAGGTAGAGTTTATGATCCATAATTCTGGCCTTTAAGAAGAGAGAAAAGAAAGGAGCACCTAAGTGAGAGAAGAGCATACAATGTTGGGAATACAAATACAAAGGGAAGTTTGTGTTCTACAATGTAATATCTATTGTAAGAGTGGTGGATTTATTAATCATGATTTTTAAATACCTCTCTTTCTTGCATTAACTTTTGACCTTCAGCTGCATAAAGCCGGTTAGTTTCTTCCAAAAATCGCTGTTCAAAAGAGTCTTGGTAAATCTAGGAGGGGAAAAAACCGAAAGTATTTTAGTCATTAAATATGCAGTGAATGTCTTTCATCTGAACTCTATTTGAACAGCACTCTGACGGTGGATTTCAAACATCAAACTAGGAATAGGAATCAGATTCGTAGGCAGCACAGTGAGTGCTAAGTGTAACTTACTTGCAAATCAGACAGCATACTTAAAAGGCTTCGAAGTAAACTTCTATCAATTGCTTCACCATTCCGCTCTCTCTCAATCAAGAGAAGGATGCCATCAATTGTTTTTGTCTGTACTTTTTGATCACTTATAATATGAGCCCTGAATAGCTCTAATCCCATGTCCCTAAAATTAAAAGAAAAAAACATCATGTAACCTGGCAATACAATGGTTGAACAGGCTTAGTTAACTTATCTCATCTTAACTGGAGCCCCAGACTTCGAAGCAGTAATTATAAAAGAATAAAATCCACATTTAATTTTGAGTAACATTATGAAAGCATAGAGGAAACTCATTTTGCCTTTAATGGGAACTGAAACTTAATTCCTGGCTTCCTCCATAACTTTTTTTAGTGTCTTATTTCCTCTGGTGGCTACCTTTTCTTAGTCAAATCAAAGATAAAACTAGTTCAAACACATAAAATAATTTTCACTCTACTGGATTTGAGTAATTTATTTGGTCATTTATTAACTGGCTTCAGAACTTGAAAGTCAGTGAATTTTAATCATTACTATAGGTATATGCTAAGCACCTGATGAGGGACCAGTCCATTATTTTATTTTCATGAACAAACACTTTTCATTGTATAGTCACAAGTAAAAAGAATCCTTAAATGATCAGCAATAACAAGATTTGGGCACAGAAATTCTATAGTAAACTTTAATCTTCATACTTTACATAGAAATTTCTTCATACACTATGACTGAAAGTTGGCTTTCTACCATATTAGAACAGGCAAAAAAAAAAAAGCGCTAAAACTCAAATGTGAAATTTTAGGAGAATATTCTGAATACATCTTTCTCTTTTTCACTATAACAATGTTAAATAATATGTACCAAATTTTTTTCATAATAATTCTCTGGCATCCTTACCAAATGGAGGGTAGCATGGAATTCTGAAGAACATAAGTTCTATCCAGAAACAAAAAGATGCTCCTGATCATTATCTGTCAAAACAACAAGCAATTTTTGAAATTTTGATACTATAGCTCTTAATAAGAATTGAATGATTTTTATACTAAACAGACTATTAGCATCCAACATTCAAAGATTCATCTAGCTGAGAATATCTCATATATTTATCTTTAAACTAGTGTATTAATCTAGACAACAGAGAATTAAGATGGCCCTCTGATGCCTTTGCTACTTATGAAGTAACTGAAAAGGGAAACAAGAGGTAGTACTGGGGTGCATGCTTACAAATCCAGCCCTCAAGAGGCTAAGGCAGGAGGATCTTGAGTTTCAGACCAGCAGCGGCTACACAGTGAGAGTCTATCTCAGAAAAAAAAAAGAAGGAATCCAAGGTACATTTAGTCCTTCCTTAGCAGCAGTGCTAGGAGGTAAAAACTATGTTAAACTGTACCCATGGCATTTAGAGGGTAGGAAGTGAACTTATTACATTAATAGAATAATACCAGACTAGGGAGGATGAAGAAATGCATCATCTAAATAAACTAAAATACCAACTTTTATAAGTAGCCAAATAATCTATGGGGATATTACCAATAAGACTAATAACTTCAGGAAGATGCAACTTTAATGAGAAATAATTTGGGGTCAAAAATTCAGAAAAAAAGAAAGGAAGTCAGGTGTGATGACTGATGCACATAATTCCCAGCACTTAAGACATTCATGCAGAGGGATTTGCCATGAATTTGAGACTGGCATGAGCTACACAGTAGCTCAAACTAGTCTGGATACAGAGTAAGACCCAACCTCAACACAAAAACTGCTATCAACAGCAACAAAGACTCCAGAATGGAAATCATTCTGAAATGTTGGTTTACCTATAATTTGTAGCTTTAAAGTAAAAATCTAACCAAAATTAGCATCCAATTTAGAAAAAGAACAATTATAGAGTACCTCTCAGTTACGAAGGTTTTTTACTTACCTATTTCTTTTGCAACAACATCTTACCATGTAGCCCAGACTGGCCTAGAACATCTATCTCAGCCTCCCAAGTGTTGGAACTCCAATTGTGTGCTAACAAATCTGCCTATAAAGGCTTTTTTCTATTATTATACAGTGCTCAGGACATATGCCAGGGTATCACTCAGGCTAAGCCAGTGCTTTACCACTCAGCTATACAGTAATTTCTTCAACAAAATTGTCAAAACATTCTAGCACTTGAACTTGTTTGCAATGAATTATGTAGTACAACTTACCATTTGCCTACAATGATTTTGCCAGCATTTATCAATCTTTTTTAGAAAAAGAACACTATCCAATGAATCCCTGAGACATACGTTAAGGATATTTTAAAGTGTTTCATATAAACAATATGTATAATACCTTTTGTCTTATTTGTTTTAAATATATAATACCCATAGAACAAATGAAATCAAATAAATTATAGAACATAATTCTATTTCTTAAACTGAAGAAAATTAGCCGGGCGGTGGTGGCGCACGCCTTTAATCCCAGCACTCGGGAGGCAGAGGCAGGCGGATCTCTGTGAGTTCGAGACCAGCCTGGTCTACAAGAGCTAGTTCCAGTGCAGGCTCCAAAGCCACAGAGAAACCCTGTCTCGAAAAACCCAAAAAAAAAAACTGAAGAAAATTAGATCCCACTTAACCTGCCTCTAAATCTAGTCTTTTTTTTAAAAAAAAAAAAAAGATTCATTACGTATACACTGTTCTGCATGCATGTATGCCTGCAGGTCAGAAGAGGGCACCAGATCTTATTATAGATGGTTGTGTGTACTGGGAATTGAACTCAGGACCTCTGGAAGAGCAACCAGTGCTCTTAACCACTGAGCCATCTCTCCAGCCCGCTAAATCTAATCTTAAACATAACTGAACATTATGATTTCTGTTTAAGATTTCCCTCAAGCCAGGCGGTGGTGGTGCACGCCTTTAATCCCAGCACTCAGGAGGCAGACACAGGTGGATCTCTGTGAGCTCGACGCCAGCCTGGGCTAAAGAGCTAGTTCCAGGACAGGCTCCAAAGCTACAAAGAAACCCTGTCTCGAAAAANAAAAAAAAAAAAAAAAAAAAAAAAAAAAAAAAAAAAAAAAAAAAAAAAAAAAAGGTTTCCCTCAAATGGAAATCTGCCAGAACAAAAGGTTAGCGACAGGAAATTCTTACTTAAATACCACACATGTAGATTTTGACCGTCATTAAAACAAATTTCAAAACTTTGTTTTTTCCTTTAGAAATAACAGAACAAAAATAGTCTACCAAACATAGGCATTCCGCTTCCAATAGAGATATTCAAGAATAAACAAATTGAAGATATTTTGTTTTGAAAAGGATATTCTCTGAATTGATGAATCTGTGCTTTAATGTGATCTTCACAGATCTGTCTCAGCTGCTTATACAAATTTGCAGAAATTTTGTAAGAACAAAGGTTTTCTACAGCCTGTAAGACAGAATACGTAATTCATTACGACAGGACAGAGTAGGGGAAGGGGTCTCAATAATCGCATGAAGTCATTATTTTGATATGCTACATCAGCTCATTGAAAATCTTATTTGTCCTTTTTTTAAAAAAAACAAAAGTATGATATTAACCCAAGAGGCTGAGGCAGGAGGATCAGAAGTTTGAGGCTACCCTGAAAAACCTTATTCTCATATACACACACAAACACATACCCCCTCCAAAATAGATACAAAGTAAAACAAGAAAATATACTAATGTGGGTAAAAAACCTTTTTACTATCAATGTACTACTCCAAAATGTCCACATTTGGATGCTTATACTTGTTATACCAAAAGTTAAGGACAAAGGGAATCAAGTCAAGTTCTACTGTGAGGATATCCAATTTAGAGTAGCTACTACATACAAATGCTCTCTTATTACAAATGATAATAGTTTTCATAAGCAGAGTATCACTAAAATTTAAAAATAATTTTGCCTGTTTACGTATGAGATGGGTCAGAAACGACTACTACAACTCAACTAAAACTTACTTATACTTCCTTAGATTTTCCTGAATATAATAAAGCAGAAATTATTGCTAGCAGGGTTAAAATTAGTATGATATAAATACCATAAAATTTTCTCCAGTGTTTCAATTTACAAAATGTTTTCAATATAGGGGTTACAAATTGGGCTTAATGGCTGAACACCTGCCTACCCAGTTTGAGGCTCAAGAGTTCATACTCTGAACAAAAAAATGAACACATTTTTCCTTCATTAGAGTACTTGAATTTATCCTCAAATCTTAACAGGACAAGTTCAGATTCTGTGTTTCTTACGATGTTTATCAAATCAAAAGCCTTTTTTTCAAGGGGCTGGAGAGATGGCTCTTCCAGATGTCTTGAGTTCGATTCCCAGCAACCACATGGTGGCTAACAACCATCTATAATGAGATCTAGCACCCTCTTTCGGCGTGCAGGTATACATAGAGGCAAAATGTTGTATACATAATAATGAAAAAAAAAGCCTTTCAAGTTTAAAACAACAGGTATGGTAACTCTGAGGTTAATCCATAATTGGTAATGCTCAAGAGTAACACCGAGATTCCTTTCTCACTATAACAGAAGATAAAAATCCCATATTAAAAGGGACTTGGCGGGTCCAAGTTCTATTGGTCTGAGTGGAATTTTGTAAATATGTAGCTAAACATCATATTGGTAGAATTCAAGTCCAATAATCAAGGAAAAAAAACTGCCAGGCAATGTTGGTGCACATCTTTAAATTCCAGCATTTGGGAGGCAGAGGCAAACAGATCTCTTGAGTTAGAGGCCAGCCTGATCTACAAAAAGAACTCCAGGACAGCCAGAGTTACACAGAAATCCTGCCTCAAAAAACAACAAAACAGTTTAAAAAGGAACCTACTGGGGCTGGAGAGATGGCTCAGAGGTTAAGAGCATTGCCTGCTCTTCCAAAGGTCCTGAGTTCAATTCCCAGCAACCACATGGTGGCTCACAACCATCTGTAATGAGGTCTGGGGCCCTCTTCTGGCCTGCAGACATATACACAGACAGAATATTGTATACATAATAAATAGATAAATATTAAAAAAAAAAAAAGGAACCTACTTATTCCACTAGGGGGAAATCAGTAAGCCTCAGGAGGAGAAGGTAGACCATCAGATTTAACAGCTAAGGAGAAACAGGAAAGCTCAGTCTTCCCTGAGAACAACTCAGTACAGTCCATGTAAACCTAGGGTTAGGTCAAAAATGCCTAAAGGTGCACTTGCTTATTTCCTGTGCTCCTCTATTCACACTGGTCCTAGATGGGGTGGGTGTCCTCCTTCTTCCTTTATAGTACTTCTTACTGTATTTAAGCTCTTTATGAATGACTGGCTCATTTCCTCAAGCATTTCTCATTCCCTGTTTAGGTTGTCAATATGACATAATACATACTTCATCCTTTCTACTTTCCCTACTTCTGATACTTTAATAAATCCTATTTATTCCACTTCCTTTTGTATTCTCCTTTATCTCATAAAACAGTTCTTGACACCTTTATCTTCTCACATAAGATACCACATTTTCTGTTACTATTCAACTGGGTACCGCTTCTTCAAACTAAGGTTATTCCTATGACTGCCACAGATTTGCCTAATGCTTCCACCCATCACACTACAGTGACCTGTCACTAAATCAATAACTTTCTTTTTAAGTTTATACCCGTCTCCCTGACTTTACTTATCACAGAGTGATCAGAGTCATAAGTTATTTAATAACTTGAGTTTCAAAGTATGTGTATATTTGAGAGATTACAATACAAATACATTCTGCATATTAGAAGGGACATGATCAAAAACTTTAGTGTGAGTTAAGTGTTGCTACAAGAATAATCATAGAGGGCTGGGGAAATGACTCAGCGGTTAAGAGCACTGACTGCTCTTCCAGAGGTTCTGAGTTCAATTCCCAGCAACCACATGACGACTCACAACCATCCATAATGAGATCTGGTGCCCTCTTCTGGCCTGCAGGCACACATGTAGACAGAACACTGTATACTAAATAAATACAGTTTAAAATTTAAAAAAAAATCATAGATAAGACTCCCTACCAGTCTTTAGGAGAGAGATGTGAAGAAGTCTCCAGGGCGGAATTTCAACCCCCCAGAGAGAAAAGGATAGAGCACTTTTGAGAATAATCAAAAACAGAAAACCAAAGTTGAGCTTTACATACAGTCTCATCTATGATTAGCTGAAAGGTGGTAGAGTAAGTTTCAAGTGGGTATAGGGTAGTATAGCTCAATGGTAGATTGTTTGCTTAGTATTCATGAGGTCCCAGGTTCACAGTCTAACAATCTAGAAGATGAGGGTGTAAACACAGGGTCCTTAAAGGTAGTCAGGCACAGGCATAAAATATAAACATTTAGCAAGCTTTTAACCCTTATTCCTTCAAATCCTAGATCCTATCCTCCTAAACCCACATATCAAATTAAAAGCACAAAATAACCCACTCCAACCACTTGCTTTAAAATAATATATAATACAGAAAATAAAATGTGTTTCATAAACAAAGACAGTAAGAAAGATAAAGAATTCCCACCATGGTGCTGAACTCTTGCCATAGGCCTATTAAGTTAGGCATTATTTTTCAAACTTTTATATTTAAAGAAAGGAAAACAACTGGCTGGTGAAGTGGCTCAATCCTAAGGCCATGACTTGCACTGATGAACTGACAAAGTTATCCTCTGACCTCTACAAGCATTCTGTGACATGTTCCTCCTTCTATGCCATCATACATAGAGGCATAAACAAATTAAAAATTAAAGTTTTTTTTTAAAAGACCTGATTGTGGTTATTAAAGTTTTTGAAAAAGACACCAGGTTGTGGTGACACATGCCATATAGCTAAGTTCAATAAAACAAGTGACAGCTTATGCTGGTGTGGATGTGGACAAGTATGTAGGAGGCAGAGGCACGTGGATCTCTAGGAGCTCATGGACAGCCTGATCTATATAGTAAGTTCCAGGCCACCTAAGGATATAGAGTGTGACCATATCTCAAAAAAAAATTGAAAAAGAAGAAATTATGTATGGTAACAGATACTTGAAGGCCAGCACTCAGGAACCTGAGGCAGAAAATTCTCAAGTCTGAGTATGAGTACAGCTTGGGCTATACAGAGTAAGATTTTACCTCAAAAAACGGGAATGAATGAATGAAGGAAGGAAGGAAGGAAGGAAGGAAGGAAGGAGAGAAAAATAACACTATAAAAGTTCAGCAATATACAGCAATAAAATGCAAATTATCTTTTACATTTGGTAAAAAAAAAGGGTAAGATAAAGAACAAAACTAAGAATTTGCAGGAAGGAAGTCAACGATAAAATGAAACTTAAAATTGTTTTGTTTAATCCTTTTTACATTGTTGTGTAAGTTTCCCCCCAATTCTATCCTGCAGGAAACTCCTTTAAGTAGAAAGGCTAGTTCCAGGACAGGCTCCAAAGCCACAGAGAAACCCTGTCTCGAAAAACCAAAAAAAGCCGGGCGGTGGTGGCGCACGCCTTTAATCCCAGCACTCGGGAGGCAGAGGCAGGTGGATCTTTGTGAGTTCGAGCCCAGCCTGGTCTACAAGAGCTAGTTCCAGGGCAGGCTCCAAAGCCACAGAGAAACTGTCTCAAAAAACCAAAAAAAAAAAAAAAAGCTTCTGGAAGTCCCTGAAACTGACTCAATTTATTAGGCATCTCCCTGACAAAGTATGCAATAAAAGCTGAATCTAAGACAAAAGGAAGCTGGGCTGCAAAGATTCTGAAGGCTGTGAAGTGTGCTCCAGGCTCCCAGCTTTGTGAGTTGTCTGTCACCCATGCTGGGCTGGGCTTTGGTGATACAGCTGTCTTTGAGACATTTCTGTTCCTGTAAGTAACCCCAATAAAACTCACTGGTTCACCAAGATGGACTTTGGTGGTATTCATACTTTTTTTTTTTTAATCATGGATTCCTTATCTGGGGTGAGTAGACCTGTGTATTGTGCCTCTCCCAGAAAAATTTTGTCACACAACAGCATGTAGCAAACAGTGGTTAAATAAGACCAAAAATTATCAAGGACCTTCATTTTGTGACTGCACATTTTAAAAATGATCAGTGACTACTAATGATTCATTAAAAGATGGAAGAAATAGGCCAGGCAGCGGCCTACTTTTTTGATCCTAGCACTTAGGAGGCAGAATGAGGCAGATTTCTGTGAGTTGGAGGCCAACCTGGTCTACAAGAGTGAACTTCAGGACAGTTAAGGCTACACAGAGAAACCCTGTCTCCAAAAAACAAACAAAAAAATCCAAGGAGAAATATGTAACAGAGTACGCTCTTAAAAGTCATTAATGGGGCAAGTCAGATGTGGTGCTCATGCCTGTAATCCTACACTGAAGCAAAAAGATCATAGTGGGCTATGGAGTTCTGTCATCTTGGGTTAGAGGGAGTCCCTATTTCAAAAAACCCAAACAGGGCTGGAGAGATGGCTCAGTGGTAAAGAGCATTTGTTGTTCTTGCAAAGGACCCAGCTTCCATTTTCAGCACTCACAAGGCAGCTCATAGCTGTCTACAACTCCAGTTCCAAAAGGATCTAATGCCTGTTTCTGGCCTCCAAGGTCACTGTAGACATGTGGTACACAGGTAATCAAAAAGACAAAATATGCATATATATTAAATTAAATCTTAAAATACAACAAAATAAACAAACAGGTGACAGCAATTTTGAAAAACAAATAGCTAGCTATCAAAACTGTTAAGAAATTTAACTTTTCTCAGTTTCTACAAGATCAAAAAAAAAGAATTTTAACTTTTCTCCTGTAATATTGATTGCTTGAAATAACTGCATTTTACAACTAAATATAATCTATACTGAGAGATGCATAATTTGCTTCTAGTCTTGTGGTCCATCTATCTATAAAATAGAAAGGAGCATTATTTAAGATCTTTTTCAAAAAAGTTCATCAGAATTCTTATTAATGTCAGATAGTCTAATCTTCATCAGAAATGAAGTGTAGACTAAGCCAGCCTAGTCAAACAGTAAGACCCTAACTAACAGTGGGATTCTGTCTCAAGCAACAACCAACCTTTATTCAAAGACAGGCTAATCAACCCAAACTAGTGCATTTATACATAGCCCTATTTATAATAAACCAGGATCAAAAAAAAAACACAAAAATCCCACCCAAAGTATGAAGCATATCTTCACTCTCAAATAATTTCAAATTTGTTAAGAAAGGTAATTTTAAAATTCAGGGACAATTATCATTTAAAGTACTGCTTTAAAAATACAATAGGCTAGGAATGTGTTAATCCCAGCATTTGGGAGGCAGAGTTAGGTGAATGTCAGTGAGACCAACCTGGTCTACAAAGTGAGTGCCAGGATAGCCAGGTATTTGTCAAATTGAGATATTGTCTTAAAAAAATTAAAAATAAAAAGCCCTGTGTGGTGGTTCACACCTTTAATCCTAGCCACTTTACTCTTCATAGTGAGTTAGTTCCATGACAGTCAGGGCTATGTACAAATAAATAGTAAGTTAAAAACAAGAAGACAATATGTGTTTACTGAAAACATAATGGAAACAATGTGCTAAAAATTAAACGGTATCTCAGAATAATCTAAGGATCAATCACAAAATAAAAACTTAAATTTATTTAGAGGCAAGGTCTCCCTATATAAATCAGTCTTCCATGCACTCAAAATCCTCCTGCCTTAGCCTCTGAAGTGCTGAGATTACAGGAATGTCCCACTATTACTATGTACTTGTGACTTTAGGACAAAGAAATGAAACAGCAAGTAAAATTAAATAGAAGAAAGCAAAAATAGGGCTGGAGAGATGGCTCAGAGGTGAAGAGCACTGATTTGTTCTTCCAGAGGTCCTGAGTTCAATTCCCAGCAACCACATGGGAATTTGCCACATTTGTATTTGCATATACGAATGGATTTTATTTATTTATTTATTTATTAATATTTATTTATTTATTTATTATGTGTACAATATTCTGTCTGTATATATGTCTGCAGGTCAGAAGAGGGCACCAGACCTCATTACAGATGGTTGTGAGCCACCATGTGGTTGCCGGGAAGTGAACTCAGGACCTTTGGAAGAGCAGGCAATGTTCTTAACCACTGAGCCATCTCTCCAGCCCCTTGCATATACAAATGGAAACATGGTGGTTCACATCCATCTGTAATGAGATCTGGTGCCCTCTTCTGACCTGCAGGTATACATGCAGACAGAACACTATAAACAAAATAAATAAATCTTTAAAAAAAAAAGAAAGCAAAAATACACACAAAAAAACTTAGGTATGTTCTTTAAGCACGCAAGGAATTAAAACCAACATATCAAGGAAGATGTCGTCAAATCAAAAACTCAAGGAAAATATTTAAGGTGAATAGGGCTCACTAATAGCTACAATGAATATATGTAATGAATTGAAATATACAAATACCTTACTGCTATTATACTGGCTGTGCACCAGCATACCCAAATATAGATTACATATACAAATGGAAACACAGGGCGGCTGTTCCGATAGTTTTTTTCCTAAAGCTGCTTTGAACACTGCTGTACAGAGGATATTTAAGGTGCTGTGGTGTTATTAGTGAAGCAGCACAGTAGTGGAAAATCAATTGGAGTTAAGAATCAACTTAGTTTGACTTTCCCTGTTCAGTCAATAAGTAACTTTGGGTGGGTTATTTAAATTCTGAGACTCAGTCTCCTTGTTGTTAAAGTGGTGATAAAAACTAATATTTTATATATTTAAAAGTATAATGCTTTAAATGAACTACTAGAAAATGGATCTACTTTGCAGGTTTTATCATACACAGTATGTCAACCCCATAGACTCTTTAAAGACCTTTCTCACTCTAATTTCTTAATTCTACTTTTGTTATTTTACAATTCAGGAGGCATGTCTAAAATATGCCAAAAGAGCCAAATGAGGAGGACTTACCCTACCGTCACCACCAGCTGACATTAATACAGCATCTCTACCTGCTGATGACTGACTGCTGTGTTGAGCATGCACTGACTCATTTAATTATCACAGCAACAGAAACTAACGATCTCAACTTAACATAGTACAGATTTTAAAAAAAGGTATACTGTGGTTTGTAAAAAAAATGTGACTACAACTAACATTAGCTCAATTTGTATATCATAGTGCTTCATTAAGGTGTTGTTTACTTTTACAAATATCTTATTTGATTATTAGATTAGCGACCCAGAGAAAAAGATAAGGCAGGTAGTAGTAGCTTGCCTGTTTTACAGTGGAGGAAAGTATAGCTGAGGGTGTTTACTGTTTTGTTCAAGATTAGAAAGGCAGTTGTAGTGAAAATTAGATCCAAATGTGGCCTCTAATTCCTATGCCAGACTTTGTCATCAACATACTAACTCTACAACTAAAACACAAAAATACAAATGCTGAGATACCGAACATTAATTTCTTACAAGTTTACTAAACAGAAGTTATTTTTAAATACAAATGGCTAATGTAAGGAAAAACAGCTGCTTAAATTAGTTGTGTCAAAACTGCAGTAAGGAAAACTCTTGGAAAATCAGGAAAAACAAACAAGAACCTCAGGTTAAGGTACTGGACTATATATAGTTGCTGCTCATTTCTGAATGAGTTCCAGGATAGCAAAGCTATATAGAAAAGTTTTGTCTCAAGGGAAAAAAAGAACCAGGTAGGACCAAGGAGGTGGCTCATCAGGTAAAGGTGCTTACCACCAAACCTGCCAACCTGTCTGATACCTAGGACACCCATGGTAGAAGGGTTCAATTTCTAGAAGTTGTCCTCTGACTTCCACATGTGTTATGTGACACAGATGTGAATTAACACCCACACACACTCTCATATACACACAATTTTTCTTTAAATTAAGGGTTTTTTAAAAGATTTATTTACTTATTATGTACAGTATTTTGTCTGCATGTATGCCTATGGCCAGAAGAGGGCACCAAATCTTATTATGGATGTAGTGAGCCACCATATGGTTGCTGGGAATTGAACTCAGGAAACTCAGGACCTCTGGAAGAACACAACCACTGCTCTTAACAACTAAGCCATCTCTCCAGCCCTAAATTAAGTTCTTTAAAGGAGGTGAGGGGTGGCAAGATGGCTCAGTAGGTAAAAGCACTTACCATCAAGCCTAATGACTTGCATTCAATCCCTGGGACCCACAGGGTGGAAGGAAAGAACTGAATCCCCTAAGTTGTCCTCTGACTTCCACACATGGTTTACCCACACACATATACAAACAGAATAAATGTAACTTTTTAAAAAAAGAGTAAGTCAGAACAAAGGATGTGAGAACGTGAAGAGCTGCATGTCTTGAGGCCATTCTTATAGGTGGGTAACAGAACTAAGCAAGAATGCCACAACAGAAATGACATCCCACAGATAAAACCCTCTAGGATCTCTGCTATAGCATTGTAGTCTAGCTCATACCTCTACTATACCAAAATGTAACTGAGTTCTTATCAGAACTGCCCAATTATGTATCCCCAGTTTAAGTCTATGTGCTGTGACCATAAAATGGAAGGTACCAATTAACTAGTAATGAACCCAAGAATCTACTACAGAATATATTTCAGAAAGTTAAAACACAAGGGAGGGTATGGAGAATGGATCAGCAGTTAAGAGCACTCCTCCATGACCCAAGTTTGATTCCTAGCACCCACTTGTCAGGTAGCTCACAACCACTTAATTCCACCTCTAGAGGCATCCTAAGCCTCTGGTCATCAAGGGCATCTGCACTCAAATGCACACGCATGCTTTAGCATGGACACACACACAAATAAACCTTTAAAGAAGAAAAATACAAATGCATGCCATCTTGACTTATACTAGTCAAATATGGTTTTATACACTAATACATACCTGGTAGAGTTCTTCTAAATTGTACTTAATTGAAGTACTATTCTGAATAGCTTCCACTGCTTCTTTCAGCTTCTGCCATGTCTCATCGGTATAGTTTTCTGGTAATTTAGGCTTATCTAAATAATATGCAAAAAAATTATTGAGAATTATTCAGGATATGGTAACTAAAGAACTATAAAATAGAACAGCATTGCTATTTTAGGATCTTTATTATACCTCAATATTAAAGTAACCATGGTATTTAAAAGTTCAGTATAAACAAAATTTAAGATGCCAAAATACTGAAGTCATTTTGACTCACCTATGAAAATTGAAGGTAAAGGTTTTTTTCTCCTATTGACTGTATTGCTTCAAAAAATTCAAGAATAAAAAAAATAAAAGAAAAAAGAAAAAAACTTTAAAAAATTCAAGAATGACAGATAAAAATAGCAGTCCTGATCTCATTCTAGCACGTGTAAAACTGAAGTGACATGTATCTTGTAGAGAAGATTTAAAACACTGAGTATGTAATATGTGAAAAGTATTTTAGAAACTTCTTAGAAATTCTCGCCACAATAAAATGCCCACAGTGAATATTAACACCTCTATTTTACAACTGAAGAAACTGAGTCTGGAACTTATTTGGCCACCATAGCTAGTCAATGGCAAAGCTGGGATTCCAATCTAGGTCTGTTCGACTCCCTAATTATGCAGCAATCACAGAAAAGGAGGGAACTGAATGAAAATTTAAAAACAAACCAGCACCCAAATGACTCCAGAACCGATAAGGTATTTTCAGACTGAAAAGAAATCTTAATCTAGACTTTAAACTTTATTCACCAATGATAAGTGAAACAAATTAAAGATTCCAAATGCCTTAATGCCTTCAAGAGAAAGAAAAATAAAGTCTCTGAAATTAATTTGCAAATTAGGATCACAGCTCATTTCTTGAAAAACTCCTTCCCTATTAAATCATTTATCTTTAAGTAAAATAATGAATAAATTTGTAAATACAGCTCATATTCACTTTAGAAAGCTCTACTAGTAAATCAAAAAGAATGTAACTCGAGAGCCTGAGGACGGAAAGAGGGTAATACAAAAAGAGAAGGGGTTAAAAAGAGACAGACAATACTATAAGCCCCTTCGCAAGTCAAATTGCTCTTTTCCACAGCAACATTGCAAACACAGGCACAGAGTAACCAATTCACCCCATGCTAATACTTAGGAACAGGAGACTTTCTGGTAAAACCTAACTTCATTCATTCACTTCCCCATCTTTAAGAAACATCTTAGCATCTATTACATGCTAGCTGAGGATGGTGAAAAAAAATCAGAAAAACAAATACATTCAACAGATAAGAACTTAGCTCAAATACATTTTAAATGCTGACTTTATATTTTCACTGGTGCCTACACCACACTCCCAATCAGTAATCTCAAACACAGCATGCTCCAATTTCCTAATAACTGCAGGTCAACCTTTGAAATGCACGTTTTTGTGAGAAAAGATGTAGTTAACTATTTCTAGCTTTCGTGGTCGAGTCTCTGCTGCTGTGTGTGTATTCACAGCCGTTTTCACTCAGACTTTACCTTTGGGAAGAAATACAGAAAAAAAACCCAAAGATTTTTCACCAAATACTCCTCCCACAGTGAGTTTCACAAACACAGTACTCTATACTAAGAACCTAACTATAAATCTCATTCGAACATAAAACTATCAACTTTGTACCTGCATTTTTAGGGGCTGGATTATGTGGCCTATAAAAATAAAAATCTCAGTAGTACCAAGACTCGCTATGCACCTAAAATGTACCTCTTTAGACGACAAGTTTCTCACCTGTAAAATCCGCACCATACTGTTTTTAAGAAACAACAGATTAGATATAATGGATTGAAACAGACCTCAAAAACACTGCACGGAAACATTAAAGAGTGTGCTTCAGAGCAAGGACACAAACACCCCAAAAAGGAACCCGCTACCAAAAATAGGGCCTCCCTTCCACTCACTGATTATGCATAAAACATTAGGCGACCTCTATACTGTTTAATATATTAACATAAACAGCGCACGTGACTGCTCAAGTGTCAAATTCTTAGCAAGTGATTATAGATTTTGGCCTTGGTTACCTTTAAAGTTCTTGATCACTAACTTCTTAGCTGAGCCAGGCTTGCTGTTAGCAAAGCTAGAGACCGTGGTAGATGATTTAGACAGGCCGTTTGCATGGTGCACTGAAGCCACAGAAGAAATTAATATACTCTTATTTTTAAGTTGCTGCTGCTGCTGCTGCTGCTGCTGTGAGGTTGCAGCAGTGGGCGGAGGTGAGGAAGATGAGGAGGAGGATTCCTCAGCCATTTTCGTTTCAAACCCTACAAACTCCAGGGCGTCTTCAAAACGCAGCTTCTTCTGTATCGGTACGTGGCTGGAAGTGGCCACTGGAACCCCCAGGCAGCAGGACGAGGTTGAAGGGGACGCCGAATCTCTAGGTTGTGGAGGGGTGGAGGAGGTAGAGGCGGAATCAAAGTCTTCTCTCTCGTTACTACTGTTACTGCTGCTACTGCTGCTGCTGTTTAACTTTCTCTTCTTGGCAGAGGTGGGCGGAGTGGTGCTGGTATTACCATCAGTGGCTGATCTGACCTCCTGAGCAGCAGCAGAAGCAGCAGAGGGATTGGGGGAAGAAAAACCTGTTGGAAACATGAAAAGAGCGGGGTCAACAGGCAGAGGAGCATCAAAAACCTACGTTTATGTGCCTGCGTGCGTGGAGGAGAGGTGGCAATGCTGGAGGGGGATGGGAAGAAAGAGGAGAAACAGAGGACGAGAAGGAAAGTGGGGGGGGGGCACACCGGGGGTATAGGAGGGCTAGGGAAGGCAGATAGGCTGACACCGGCAGTGAGGAGAACGAGGCGGGGGAGGGAAGCGAAGGAGGCAGACAGGTAAACGGCCGTGCCGTGCCCCCTCCCCTGCTAGTCGACCTCTCTCCCCCACTTTCTGCTGGAGAGACTCAGGGAACCAGTGAAGCTTGCAGCTCCTCCTCCTTTTCTCCCTCTCAGGGAGGGGAGACGCCGGGCTGGAGGGGGGAGGGGGAGCGAGCCGAGGCTTGTTATTGTCAATAGCACAAGAGGCTAAAGATGGCGCCACTTCCGGTCACGCGGCGCCGGTGGAGAGGCGGCGTCACCCTCGCGGAGTGGGGGGTGGAGAGGAGGACCCGAGAGGCCCGGGAGGCAGGGGTGCCGGCTTGCCGCGAGGCGGCTGAAGAGCCCGCGAAGCTCGCTCGCTCTGAGGCAGCTCGCTCGAGCTCCAGCTCCCGCACCCCTTCCCTACCAGCACCCTCCTCACCGGGGCTCCCTCACCACCAGTCACTCCTTCCTTAACGGTCCGCGGGGAGCTTCGCGCCACGGCGTCCTTACCGGAAGTGCCTGGGCAGACACTTTTCATAGCTCCCTGATCCCGAAGCCCTGGGGTCCGCTGGACTTGAGGTGGGGGGGTGGGGGAGGGAGCACGGGGGGTAAAAGAGGTGGATAGGGAGGACGGGGCGGGTCCTGGAGACACCTTCAGCCCTCTTGATTGGAGGTTTCTGAACCTGAGGAGGGCGGGGAGATAGGTGGGGGGGCGGGCGAAGAAGCGGGAAGGCTCCCGTGAGGCAGAGTAGGTGGTGCGTGCTAGGGGCGGGCTGAACTAGCTGGGAAAAGAAGAGGGTGGGAAGAAAAAAAGTAACTGGATGGGAAACTTTGAAAGAGAAACGGGACTGAGGAGGAGCCGCAGGGCCACGGGAGAAACCCGAAATCGGGAAAGCCCAAGTCTGCCTCCGCTAGAGAGGGCTAGCCCTGTGTTCAGAGAGCGGAGAAGGCGAGGAGGAAAGTTTCCAACTAGGTGGAGCAACACATGGCTGGGTTTTGTCTGTGACACAACACCCCACAGGGCCCGCATTTTGATTGTCTCTATAATGATACCAGCTGTAAAGCCATGAGCATTTTTAAGATGGCTGGCGAGAGGAGGGGTACATTCTAAGGCCAAGTAACAGCCCCACCTAGCACAATTTCAGCATCAGTCAGTAACTCAGTAATTTGTAACCCAAAGCTAAGACTTACTTCCTCCACTTACAAACTCTCATATTGGCAAAAGTCTGTTTCCTTACCAGTGTGTTTCATGAAACCAAGTTTTACATGTGATTCTTGGCAGAAAAAAAAAAACAAACCTCGTGCCAGGTGGTGACAGTATGGCTTTAATCCCTGCACTAGGGAGGCAGAGGCAGGCATATCTCTGAGTTCGAGGCCAGCCTGGTCGACAGAGCAAATCCCAGGACAGCCTCCATAACTACTGAGAAACCCTGAAACCCTGTCTCAAAAAAAAACAAAAAACACCAAATTTCGTTAAATTGCCAGCAATAAACCTGTCAGAGACCAGCTTCGCCAAAAATACCACTTATCCTGGTAGGGGTCTGGGGATCAGAAAACTTGGAAAGTCCTTAGGACCTAACTTAATCTGGGGGGGCATTCTTAGCCAGCACACTGACAAATCCCTGTCTTCCAGCATTCTGGAGGCCAAGGCTGGAGCAGAGCTAGTGTGAAGCCAGGCTGGACTATACACAGACTCACAGACAACAAAAGTTAATCTTAGGGTATTCTCAGCAGGAGAGACAAACCCAAAGAAAACTATAGTTGCCAATGTATTGTTTCTGCGTTGTAACTGCAAAAATAGTAAGCAGCTTATATGGAACAGTTCACATGCTCTATACCGCCCCAGAAACCCACCTTTGAAAAGCCAGGCAAGGAAAAAGCCTTAAGACAAACTTCTCTGATATTATTGGTTTTTTTTTTAGGGCTAGAAATTACTGTGGGGGAAAGCACATGTGGAATAGTCAAGACAAGATAAACACAATGTTCATGCTAGATCTCAAAATGGGAGTTGGCAAGAGGAGAGAGGAAGTGTAGTTTTCATCTGTGAAAGGTTTTTGTTTATCTAATGTAAAGAGCAATGAGACTAGAAGCTAGGATGTCAGGTTGAAATATGGAAAATGAAATTTCAAAAGTGCCTGGTACCGCTGTGGTTCTACGTGTTTGGAATCCCAGTGTTTTGGAAGAAGAGGCAGAAGGCCTGCCAGTTTGAGTTATATAGCCTAAAACCCTATGCTAAAAAAAAATGTCTGGTACACCAAACATTTGATCTATCATATAGGAAATGGTGGAGAGAACCGGGTAGAATGAGAGCAGCTTCGGGTGGTAATTAAGTATGAACACTACAAGTAAATCACCTTTCTAACCAGAAGGCCACACGCCTCAGTGTCCTGAAAAGCCCTTACTATGCAAATTCTCCTGGAAAGTTGCTATCTTAAGCTAAGTATGACAGCTCACATTTGTATTCCCAGCACTAAAGAGGCCGAGGCAGGAGCATTGCTTTGAGTTCAAGCCCAGGCTGAACTAAAGAGAAGCTATCTCAATGAAAAACAAACTGGCCAGCACCTTTGTGCTAGTGGCTGAAGGCCTGCTGAAAAGATCTAATGGAATTTAGGCCCCAAGGGCCCATGGACGATGAAAAACAGGCCTGCAAGGTGACTTGGGGAAAGAATCTGTGTTTCAGCACAGAGCAGTGCTTGATAATTGTCACTCTTTCCCCAACAACCATTAACTGCCAGCAGGACCTCAGGGAGGAGAGGAATGTCGCGAGCCCCACCCCCAGCAACTGTGGACAGGGTCTGGCTAAGTCTCTCAGTCCAGACTTGAACATATTTGGTAGCTCAGACTGTATTTCAATTCTCCTGCCTCAGGCTCCCAAGCAGCTTACATGTTGAATGACATACTTGTGGAAATTCTCCAAGAAATATCCCTGAGTGTTATGAAAAAAATCTTTTTCCTTAAATGACAAATAATTATCTTTCTTTTCACATCTTATAACCTAATGTTGTGCCAGGTAAACCCTTGCATATTTAGCATATCTTAATAAAGATATGAAATTTTAATAATTTTTTCTTAAGTGTACATTTTGTCATGCCAATCAACTTAGCACTGTGCCATGAGAGGACTGGGTTTTATTCTTAGACCCTCAGACCAATTTTAAAAAGAGGAAAAATAGTTGGGTAGTGGTAGCACATGCTTTTAATGCCAGCACTCCGGAGGCAGATGCACATGGGTCTCTGTGAATTCAAGGCCAGCCTGGTCTACACAGTGAGTTCTAAGTCAGCCAGGGCTGTATATTATAACAGGCATTAATATGAAATACATTTTGCTTTGAGTTATGGGGGGACCAGGGAGATCTGCTTTGTCATGGACATCAGATCATGTGTACCTCCTCAGCCCCTCTCCATTCTCAGGGATAAAATAGTTTGATACCCTCAAATGTGTTTTTAAAAGACTATTTATCAGGATGTATGTACACCTGAGTGTGTGCATGTATACCATATATGTGGAAGCACACGCTGATGTCAGAAGAGGACATCAAATCCCCTGTGACTGCAGTTACAGATGGCTGTGAGCCTCCATGTGGGTGCTAGGAACCAAACTTAGGTGCTCTTAACTGATAAGCCATTTCTCCAGCCCCCCAAAATACATTTTGAGGTTGAATTCACTAGCCACACAATAGTTAAGATGTGTAACATAGAAAAACATACTTAAAACGTGTTCCACATAAAGAAGCTTGTATCTTGTGAGTTCAACTCATTGCCTCAAAAACATTCATTAAACTTTACAATGTATACTTATTAGAGTGAGGTGCAAATATTATTGGTATTCTTTTAAGTGGCCTTTATGAAAGTAACTATATGCATACAGGAAAACATAAAAAAGACTATTTTTCTACTGTTCATTCCCTTATTTCTGTAATATATACACACACACACACACATTTTGTTGGCTTTTCGTTTGGTTGGTTGGTTGGTTTTTGTGAGATAAGATGGTTTCATTTTGTAACCCAGGTTAGTCTTGTTCACAGCCCTTTGCCAACCTCAGCCTCCTAGAGGCTGGGATTATAGACGTGAACACCTGGCTGTTTTCCTTTTTTGATCATGGAGGATTCCCTAGGGTACTTGGTTGTAGGCCCTCTCAGACAAATCATACTTGCTATCAGTCACTTGTGGAAGTTTTGTTACACACTGAATGGGATTTTCCTTATAAATAAGAGATTGCTTGTTCAGGAGACACTGAATGTCCCTGAAGCAAGCCTTAAGAATATGTGAGACATGGTGCTTGGGGTTTACTGTGATGATTTGCATAGATGTCTTATCTTGTACTCCCAGTTTC
Source organism: Dicrostonyx torquatus (assembly GCA_028555095.1). Lineage (NCBI taxonomy): Eukaryota > Metazoa > Chordata > Mammalia > Rodentia > Cricetidae > Dicrostonyx > Dicrostonyx torquatus. Next base: position 602,964 of record JAQHUG010000489.1, on the reverse strand, counting down.
AGAGTTAAGAATTCAAGACTCAAGCTGGATGCTAGAGATTATAACAAAGGACTTATGCCAAATATTTGGGTGCTATGCTACTGTTATCCAGCATGGTAGACACCTCATTATCCTGCAAAGTTCAAGGGCTTGTATGGCAACATTATGAAGTTCTGTGGGATAGAAGAGTAAGCATCATCAAATTGATGGATTTTTTTGGTTATAAACATTAAAATATAAATTTTTACCTAAAAGAAAGATATGTGTGTCAGGAAGATCATGTGATTGAGGCCAGTCTAGGCTATACAAGCCTTGGTCTTAAGACACAAAGAGACACAGGAGTAGAGGTGAACACTTGTAATTCCAGCTATTTGGGAACCAGAGACAGAAGAATCACGAGTCCAAAGCCAACCTCAGCAATATAGCAAATTTCAAGTCAGCTTGGGCTATGTGATACCTTGTCCTAAAACAAAATAAGAACTATAAAAATAAAAAGGACAGATAATGAAGGACCATGATCCACTATTTAGGTAAAACCCTGTAGAAGTTAAATGTAATGCATGTAAACAATAAAACCAAAGCCTAAGCACTTAAAACATTTGAACCTTTAGCCTCTCAACTCAGAGACTTCATCAGTCATGGCTGTGGACCGCTAGAAAGGCAGATTTATGAACTGAAACAACCAAGCCATTCTCCCTGAGGATTTGATGGAGGGGAACTAGTCCAGTCACAGATTAATTCTCCCTATGGTGATGCCAAGCGTTCACCTACCATGGAGCTGCTGGGCCCCATTTATACTTCTGCTCACTTCATCAATGATTACCACAATTCCCCACCCCCTGCTTTAATGTTTGCTCTTATAATAGGTTCAGGGTTTTTGTCTCACAAGCAAGGCCAGTTTAAATTTAAATCAGCTGTTCCCTCTGATTTCACAATAGAATCACCTGGGGAAGTTTTGGGGGGTTCTCTTTTTTTAAATCTTGGACTGATAGAGCACTTGCCTAGTATGTATGAAGCCCGAGGTTTGATCCCCAGTAGTACAAGAGAAATGTTCTGCCACGATGGACTCAGTCTGAACCAGAACAAACCCTTCCTTCCTTAAGCTGCTGTGTGTGCTGTATGTGTATTGTCACAGCAATGAGAACAGTAACTAATGTGAAGACCAAGCTTGCATGCAGTTCCCATCCTTATGAAGAAGGAACATAGCAAGAAATACACCTATCAGCCAAGAGTTCTCTTTTGTTCTAGACAATCAGTTCATTCCCTGCCGAGACCTTCAACCAGAGGGAAGGAGAAGTCAGCTCCTCCTCCTCCTCCCAGCAAAATCCAGGTAAATGCTGGGTAAACAAACCTTGCCTGAGAGCCCATTAGAGTCTGGTCACAGAGTACACAGAAACAACCCTTGCTCTCAAACTCTTCTCCGTTGGCCTAGTGGGTGAGGAAGCCAATTACTACCAGGCAGTCATGAAAGGAATTGTGCCAGAGACTCCTGGCTCTGCCTGAGGCAGAAATGGAGACTGGTGGGATGAAGAGGAGAAAAGAGGCAAAACTGAGCATCACCTTCTGAGAAAGAAATTCAGCTGAAAGCACTGGAGCTGGCCAGGGGGTTGAGAGCATCAAGGAAGAATATAAGGGACACATTTAAATCCTAGAAGAGAGGGAACTCGGAATGGCCAAATATCAGGAGCCGAATTACTAAGGCACAACTTTCCATCCTAATTAGATGCTGGAGCAGTAAAGAGGGGAAGCAAGGCCACATCTCTCCCCTGTCTGCTAACAATTCTTGGCCCCCTTAGCACTAATGCTTAGTCATAAATCTTACTTTCTATTGAAGCTGTGGCCTTACAGGAGTTGCAGTAGTTTAGGAATCAAGCTGATAACCTCCAAAGGAGAGAAAGGTTAAAACATGCAAAATAGGACCTGATAAAACCAGAATACTATGCTACTAATGTATGAGAAATTCAAATGAACAAAATCATCATTTGGAAAACTATGAACAGTGGGCCAACTCTGGCTTTTTGTTGTCTGTGTAAATAAAGTTTTATTGAATCATGGCTATACTCATTCCTTTGCATATTCTCTGTGGCTGTATTTGGGTTAAAACAGAGTTCAGAGTTTTACTTTGTTGTTTTAAGACAGGGTTTCTTTGTGTAGTCCTGGCTGCCCTGGAAATCACTCTGTGGATTAGGATGGCCTCTAACTCACAGATTCAAAAAAAGAAGGTGATTTAAAGCATGCTAAGGATTTTTTTTTTGTATTAGAAATGAACCATTTTAAGGGTTGCATATTTCCATAATATACTGCTAACACTTCAGTGTGACACATGCCTATAAACATAGTATTTGAGAAGCAGAGGCAGGAGGATACCCTGTGAGCCCAGCTTGAGATAAGAGCAAGCTTCTGTCTCAAAACAATCAAACAAATGTTATGTTGTATTTAATCTGGAAAAGATCAGAGCTTATTTAAGCATACTATATTTTAAACATTTTACAACAACCAAAAACACTATCTAATGAATATTCCACAGGATAGATATATTTTAACTTGAATTAGATCAAGTGAAAGGTATATTTGAATTTGTGAGAGATTATGACCCCTCAGAAATATGTTGGTATATGACTCCATCTTCTGATGACTGCTAACTGGCTCACACAATAAACAACACAAAATTTCATTAAACTTTAAAGTTACAAAATGTCACAGGATTTAATTCTCAGTATAAAAATGACAAAAGCCAAAAAAAAAAAAAAAAGCCTAAGTGTCCTCTCCATGGTCCTCCCCTGGGGAAATGCATTCCTGCCTTGTCCTTTTGTCATTTTACCATTCACTCCCTGCTTAGACGCTTGGGTAACAACCATGTGGCTGTAACTAGGTTTTACTAGTTCACTCACTGTTATCTTCTGAGTTGGAGTCATTCTCTCTTCTTTCTCTAGATCTAGTTGGATGTGACATCCTCTCTTTGGGAGCTGTGAGAAAACAGAGAACTCACTTGTAAGGCAGTTTTAAGAAAATCCTCAAATTTGGGTAGACTATTCATCTGCTCCCCCTTATTGCCTTCCATCACTTCGGCTTTTCTTACATGCTGGGCTGAACGCCAGGCCTCATGTCTACATTACAACTCATATGCCGGGCAGTGGTGGCACATACCTTTAATCCCAGCACTAGGGAGGCAGAGGCAGGCAGATCTCTGTGAGTTTGAGACCAGCCTGGTCTACAAGAGCTAGTTCCAGGACAGGCTCTAAAACTACAGAGAAACCCTGTCTCGAAAAACCAAATAAATAAATAAATAAACGACTCATAGAGTTCATTTTCCTCTTCTATGTAAAGATGACCTGAAGAGTAAAACATGTTTTATTTTTAATATCTGAAATTGGAATTCCAACTCTAGCCTGCTGTTTTAAATTACAATGCCTAGTCAGACATGTACAACACTCCTTTAATCCCAGCACTTGAGACTGAGGCAACCCTGACTCAGAATAGTAAGGAAGAACCCTGAACCCTTCACTCCCCTCCACTTAATCCTGACCTCACTCCGGGTTTCCATAGGCTCCTCTCCCTCCTTCCCATCTCTAACTGTCCCTCTTGTCCCACTCCCCCACCCATCCACCTCAACCCTTT
>JAQHUG010000489.1:584747-595896 GCA_028555095.1 Dicrostonyx torquatus | reverse complement strand
GTTGTGAGCCACCATGTGGTTGCCGGGAATTGAACTCAGGACCTTTGGAAGAGCAGGCAATGCTCTTAACCACTGAGCCATCTCTCCAGCCCTAACATACCCCTTTTAAAAATTTGATAATGACATTTAGTACGACAGTGAGAATAAAAAGTTAGCTCAAAATCAGGCTCCACTCAGAGGCCCTAAATCTGGCCCACCTTCCTCGTTTCTAAAGGAAACATTTTCACCCTCTCAGAAGGCTTGTTTAACTTACAGTCACTGGAGGATCAGCAAAAAAAAGTTTTGTTCTATCATTCATGCGATCGAGCTCTCACACCTTGCAGAGGGTCACAGAGACCTCCGCAAAGTCCTCCATTGGTGAATGAAACCGTGGCAGCACTGAGAACAACGGACTGGTGTCAAACCCCACCCACCCACGCTGCGTAGATAAGGACTTTGTGACAACTGACAGCAGATCTGACCAATCCATACAGGTTTACGTTTCTGAACAACAGCATAGCCAATCAAAATAAAGCCTTGCCTGCGTGCTTGAGGTAATCCCAGCATTCAGTGCGAAGCTGAAGAGGCTGTTGCGTTCAAGGTCAGCCTAGACTACATCAGCTACGTGTAATCCTTGTCTCAAAAACCAAAACAAAATTAAAAAAAAAAACCCAGCAAACATAAAAACTCTCCGAACGATGCGATAATTTGATATATTCCCAAATACTGATTTATCGCCGGGCGGTGGTGGCGCACGCCTTTAATCCCATCACTCGGGAGGCAGAGGCAGGCGGATCTCTGTGAGTTCGAGACCAGCCTGGTCTACAAGAACCAAAAAAAAAAAAAAAAAAAAAAAAAAAAAGACTGATTTATACTTGCTCTCACAGTACTGTAACCTTGGGGACACCAAGAGGTCATCAAGTGTTAAGTGCTTTGACAAAGTTCCTAAAGTGACAGACAAGAAGACAGGTGGCTTCATTACCACTGGGAGAGTAACGAGTCTTCACTCTTGGCTAGGTCTCCATTGCCACAATGCTAAGCTAGACGGGAGGAGGCACTGAGCTCCTTACAGGGTCTCCACTGAGAGCTAAGGATGGAGGAAGACACAAAGTTGGGATTCTCATAGACTTCCACGGATGTGAGTCTAGGGCTCTCCAACGCATCCACAAGTAGATCGTGTAAACTTTTTCCTTGGCATTTGGCTGGAGTTTATCAGTTCTAAAACTCTCTGTGCTACTAGGATACTTCTTGCCTGGTCCTTTGTCTACAAAGAATAGACTTTTCTCAAAGTTTTATCTGTGCCTTTAGCATCTCACATACACTCCTTTCATGTGCAAGAATGTGATGCATGGTCGGTTATTGCTTGGATAAGGGAAAGATTGCAACAGAATAATAGAATTATAAGCAGAAATGGTGGTGGTTATATCAGTGTTAGCTCTAATTTAATCTTTTCAGCATGTTTGAAATGCTTTATAATAAATGTTAGAAACCAAGACAAAGAGGAGATTAATGCCTTAACAATGGTCAGCATCAGACTTGATACCTCAAGTTTGGACCAGAATTAAGAACAAAGAATAAATGTCTTTGTTATAAGTTAAAAAGGAAGGCATTTTATAATGGATATATAAAGTTGGGGGGAGGGGGAAAGCCATGAGATTCTGATGATCTCTCAACTAACTTGTATTTGTTGGGACTCTTTTGTCAAGTGCCAGAAATCCAATTTGAATAAGCTTAAGAAGAAAATGAAGTTGATTGATTTATATATCAGGACACCACAAAGCAACCTCAGTTCCAACTAGATCCAGGAACTCAAGTACTATCTTGGTTCACACTTCATCTCTTCATCTCTTATCTCAGTTTCTCTCTATATAGCTTTATTCTCTTAAGAGTCTTTGTTTCTTTTGATTTTTTTTTTGAGACAGCCCTAGCTGTCCTAGAATTAGCTCTACAGACCAGGCTGGCCTCAAACTCACAGAGATCTTGAGATTAAAGGCATGTGCCTCCAAGAGTCTTTGGTAGATACACCAGGGTTTGTAGCAGCCTTACTTACAGTTGGAAGCTGAAGAGAAAATCTGGTGTGATGATACAAGCCAGAACGTGGGAAGCAGACACAGGAGGGTCTGCAGTTCAAGGTCAACCTTGGCTACACAGCTGGACTACACAACACCCTGTCTCAATACAGGGCAAAGAAATTAAAACCCAAGAGAGAAGGACTTCTCTGTTCTGATTTAGAAAAATGCAAAGTCATATCTCTAGTCTGGGTCTTATCTCTACTCCTTGAAGTTGCTACAGGGTCTAGCAGCATTTAATACTGTGGCTATTTCATCCTGGGGTAGCTGCCTTGCTGTGAGGTGTAGGGTGAGGAAATTGGCTGTCTGAGCAGATTTCCAAAGGCAGTTGGCAAGCAGAAATGCTAGGCAAATCTAAACAATAGACGCCCACTCTGTGGAGTTTAGCCTTAATAGGAGGGGAGGTGTGCAGTCTTACTGCTTCTTGATATGCCATGTTTGGTTGATATCCATGGGAGGTCTGCCCTTTTCTGTACAGAAACTGAGGAGTGGGTGGGGGTGGGGGCAAAAGCGAGGAGATGAGGAGGAACTGAGAGGAAAGGAGGGAGGGAAAACTGCGATCAGGATGTATAAAAATTTAAATTGCACTTCTTAAATTTTGAATGCATATAATCATATCATTGCAAATAACTACATTTTTCTTAATTCTTTTATTCATTATTATTGTTATTCATTTTAAGACAGAACAATTTTATGTAGCTCTAGCTGTCCTGAAACTCAGTTGTTAGAGTAGACTGGCCTTGAACTCACAGAGAATCGCTTGCCTCTACCTCCTAAGTGTTGACATTAAAGGTGTGCATCACCATGCCTGGCTTCTTTGTTTTTGTAGATGTGTATGGCTTATTTCATTTTATTTTCTAATGCATTTCAGGGCCTTCAAGACACAATGATGCATATCTGTCTGTGTTACGTCAATCTGTGTCATTCTTCTTCCTGAATTTGTAGGGAAACAACTTCTCCTTTTCCCCTTGCCTTTTCCTGAGAGGGTTTTGCTACGTAGCTCAAGCTATCCTCGAACTTGTAATATTCCTTCCTCAGCCTCCTGACTGGAATTATAGCTATACCCCACCATTCATAATTAGGGGAAACAACCTGACTATAATACTCGCTGATGGTTACCCACCACACCACTGCCAATCTCCCTTTCACATCACCTGTCCACTCACTGCTTTTTGCTACTCTGTACTCTTTTGTTTGAAATTCTTGATGTTTAAGAAACTCCTTTCTGGTAGAAAAAGACAAGATCTCCTGAGTAAATTGGGAGCATGGGGACCTTGGGGGAGGATTTAGGGGGGAGGGGAGAGGCAGGGAGGGGAGCAGAGAAAAATGTAGAGCTCAATAAATATCAATTTAAAAATGTAAAAAAAAAAAAGAAATCCCTTTCTGGCTGGGCAGTAGTAGCGCATACTTTTAATCTCAGCACTCAGGAGGCAGAGTCAGCGGATCTCTGTGAGTTCGAGACCAGCCTGGTCTACAGAGCGAGTTCCATAGCTACTGAGAAACCCTGTCTTGGGAAACAAAACAACAACAACAACAACAACAAAAGATAAAAAGGGAGAAAATCCTTTCTTTTCACTTGATACCCAGAGCATTGTTTGTTTTACTTAAGATTTAAAGTGGAGTTATCACTCAAAATTAGAACAACTGCTTGGTGTGCATAAAGCCATGGATTGATCCTTATCCCCCACAATGATAACTGTAACAGAACAGTGAACTACAAAAACCACACCCAAAACCATAAGGGAAACGTTCCCTATAGTGGCTTGTGCTTGTTATTCTACTACTTGGGGACTGATACATCTGGTTGATTGCCATGAGTTTGCAGTCAGTCCAGGCTACATAGTGCAACCCTGTCTCAGAAAACAAATTAATAAACATAAACAAATAGAAGATGGGAAAAACGCTGGGCGGTGGTGGTGCACGCCTTTAATCCCAGCACTCGGGAGGCAGAGACAGGCGGATCTCTGTGAGTTCAAGATCAGCCTGGTCTACAAGAGCTAGTTCCAGGACAGGCTCCAAAGCTACAGAGAAACCCTGTCTAGAAAAAAAAATGGGAAAAATCGAACATAGACTCTACCTTCCTTGAAACCAGGAAACAACTCTTTTTTAAAAAAAAAATACTTATTTATTATGTATACAATATTCTGTCATGTGTATGTCTGCAGGCAAGAAGAGGGCACCAGACCTCATTACAGATGGTTGTGAGCCACCATGTGGTTGCCGGGAATTGAACTCAGGACCTTTGGAAGAACAGGCAATGCTCTTAACCACTGAGCCATCTCTCCAGCCCCAGAAACAACTCTTATATTCAAGCACTATTTCTAAAGTTAGGTGACTTAATGAGAGTAACTGGCACCAGTAGTGCATTCATTATACACCATAGACTACTGTGAGTGCTTTATGTATGTTGTTCCAGCAAAAGAAGCTTATTACTTGTAGAAACTGGGCCAGAGACATTTGAATGCTCATCATACAGTTGGTTTTGTCTGTAAAAGATAGTTAAACAATACACTTATGATTCGTTCATTTCTGCATGTTATTTACCAAAAGCTTTTAAAAATAGACTAAAAACAGGTAAGTGAAAATTGAAGAAGGGCTTATAAGGTTTCATCTTTTTCTGAGTAGCCATTGGCAGTTAATGGTTGCTGGGAGAGGTTTTTTTTGTGTGTGTGATGTAGTTATTTGTAATTGGCTCATGGTCCTATGAATTACCCATCACCATGCCCTGGTAAGCAACCCTAATAAACTCATTAGGTCTGGGTCATACAAAAAGGCATGAGGCTGGGCATAGTGGCACATACCTTTTTTTCTGGTTTTTCAAAACAGGATTCCTCTGTGTACCCTTTTTTATCCTGGAACCCACAATGTAGACCAGGTTAGCCTCAAACTTAAGAGACCTCTGCCTGTCTCTGCCTCTCGAGTGCTAGAATTACAAGTGTGTGCCACAGCGGCTAGCCTGGTCTACACTGTGAGTTGCAGAACACCCAGAGCTACATAGTGAGACCCTGTCTTGCGAAGACCAACCAACCAACCAAACAAACAAACAACAACAAAAGAACATGAAAGTAGAAGAGGGAGTGTTTGCTTGGAGAGAGGAAGGGGATCAGTGGGAATGAGAAAAGATGAAGAGAAGCTAAGGGAGTGAGTACGCAAAGGACATTATATATTCATGCATGTAAATACCATAGTGAAGCCAGGTGGTTGGTGGCGCATGCCTTTAATCCCAGCACTCGGGAGGCAGAGGCAGGTGGATCTCTGTGAATTCGAGGCCAGCCTGGTCTACAAGAGTTAGTTCCTGAACAGCCTCCAAAGCTACAGAGAAACCCTGTCTCAAAAAAAAAAAAAAAAAAGGTGAAAATACCATAGTGGAATCTAGTAATATTTTGTATCAATTACTTTTCATTCTTGTGCTAAAACACCACAAATGAAAGAACCTTATGAAAGAAAGATTTTGTTTTTGGCTTATGGTTGCAAAAGGAGAGTCCACAATGGCTATGAAGCACGGCAGCAGGTGGCTACAGCAAGAAGCTGCAAACACAAAGCAGACAAAGCGAACTGGAAGTGGGTTAGGCTATAAACTCTCCAAGTCCATCCCTAGTGACATACTTCCTCCAGCAAGGTTGGATCTCATAAAGATTCCACAACTTCCTCAAACAGCACCATCAACAGGGAACCAAGTGCAAAAAAAAAAAAAAGAACCAAAAAAAAAAAAACAAAAAACAACAACAACAACAAAAAAACCCTGAGCCAACCTAATTGGTGAGTTTTAGGTCAGAGACAGCCTGTTTCAAAAACAAGGTAGCCAGTGACTGAGGAACTAATTACACCCGAGGGAAGCCAGAGAAGGCACTCAGGGCAGGAACCTGGAGGTGGGAACTGAAGCAGAAGTTGTGGAGGAGTGCTGCCTATTGGCTTGCTCCCCTATGGCTTGCTTAGCTTCTTTTATTTAAAATCTTTTTTTACTTTACATATCAATCCTAGGTTCCCTCCTTCTACTCCTCCTGCTCCCCCTACATTCTCCCCATCCCATCCCCTGAGCAAGGCATCCCTCCACAGGGGATGGACTCCAAAAAGCCAGTTCATGCACTAGGGACAAATCCTGGTCCCACTGCCAGTGGCCCCACAAATTGCCCAAGCCACACAACCATCACCCACATTCAGAAGGCCTACTTTGGCCCTATGCAGGTTCCCCCGCTAACAGTCCAGAGTCAGTGAGCTCCCACTAGCTCAGGTCAGCTGTTTCTGTGGGTTTCCCCATCATGGTCTTGACCCCTTATCTCATATTATCACTCCTCCCTCTCCAACTAGACTTCGGAAGCTTGGCCCAGAGCTAGGTGTGGATGACTGCATCAGTCGCTAGATGAAGGTTCTAGGATGACAATTAAGGTCGTCATCAGTCTAATTACAGGGGAAGGACAGTTCAGGCACCTCACTTAGCTTCTTTGTTAACACAACCCTGACCAAGGGTGGCACTGCTTCTCATTCCCTCACCTGACCCTCCATGGGCTGGGCCAACATAGATCACTAATGAAGAATATGCTCTACAGGGCTGGAGAGATGGCTCAGAGGTTAAGAGAACTGACTGCTGTTCTGGAGGTCCTGAGTTCAATTCCCAGCAACCATATGATGGCTCACGCGCATTGTAATGAGATCTGAGATCTGGTGCCCACAACACTATATACATAATAAATAAATTTTAAAAAACAAACCAAAAATAAAATAAAACTAAACCTTAAAAAATGGTTAGGATAATACTTTAAAAAAAAGAATATGCTCTACAGCTCTACAGACTTTCCTAAATGGAGGCATTTTCTCATTCAAGGCTCAGCTTTCCAGATAACTCTAACTTGTGCCATGCCTTGTGACAGAAAACTAGACAGCACAGAGACTCCTGGCTTACACATGCACACACATGTGTACGTACCCACATACACATATATGAACATATACACACACATAAACACAATAAGTAACTACCCTTCTCTGGATTACTGGACTATCTTAGAAAAATAGCTACAAATAACTGAATATAGAGGCATCTTTCCCCATACCCATGGTGGCAATAGTAGCATGGTTGTTATGGTGATAATCAAATCCCTTCTGATTGAACTTAAGACCACTCTATAAGTAAACACATACATGGTACTATAAATCTAGTCAAGAACCCATGGTTAGGAAACTCACAGTTCCCAGAGGAGAACCTATTATTATTCTACAAAATGGGCATCATTCCAAACTTTCTCTAAATTCATATGTCTCTGCACATAAATTAATCTTCCTCTCAGACTTCAATAGGGAAATTTCTTTGTGCAGTGAATTGTGGTTAACACAGAAACCCACAACTGGACAAACTTCAAAGAGTGAATGGAGTATTCTGATATGAATGGAACCTAGGTATCACATCCCCAAGGCTGAGGGGCCACTGCAGAAGAGGGGGTTGGTGGAAAAATTTGTAAGAGCCAGAGGTCGAGGAGGACAGGAGTGAAATAGTGACTTCTGGACATGAACAGACTGTGGCACTTGGGAACTCACCATACTCTGGCCACCTGCACAAGACCTGCACAAGATCAACGCAGTCAAAATTCAAGCATGAAGTGGGAACAAGCCTGCATCCAAACTGAGGACCTATGGACAACTGACAGCTTCTGGGGGAGGGGTGTCAGTTTTCCTTATGGGTATGGCCACTGAAAGGTTGATCAATCCCCAGTGATGGCACCACATCCAGGAGGTTATGGACAGCACAAATCGGAGTCCATGAGTTATTAAAAACATATCAAGAAACAACTAAATGACAGTTGGGGCTAGAGAGTTGGAAAGCAATTAAGAGCACTTTGTGGCTCTTGGAGAAGATCTAGGTTTGGGTCACAGCACCTACATGGCAAGTAGCAACCCTATGTAATTCCAATTCTGGGAGATTTGACACCCTCTTCTGACTATCATGCGAACTTCATGCATGTGGAACACATTCATGTGGGCAAAACACTCACATAAAAATTACAAATATTGCCAGGCGGTGGTGGCACATGCCTTTAATCCCAGCACTCGGGAGACAGAGGCAGGTGGATCTCTGTGAGTTCGAGACCAGCCTGGTCTACAAGAGCTAGTTCCAGGACAGGCTCCAAAGCTACAGAGAAACTCTGACTCGAAAAACTAAAAAAAAAAATTACAAATATTAAGACAGGCCATGATGTTGGAGGTTGGGGAGCTGAGGTGGATCTGGGAGGAGTTGGGGGTTAGGGCTTGGGGTGGATATGATCAAAGTATGGTATATAAAATTATCAAAGAATTAAAAAAAATTAAAAAGCATCTCTCTGTCTTTCTGTACAACAAAGACCAGTCTCTCTTCCAAGCAGGCTGAACATCTAGTCAACTTTTGGGGGCCTTATACTAAATATAAATGAATCACCAAGGATTTGAAACAGTTCAAGGACATTTTCAATATGAAAGCCAGAGGCTAAAGTAGCTAAACAGAAAGGGAGAGCATGGAGAAAACAAACAATGCAGGAGCAAAACCTGTAAGTACGCTGGGTAGTGGTGGTGCACACCCTTAATCCCAGCACTCAGGAGGCAGAGGCAGGTGAATCTCTGAGTTCGAGGCCAGTCTGGCCTACAGAACTAGTTCCAGGACAGCCAGGGCTGTTACACAGAGAAATCCTGTCTCAAAAAAAAAAAAGCCACAAAAAGGGGGCTGGATAGATGGCTAAGCTGTTAAGGGCATTGCCTGCTCTTCCAAAGGTCCTGAGTTCAATTCCCAGCAACCACATGGTGGCTCACAACCATCTGTAATGAGGTCTGGTGCCCTCTTCTGGCCTTCAGGCATACATGCTGACAGAATATTATTATTGTATACATAATAAACAAATAAATATTTTTTTAAAAAGCCACAAAAGAATCTGTAAACATAGTCACTATCCTTCTACTGTAATTAGCATTCTCAGAGAAATAATAGAAAAGGCTGTGTCATAAAGTATGAAACACTTCCATAATGACACAACACTGTGAAATTTCAGAATAACAGAATTAAGTAATAGACCTTAACATGCTTCTAAAGGAGAAAGGAAATAAGAGCTTTCACACAAAAGATCAGGAGTAAGATCAACATTGAACTTCTAAAATAATCAGTAAAGATGAAAAACAATGGATCCATGCCTTAAAATTCATAGCGACTGTAATTTCCGACATAGAATTCTGCATTCAGCCAGAATATCAATTGTTAGGGAGAGAATAAATACATTTTCTCTAACACTCATTATCAGGAAGCAACCAGAGGACAAACACCACGAAACTTGGAGACTAAAACAAGAAATAGGAAGATATGATATCCAGGAAGCAGAAAATCTGACTCAGTATATTCAAGTAGGAGGACAGGGCTCTAGGGGAAAAGGACAGTAACAGATTATTTAACTGTGCAAAAAGGAATAGTGAGCTGGGCATGGTAGCTCACGCCTTTAGTTGCAGTACTCCAGAGGCAGAGGCAAGTTGATCTCTCTGAGTCCAGCAGCCTGGGCTACATAGTTCCATGCCAGCTTGGGGTATAGGATGAGATGTTGTTTTAGTAACAGAGGAGAGACAGAGAGAGAGAGAAGCCAGATGTGCTGAGACATGCCTTCAATCTCAGTACTAGTGAGGTAGAGGCAGGTGGATCTGTGTGAGTTCAAGGCCATCCTGGTCTACATATAGGGTTCCTGGACAGCCAGAGTTGTATAGTGAGATCCTGTTTCAAAAAAACCAAATAAATAAATCAAAACCTCCAAGACAAAATTTCTTGAGCAAATTCAGAGAAAATAAAATCTCTGAATAAAGAAGCACAAAGAGCAAGGGACGCCCATGGTAATTAAATAATTGTATTCACTCAGCCCCAAATGGGACATCCAAGGCTCAGGGAATGTCTCAGAAGAGGGAAACAATTTAAGAACCAATTTAAGGAAAGGTTGGGAAATTGTGGCTGTCTTCTGCCCAGCACAAGGCCACCAAACCCCAACTTCCAGCAAATGTGATTACCTGACTAAGACCTGCTTGAGATTCGATCTGTCGACGGTCCTTCCTGGGGGTGGGGAACTCACAAAGCCCCACCCCTTTCTAAGGAGTTATAGACAGTTAACAGTTGCCTGGTGGGAGGGACTCATTAGTCCCACCCCTCCCTGAGGCTCTATAGGCAGTTAATGGTTGCTGGGGAATGGGGGGACATTTTCTTCAGTGACATAGCCACTGGTGAGTGGATCGTGTTCCCCATAAAGAACTCCTTACCCCTGCTCTTTGTTTTATAAGTAACCTTCATTAAGCTCCTTGAATCACTGTTGGGAGCTATAGATCCCTGGCCCCTTGACTTTCTTTACCTGCAGCTGCTCTGAACAGGAGACATTGATGTCAGGCTGAAAGATCCCAAGAGCTGGACATGGCTAAGGATCCCTATATAAGCTGCCCCTGAGCAAATAAAGGGGGCACTGGCATTCTTGTATTAAGGATGTCCATGTGTCTGTCTCTCTTTGTGTCTCTGTCTATGTGTTTTTAAGTCTCAAGCCTGGTTCCTGGCTCACATACTGTCTTGTAGCAGCATGGGCGCTACAGGGCCATCAGTTTTTACAAGACAGGACAGTACAGGACCGCTTCGGCTTTTAACAAGTCACAAACAAAACAAAAATTAAATCTGGAAGTAGTGGGACTAGCTGAGAAGAAGAAGGGGTTCGGCAGGAGTGGGAGGGAAATGAGAAAGGCATTGGAAGAGGATGAATATGCTCAAAATACATTATGTACCCAAATGAAAATATCATAATGACATCTATTACTATGCACAATTTATCATGGAAACCAAATGTTAAAAACAGAATTGCCACGTTTAATCCCAGCACTCTGGGAGGCAGAGGCAGGCAGATCTCTGTGAGTTTGAGGCCAGTGTGGTCTACAGAGTAAATCAGAGATAGATACAAAAAGAAACTGTCTCAAAAAACCAAACAAACGCCGTGGGGTGGTGGCACATGCCTTTAATCCCAGCACTTGGGAGGCAGAGGCAGGAGGATCTCTGTGAGTTCGAGTCTAGCCTGGTCTACAAGAGCTAGTTCCAGGACAGGCTCCAAAGCCACAGAGAAACCCTGTCTTGAAAA
>JAQHUG010000489.1:541946-563838 GCA_028555095.1 Dicrostonyx torquatus | reverse complement strand
GCCTTCCTCGTGCCGGACCCTTCCTAATTCAATTTCCTTCCCATTCCGGGCCCTTCCCTATCGTCGCCCCCTTCACCTTGGATCATGTTCAAGAAGTAAGGACACGCTGTGGCCTCCATCGGCTGCTCACAAAGGAGGTGGGGGTGGGGGTGGGGGTGGGGAAGAGGGCGAGAGCAAAGGTCCTCTTTCTCTCCTCCGCCCCTGCCATCCTGACTCCCTAATATTTTTTTTAAATATATATAGTACTATGCTCTCACTCAGGACTTGGAACACTTCTTTAAGCTTTCCATCTCTAGTCGGGGTTTGGCTCTCCCGCTCCCATTTTCTTTCTCCTTAACCCTGTTCTGCCCCCTCCGGGAGTGCTATCTCCATTCCTAGGTTTCTACCAATCACATCCTTGCATTGTGATTTAGGAGCACATCCTCCTTAGTGGAGAGGAGAGCCCTGCACTCGCTGCCATATGTTTATTAGTTATGAACTGAAAAAGGGAAGGCTTGACTTCCTGGGTCATGGCAGCGAAGGAGTCTGGGTGACAGGAAGCAGGCAGTCTGTCAAGCCTATTGCTTAGCTGCCAGATTAACCTTGTCTTGAAAACAACGAGGTAGTCCTGTGTGCTAGTCAGTGTAGGAAGACAAAAATTCCTTGGAAACCTACCCAGTGGGTTTATCTTCCAGATTTGATAGACGCGAAAGGCAAAGGGGTAACATGGGAAAAGGAAGGTGGGTTTTGTCATGAAAATTTGAGCAGATCTTACGGATCTTAAAATTATCAGATCTTAAAATTATCACCAACATTCCTAAAAAAAAAAAAAAAAAAGTCGCAGCAGACTCCATAACCTGCCGGGGCTCATTCTTTTGTTATGCTTGGGTGGTCTTTTGTATTTTAACGTGTGAGGTTTTGTTTAGACTTTAAAAAAAAAAACCCACAGGTTTTTATTATGGATGGGAATTTATTTTTTTCTTTGAGCAAGAATTTTTAGTAAAAGGCATTTATGTAGCTGATAATGGATTCTAGCATAACAATTGCTCTGCCCTCATTAATTGCAACAGACATGGCAGTTTATTCTAATATGTTTTAAGACGTTGGTTTTGTATTGTATAAGACAAATGGAAATTGTGGTATTTTAAAAGCAATTTACTTCATAATTATTTTAAGTATGAGTACTTGCCTGGGAATAGATGATTAATTAGAACCTTAATTTTAGATTTTCTGATTCTTCTGCTTAGCAATGCCCTCTTTTTTTTCCTTGAAAAAAATCATTTGCCAGATTTGATGAAAAAGAAAATGTGTCCAACTGCATCCAGTTGAAAACCTCGGTTATTAAGGGTATTAAAAATCAATTGATAGAGCAATTTCCAGGTATTGAACCATGGCTTAATCAAATCATGCCTAAGAAAGATCCTGTGAAAATTGTCCGATGCCATGAACACATAGAAATCCTTACAGTAAATGGGGAATTACTGTTTTTTAGACAAAGAGAAGGGCCTTTTTATCCAACCCTAAGATTACTTCATAAATGTAAGTCTTGTTAGAAATATGCATTTGGGAATATAAAAATACACAAAAGGAGTTGAAAACTATAGGAGTGGAAAGTTACTTCTGATTGTTATTTATTTGTGCTAAGTAATAAGGAATATAAAAATAAAGTGGATCCTCATCTTGTGGTAAGTCTGAAAAATGCAAATTCTCTTATGTATTAGAGAAAGCCCTTCCCCTACAAAAAAAGCATTCATTAGTTCATCCATTCAATAAAAGCCCAGTGTGGTGGCTCACAGATGTAATTACAGAGCTTTGGAAGTTGAGACGAGATTGATACAATTTTGAGGCAATATCCTTCTCTCAAACAAAGACCCCAGAAATATTAATTCAATAATTATTTAGTGAACTTTCTATATGTTTGCACTAGGGGCTAGTGCAATTGTAAACAAAGACAGACATAGTCCCTTGTCCTTATTGTAGTTAGAAGACTAGACCAGTATGTAATTGTAAACATATATATTCATAAACTGATAAGGGCTTTGAAGATTTTCATTTTAGTTTATTACTAGAGTTTCCTAATAGAGATAATTCTGTGTATGGAAAAGCATTAGGTAAATGTGGAAGTCCCATTTTTACTGATTGAGTACATGAACAGATGTCATGAAATCAAATAACATTTATTTCATGCATACATTTACAAATTATTAGATTGACTATATTACAAAAAATGGAGGAAGATATAATTCCAATGAGCAAGAACTTTTCAAGTGGGAACAAATTTTTGCTTTTAATTTGTTATTGTTGTCAAGAGGCAGAAGGAAAGATAGTGATTTATAGGCTCTATTGTGATGGGTAGTGGTGATTGAATTTATCTCCTTGTAAAAAAAACAAATTCATTAAATCACAAGGAGATACAATTTTAATTGTGTGGCCTTACAGAGGTCAAGAGTAGCAAAACTGTTTGGCAAATCTTTTTGGTTTTTCGAGACAGGGTTCTCTGTAGCTTTGGAGCCTGTCCTGGAACTAGGTCTTGTAGACCAGGCTGGTCTTGAACTCACAGAGATCCACCTGCCTCTGCCTCCCCAGTGCTGGGATTAAAGGCATGTGCCACCACCGCCTGGCATGTTTGGCAAATCTTAAAGCAGGTGAAATATTTTAATATTTATAAAACTAATTATAGTTATTCAAATAAGCATTGCTATTTTTAGGTTAAGATCTGATAGAAATTAAATTCGGATGCAGTGGGAATAAGTTGTTATTGTTCTTTGTGACAAACTCTAGGTAACCAAGGCTGCTTTTGTACTTCTAATTCTTCTGCCTCTACCTTCTAGCTGCTGGGATTATAAAGCTGTGCCACCTTATCTGGGTACTGTCATTATTTCTAGGGAGCTTAGAAAAGCTTAAAAACTCTAGGGACGCCGGGCGGTGGTGGCGCACACCTTTAATCCCAGCACTCGGGAGGCAGAGGCAGGCGGATCTTTGTGAGTTCGAGACCAGCCTGGTCTACAAGAGCTAGTTCCAACGCAGGGCTCCAAAGCCACAGAGAAACCCTGTCTCGAAAAACCAAAAAAAAACAAAAACAAAAACAAATAACAAAAAAAACCAAAAAACCTCTAGGGACTGGACAGCTGATTAAGCAGTTACTGGTACCTCTTCCAGAGGTCCTGAGTTCAATTCCTAGCACCCACATGATGGCTCACAACTGTCTCTTACTGTAGTCCCATGGAATCTAATGCCCTCTTCTGGTGTGCATGCATGTAGACAAAAACACCCATAGTCCTAAATAAATCTAAAAAAAAAAAAAACACACTAAAACCTCCAATCCTCGAGTCATCATGTGAAAGCCTCTAGAGATTCTTTAATTGTTGGTTTGTAATTCATTGGTATATATACACACAGATACTTTTAAGATTACAAAAAATATATGTACATAAATGTGGGAAATCACAGAAATAGGAAACTAATAAGCAAGTGTATTCCTGTAATCGAGAGTAAACTATATTTAGTTCATTGGTATATTCTCATCTACTTTATTTCCTATGTTGTATACAAACACTTTCAGTGAAAGAGATATGCCTCTGCCTCCTAAGTGCTGGAATTAAAGGTGTGGGCCACAATTGCTTGGCCAATGATCCTTTTTGACAGTATTTTATTTCTGCTTTTTTTCATTTACATGTTGTATTGTGAACCACTTCTAGGCATTAAGTATATTCTAAAAGCATGGTTTATTATAGACTTATACTACTTTTTTTGTTCTTGTTTTTTGAGATGGGGTATGTAGCTATGTAGCTTTGGAGCCTATCCTGGCACTCGTTCTGTAGACCTGGCTGGCCTCGAACTCACAGAGATCTGCCTGCCTCTGCCTCCTGAGTGCTGGGATTAAAGGCGTGCGCTACCACTGATTTATACTACTCTTATTGACATATCTTCCCTCTACCATTTGTTAGACGTTGTGACCCACCTCAGTTTCTGTTTTTATACGTTAGTGATAGAACACATCTTTCTATCCAACATACTGCACATTCCTCCTTATTCTTTAGGACAGACTCAGAAGTAGAGTTACTGGGTTAAGAACAGAATTCTTTTTAAGGCTTTTAATCTGTGCTGCTACGTCGTTCTAAAGGAAGCTTATTTGCAAGCTATTTGGATGTATACTCCTATACTCTTTTCTTGAAAATATTTATCAACTTTGTTAGTAAAAGACAGTGATTTGGCTTTTATTTTGCAATCATAAGAGTATTGTAATTTTGGAAAATACTTGTTTGTGTTCTTTGCCATTATCTTGAGTCTTCAGTCATACTAATTTATATAATTTATTTCTTCTCTTGTAGATCCTTTTATCTTGCCACATCAGCAGGTTGATAAAGGAGCCATCAAATTTGTCCTCAGTGGAGCAAATATCATGTGTCCTGGCTTAACTTCTCCTGGAGCTAAGCTTTACCCTGCTGCTGTAGATACTATTGTTGTATCCTTCCCAGGGTTTAACCACTGAAAATTGTTCATTGTGTTCTTGCCATTACTGAAATGTCTAGCGTCCAGAAGAATATTAGATGTGTTTCTAATTTTTATTAGTATATTTTCAGAAATTGGAGTTTCACTCTGTAGCCAAAGCTAGCCTTGAGCTTGTAATTCTGCTGCCTCAGCCTCCCAATCAGTGCTTGGATTACAGGCATGTGCTACCACACCCTGTTGAAGGAGACTTTTAATTTTGACTAAGAGAGATGGGAGATAAACTCAAATCAACCAACCTTGAATTTTTTTCTCTTCTCTCTCTCTCTCTCCCTCCCTCCCTTCCTTTCTTTTTCTGAGATAAGGTCCTACTATGTAGCCTGGGCTGGTCCTACTATGTGGGCCAGGCTGGTTTAGAACTCACCATGGATTCCAAATTGGTTTCAGATTGATCAGAATTCTTCTACCTCTGTTTCCTGAATGTTGCGATCGTAGGATTACAAAATGGCATATTCTTGGCCATGAAAAGAAGTGAGAGATGAACTGGAATCAAGCAACCTTTTTATTTCTTTTTTGTTTCTTTTGAGAAAGTGTCTCATGTAGCCCAAGGTGGTCTCAAACTTGTAGCCAAGGATATTCCAGAACTCCTACTCTTCCTGCCTCTACCTTCCAAGTTCTATAATTATACACATGTGCCCATTCTTCCCTCTCCTCTTTGGTTTTTCAAGGCAGAGTTTCTTTGTGTATCCTTGGCTGTCCTGGAACTAGCTCTATAGGCCAGGCTGGCCTTGAACTCACATTGATCTACTTGCATCTGCCTCCTGAGTGCTGGGATTAAAAGCATGTGCTACCATCACTCAGCTAGCTCCCTTTTATCAATTTTTTTTCAAATAAGTTTCTTTAAACCATTTTACATATGTATGCAATGTATTATGATTATATTCACTCCTCTTACACCCAAATTACATTTTTTCTGTCTTTTTTTTTTTTTTTTTTTTTTTTTGAGACAGTCTTACTATGTAGCCTTGGCTGGCCTCGAGCTTGTTATATAGACCAGGCTGGCCTCGAACTCTCAAAGATCTGCTTGTCTCTGTCTCCTGAGTGCTGGTTTTAAAGGGATGTGCCACCATACCCAGCTCTCTCGTTTATCTTTATTTATTTATTTATTGGAGACAGGATCTCACTATATATCTCTGACTGGCTTAGATTTTACTATGTAGCCCAGACTATCCTTGCCCTTTCTGTAATCCTGCTTCTGCCTCTTGAGTGCTGGGATCACAGATGTTTACCACTATTCCCAGTTTCCTTCTTCTTTTTTGACAGTCTTAAACTGACCTTGAATTTACTATGTAGCCAACACTATTGAATTCCTTATTCATGCGTCATACCATGGGCATATACTGTCATGCCAGATTCCTTTTTTATTTTTAAATTTTCTATTTCTCTCTATGTGTGTATGTATGTGTATATATGTATATGTATGTGTAAGTAAGAGAACAACTTCAGGAGTCAATTCTCTCTTTTTTTAAATTTTCTATTTCTCTCTGTGTGCATATGTATGTGTATATATGCATGTGTGTGTGTGTGTGTGTGTGTGTAGGTAAGAGAACAACTTCAGGAGTCAATTCTCTCTTTTTACTGTAGGATCTTGGGATAGCACTCAGCTCATCAGGTCTGTATCTTAAGCACTTCTACCTTCTGGATCCTCTTGCCCTCCCTCTTTTTATTACATGACGATAAATTGTGTTTCATTTTATATTTATTCATAGAAGGTAACTGAAAAGTTATTAAGGAGTTCCAGTGTCATTGCAGCCTGTTTACAACCTATTATCAGACTCAGGATGCAGTCTGAAACTTGATTATGAATAGGTTATAGGTGATCTCACTGGATCCTCTTTTGCACATAAACTTGTCACTTCACACAGATACAGTGTGAAGAAGTTAGCTTGATTGGGGACCTAACTTGGTCCCACCTCTTGAAGATAATTAGTTCACAAAGCTTCCCCATCAATAATGGAATGAAAGCATTCAAGAAAGAACTGAATTATATTCAGGTGTGTGTGTGTGTGGTGTGTATTTTGTGTTATGTAGCCTGGATTAGCCTGGAACTCAATAGGTAGGCTAGGGTAGCCTTGAATCTTCCTGTCTCAGCTTCCCAGTGCTGGGTTTACAGGCATCTATTAATGTACCAGCCTAAAAATTGACTTTTAGGTGGTTGATTTAGAACTGAGAACATGTTTTCTCTAAGAGAAATGTGTACTTTTATATTTAAAATAATCATGTTATGCAACACAAGCTAGCCTTGAACTCATGGTGGTGATCTAGTTCAGCTTTCTCAAGTACTAGGATTACGGGTGAGCATCACACACACACACACACACACACACACACACACACACAAATACACTTAGAAAACATTTTAAGATTTTTAACATATTCAACTTGAAAATATATAAGTAGAATTTGAGAAAGAGTCTAGTCTAGTACGTATCAGCTCTCAAGTATCATATCACAGGAATGAGCCATCATGTCTAGCTAGGTCTTTTATTTTTTTTTTTTTTGAAACAGGGTCTTTCTTACCTAGTCCTGGGTGTCCTGGAATCTATATATAACTAGGCTTACCTTACAGAGATCCGCCTCCCTCTGCCCCCAAGTGCTGAGGTTAAAGGCATGCACCACCACACCTAGCTAAGAATGAATTTTTATATATAGCTCATTTGGAAGGACTATATGGTTCCCAGATTGACTGTGTTCTTACAGGTCTCATTAGAAAAAGAAGGTGGCAGATATTAGAAATGAATGTGATAGGTTAAATAAATGCATTTAGAGACATTGCAATGTAGTTTCAAACAAGGAAAAAGTGAGACCTTAAATAACCACAGGCCAGTTTGAGGCCAGCAAGCCTGGTCTATAGAATGAGTTCCTGGATAGTCAGGGCTACACAGAAACCCCATTATGAAAAACCAAACCAAACGAACAACAACAAAAAAAAAAAAAAAAAAAAAAAAAGGAAAGAAAAGAAAAAGAAATAACCACAGGAGCAAAAAGCCAATATAACCTATTCAACTTTTTAAAAGAATTACACATGGACCTATAAGCAGTGGCGTGTATCTGTATTCCCAGAATAATCTGGGAAGCTGAGACAGGACAAGTGCCATGAGTCCAAGGCCAGGCTGGAGTACATGAGACTGCCTCAAAAACAAACCAGAAATAGAAGTGATAAACTGAGACAGCTTCAAATCAAGGAATAGTCTTCATGTACAGCACAGCTTATTATGTTGGACTTTTTATTCGTTTTTGAGACAGCAGTTCACTATGTAGCCCTGGTGGCAAAGAAGTTGCTATGTAAACAACAGGCTGGCCTCAAATTCACAGAGATCTTCTTGCCTCTAGTCTCTTAAACACTGGAAGTAAGGGTGTGACCACCACATTTGGTCATGATGGTCTTTTAAGTCACAATCAGTTACTTAATGATTCCTATTATCCTTTCTGTCTAGGGGTTTCTAGGGAGGAAACTCACTTTTTTTTAACTTGTTTTTGAGACGGTCTCATGCCGCCCAGGCTGGCCTTGAACTCTTGATGATCTTCCTACATCTACTTCCCAAATGCTGGATTACAGGTGTGTGCTACCATGTCTCTCCTCTTTCCCCACCCCCCCATTCAGGATCTTACTAGGTGGTTCAGACTGAATTTGAACTCACAATCCTGCTCCAGCCTCCCAGGTGCTGATATTTCAGAGGTGCACCATTGCAGCCCTGCTCCATACTGTTTAAAAGATATTGTTTATGCCATGAATAGGACTAAGTGTTTCTGCATCACTTCCAATTTGCAGCAATATTTCATCTATATTATCTATTAAATAGGATTTTGTTCATTAGGACAGGAATCTATCTTCTGCTTTATCATAGACAGTGTGGTCATTTGCCTCAGGCTGAGAAAAGGAATAGTAATTGGTGCATACAAGGAAATCACTATGAAGTGTTGGGTTGCATTTAAAGGTGTGTTTTAACTGGATATGTTAGCTTAAGCTTCTAATCCTAATACTTGGAAGGCTGAGGCAAGAAGACTGTAATTAGTTTGAGGTCAGCCTCAGAAACAAAAAAATACCAGGGTGTAATGGTAGAGGTACATGCTTTTAGCACTCAGGAGGGATCTTTGTGAGTTTGAGGCCATCCTGGTTTACATAGCCCAGATCAGCCTGGGCTACATAGTGTGACACTAACTTTAAAAAAAAAAAAAGGTGTATTTTGTGTTTTGTGCTCAAAAGAAGGCTTTCTCTTTTGTGGCATTTATACCTAAAGGATAGAATAAGTTGTATATGATAGATACACATTGTATTAATGTAGATATGAGTCACATACTAGATGTTCAAATATTTGTGTTATACTGAATGGACCACTGGAAAGCCAATGGAGAAAAGTATTCTATGAGGACAAGGTTACCTTTTATGTTCATAGATTTAAACAGTGGCATGTTTTCTGTTCTGTATTTTTCCTTGACTGGAAGATTTTCCTAGTGCCTTAACTTTACCATCACCCCCCACTCCCTTTTGGAGATGAAGTTTCCTCATTTGAAGTAACAGATTTACAGAAATTGCAAAAAAGAGATTCTGTGTGTATTTGAACTCAAACACTGCAGCATAAAACATGGAAGCTATAAAAGGATAACTAAAATCATTGTTTCAATTGTATAAAGGCTGAAACTGTTACAAGAGACTCATCAAAATAGAGTGGAAATCTAGTATATTTTTGAGACAGTCTTGTTATGTAACATAGAGCTGACCTTAAACTAGCTATGTAGCACAGGGTTTACTAAAATTTATAGTTTTCCTTCCCTAACTTTCTTTCTTTCTTTTTTTTTTGGTTTTTTGAGACAGGATTTCTCTGTAGCTTTAGAGCCTGTCCTGGAACTAGCTCTTGTAGACCAGGCTGGTCTCAAACTCACAGAGATCCGCCTGCCTCTGCCTCCCGAGTGCTGGGATTAAAGGCGAGTGCCACCACCGTGTGGCCCTTCCCTAACTTTCTAAGTACGTTGATTATCAGCTTGTACCTTGCCCAGCTGGGAATATAATTATTATCTTATGTGTTATTTTTATAAAGCCACCATTTGTTTGTAAAAATAACTAAAGCTGTTGATAAATATTTAACAGATTTTAGTATTTATCTGCAGTAAGTTTTCTCTTCTTTTTGCTTGACTTTCTGGTTTGGTTCATAGGGAGGTGCAGTACTGATATTTGGCTTGAAACTAAAATGATGGATTCATTGAAGATTTATTGGCTATGTACATTGTACCCAAAGACCGCTCGTAAGGAATCAATGGTCTAGGAGAGAACAAAGATGGGCTCAGATGGCAAAGCAATCATTGTTTCTCACACTTCCCTTCCCCAAACTGAGAAATAGTTTTCTTAGCTTGTTTTCAGGCAATCATGGCAGAAGGAAAGCAACATGCTTTGTGTGTTGGTGTCATGAAGATGTCTGCAGAAGATATGTAAGTCTCATTTTAGGCTCCTATAACTGAAATATGAGTGGTAGCTCAGGAAGCATCAGTTACAGGTGACGTTTGATGTCATTCATACCACATCTTATAAATATCTAAGCAAAGTAGCTCATTTCTTGTTTTTCCTAACTTTAGGAAGCCATTATAACTCACTTTGTCTTCAGGGTTACATTCTTAAACATTTTGAAATGAAACGTGCTGAAACAGGTGTTATACCTATCTATGTATGTGATACTTTAGGATTTTCTCTTTAGTGCCTATTCTAGGTTTAAACTGGTGATAGAGGGTGTGTCTTTTACTGCTAGTTTTGAAAACACACATACAGCTTGGTGTAACAGCACCTGACTATAATTCTAGTACTTTGTGAGGTGGAGGCGGGGGATTGTGAGTTTGAGGCTACTTGGGACTACAAAGTGACTGTCTCAAAAATACTATTTTACATTCTGACCTGGTGATAAAAGAAATGTAGCATGTTTTCAATATATATAACCACAATTCTATTTAATTTTGCTTTGAGATTTAGTGTGTTGATGTTTGCATATTTTGTAGGTATCGTTCTGTTTGATTGCTTGTTATACTGCTAAAGTCACTATTTGTATTTACTTTCTGGGTTGTCCTCCACTCGAGACAGGATTTCTCTGTGTTGCCTTGGCTGTCCTGGAACTCACTGTGGGATGAAAGGCATTGGCCACTAACACCTGGCTATTTTTTGGGTGTTTGAGACAGAGTCTCTTGTAGCCCAGGTTGATCTTGAACTCACCATGCAGTTGAGGATGACTTTGAATTTCTGATCTGCCTCCAGTCTGGGATTATAGGTGTGTGCTACCACACCCAGCTTTAGAATCACTTAAATATGAATTTCAAGAGTGATTATGTGGCTCAATGGTGGAGTGCTTTTATATATAGCACGCATGAGGCCTAGCTTTTGATTTTGTAGTACCACAAAAAACAAATAGCCAACTAAAAGAGAAGTCAGATCAACCAAATTCCCAAACCTCACAAATTGCCACAGAGTACTGTAGTTTAATGTAGACAATATAATAGCAATATATTTCCTACATGGTGCTCACTGATTGTAAAGTAGCACGACACTTTAGACTGTGTTTCTCATGCATGATTAAGCCTATAAAGTTCATAAAACCTGCTTATGTATTTTTTTCTTTCTACAGTGAGAAAGTCAACAAAGGAATTGGCATTGAAAATATCCATTATTTAAATGATGGGCTGTGGCATATGAAGACATATAAATGAGCTTCAAAAGGAATGTGCTTGGGCTAAATATGGCATTATGCTATATCCATGTTTGTGTCTGTGTGTAGCAGCATGAAGACAATGCCTCTATGGTTATGCTGAATAAATTCTGTGGATGCTAAAATTCTGTTAGCTTCAGAAATTATTTTAACTTAAGCACAAATTACAATTGTATAGCAAACTTGAACATTAAAGGGTATCTGGTAAGTAACTTAGCAGAGAACACAATGTCCTATTTAGGTTAATGATAGAAGATGATTTGGTAAATGTGTTTGCCAGTTTATGGTAGATTCCTAGATAGTTTGTCTAGTTATGGAGCTAGAAGCTAGATTTGGAATTTTATTCCATTATTCAGAGGCACCCAACAGTTTTGTCGTGTGTATGTGTCTCTGTGTGTATGTTTGTTGTTTTAAATTTCACTATGGACTATTCCAAACATACTCTAAAATATGGGTAATAGTATAGTAGACTTTCCTTCCTTCATCACCCTGATTCACTTTATGGCTAATCTTCCTTTACTTATGCTTCAGTTTTCTTCCCTATTTCCTAGTTACTGTGAAGCAAATCTTAGCCTATTATTTCTCCTGTAACTACTTTAATATGTATCTTTAAAAATACATAATCATAACACCCTGAAAAAATTAAAAAAAATATTTTCTAATATGATCAACTATCTAAACTTGTCAGATTCCCTCAATTGTCTCTTTTCAAGTTTTATAAACTGTTAGTTTCCTTGAGTTAGGGACCAGATTCTTATATTGTATATGGTTGATACTTGTTTTTATATTAAATTCATTTTCTTTCATCTTTTAAATCATTTAAAACATGTAGTTTTGTCTTAGGAAGTTTCAATGTTCTTTATCTTTTTTCACCTGTATCACTGCCCTTTGTACATAGGAAAATACAGTATACAGTTCTGTAAAAATCAGGTTTCACAAGATTAAGGTTCATTTATAGTGCCTTCTCTTGAGTCAAGATTATGCCATTTAAACTTTCAGCCTTGTATTCCACTATATTGCCTTCAAAATGTCTATCTCCTATCCTGAGGGCAATGGGCCACCATAGAAAGAAGAGTTATTTGTTTTGGAAGTAAAAATACTTAAGTTTTAGTGATAAAGACCTTTCTTCCCAGTGACCTTGTCTAGTGTCTCAGCCATCTCTTTTGGTTAGTTACCAATATTGACTGTGATTTTATTTTTCAGATGGATACAGACATTTACAAGCTTGTGGTGACCCGTGTTACAGTTAGAAGTTGGTGGCAATGTGAGGGTGGATAGTAAAGAGAGAGAGATCGTTCAGCTGGCTGTTTGTTCTAGCTGGATATAACATAAGTGAATACAATTGGCAAACCATTCACCATTGATGGACCATGTAGACTTGGAGATTTCCCGGTTATAATATAAATATATTAATTTGTGTAATGGGTCTATATAGGCAAACAAAGGTTAGTACTTTGGGATAATATTTTATCTGGGCCAGGCGGTGGTGGCGCATACTTTTAATCCCAGCTCTTGGGAGGCAGAAGCAGACAGATTTTTTAATTGGAGGCCAGCCTGGTCTACAGAGAGCAAGTTCCAGGACAGGCTCCAAAGCTAAAGAGAAACCCTGTCTCAAAAAACAAAAACAACAACAACAAAATTTCGTCTGGGCTAGGTTAAGGCTTAGAGAATTTGTCCTACTTCTTCCTGAATTAGAATGCTTATCACTGCCAAAATCATATCTTTCTTAGCCTGTAGATATATGCCCTGATATTTTACTTCCTATATCCTTTTCAAGTTTTTGTCTATTAATTTCTTCTTGTGACAGTTGTATTTTATAACTTACCATGTTACTTAATTTTGATAGTTATTAACGGTAGATTAAAAAAGCCTTGTTGGGTGTGGTAGGGCATACCCTTTATTCCAGCACTCAGGCAGGAGAATCTCTGAGTATAGACACCCAGGTGTACATAGTTAAGATCTTGTCTCAGAACACTTATGCTGAATTACTGATTTCAAATTCATGTCTCTCATTCTGAGGCAGAAGCACCCATTTTGATGCCTATAGCTCCTTAAAGTCCTAAAAATAATATATGTGCCACTTGTGCCAAAACCAAGCTTTGAGTTTTTATTTTTGCTGCTGAAATGTTAGTTGACTAAGGTTGTCTATATGGTGCAAACAATCAAGAGCATGACATACACAAACATAGATTGTAGAAGTTAAAACTTTGTTTTGCCCGGTTTCTAGAATAATTTATCCTTGTACATAGCCACTGTCACAGTGGGTGTAGAGAATACTTTTTTTTTTTTTGGTTTTTTCGAGACAGGGTTTCTCTGTGGCTTTGGAGCCTGTCCTGGAACTAGCTCTTGTAGACCAGGCTGGTCTCGAACTCACAGAGATCCATCTGCCTCTGTCTCACGAGTGCTGGGATTAAAGGCGTGCGCCACCACCGCCCGGCGAGAATACTTTTTCTACTCTGCTAAGGTACACTGACTGTTGCCTTGGTGAACTAAGTATGTTGCCTACCTTTCCTGAGTTTGAGAACTCATCTCATCAGTTTTAACCAGGGATGCCAGCCTACTTGTGCAGGCCTTTTCTTTTTTTTTTTTTTCCATTTTTTGTTTGTTTTGAGACAGGGTTTCTCTAGAACAACCTTAGCTTTCCTGGAACTTGCTTTGTAGACCAGGCTGACCTCAAACTCAGAGATCTACTTGCCTATGCCTCCTGAGTGCTGGGATTAAAGGTGTGCAACACCATGCCCATCTGGCCTTTTTGGTTTTTAAACATGTATGGAAGCCAACTGAGAGATGCTAAACTAGCAGAAAGATGAGCCACTTTATGCAGCACGCTTGAAGGAAAATTTACCTATGTTCCTGAGAATACTACAGAGAGGGCCTGTTATCATTTGAGCAAACACCAGTTTTAAGTTTCAAATGAAATCTGTTTCAAACTTAACTTACGTTCCAGCTATTCTTGTGTAGTTGGCTTATTTTTACTCAGCCCAGGTCAGCTAAGCTCAATAGGTATTGTTTCTATATAGAATGGCACAAAGGAAAAAATATACAAGTAGGTATAGGAAACTTCATGAAGAAAAATAGGCAATGGTGATAGTCCAAGACCAATTTATAAAATCAGTATTACGATACTTTCCCAATTTTAAGTCACCAGAATTTGCAAATTTGTGTCAGGTATTGTGGCTCACTGTTTTAACCACAGCACTTTGGAGGCAGAGACGGGTAGATCTCTTGAGTTTGAGGCCAGTCTCATCTACATAATGAGTTCTAGGATAGCCAGCACTACATAGTGAGACCCTGTTTCAAAAGAATGTACAAAGTACATGTAAACTAACTATAAAAGTATCTCTTACATTGTATCCAGTATGGAATTTTTTAAAAAAATCTAAATTTAGGAATGGAGAGATAGCTCAAAGGAAACCGACTGGAAAGTCTACAATCTGGCAGCCCATTTTTCTCCCTACCAATTTCTGTTCTTTGTCTCTCAAGATTAAGGTTAACTTATGCTGGTGCCCTGGGGCTTGGAAACTTGCAAAACGGTAAGATAATTTTGTAATGAAACTGCATAGTTGTTAGGCACTCAGTGTACATGAAAATCCTTGAGCTCTTATGTTAGAAAGCTTTTCTGTGGTGTTAAGGATCAAACGTAGGGTCTCAACCAGGGCCTCATCCGTGCTAGGCAAACACTGTTACAGATGTCACAGACTGGTGGTGGTACTCAGAGCTGCTATATAGCCTGGGCTAGCCTTGATTTCATAATCTTGCCTGCAGAATTCAGGATAACAGACTGGAGCTAACCTGACGTTAAAATTGTTCAATTTTATGTCCTTATTATTCAGGGCTTAAAGCTTCCGCTTCTGCATATTGACATTCTTGTTTCTCGTGGTGTGAACTATTTTCTGGGTAGAATGCCTTTTACCTATTCAGTTGGTGCTTCAGGGGGCTGGCAAGATGGCTCAGTAGGTAATGGTACTTCACTGTCCCAGGATGACAACCTGAGTTCAGTCCCCAGGACCCACTTGGTGGAAGGAGAAAAACGACTCGCTCAAGTTGTCCTCTGACTACCACATGCAGGTGGTGACATATGTGCACATACACACTAAATAAGTAAATGTAAAAAATTTTTGAAAATGCTGTTCTCATAACATTTTAAAGTCAAAGTTCACTTCACAAAGTTCACTTCACACACACTTTAATTAATGAGGGTGAGGAGGATTTTTTTTAATCCTGTACCTTCTGGGCAGTTTTCTTAAAATGCACAACATGTTTTAATATGACCAAGTTCTTCCCTGTCTTTCCTCCATTTCCCTTCATCTCCTCCCTTTCCTTTTCCATGGAGCCTCTTGTAGCCCAGGCTAGGATGTAATTTATTTTGTGTGCAGAGGATGACCTTGAACTTCTCAATCTCTGGCGTGCACCTCCAAAGTGCTGGGACCTAAGGCATGCACCACTAGGTCCATTTTTAATGCAGTGCTAGGGTTCAAATGCAGGACTTCTGTATACTAGGCGGGCATTGTACCAATTAAGCTACATCCATAGTCCCTAAACATTTTTTTTTACACGTTTTCTTGGATAGGTATTTAGACTTAAAATTCAGTTTAAAGAATATTATGTTTTGGGGACTGGAGAGATGGCTCAGAGGTTGAGAGCACTGTCTGTTCTCCCAGTGGATCTGATTCAATTCCCAGGACCCACATGGCAGCTCACAACTGTCTGTCTTCAGGTCCAGGGCTTCTTGACACCCTCACATAGACACATTCAGGCAAAACACCAATGAACATAAAAATAAATTTTAAAAGTATTATGTTTTTTAAAAATTAAATATATTTGAATGCAGACTTAAAATAGCTTCATTTATCATAATGGCTACTTCTAATACATCATTTACTAAATAACTTTCAAAACATGACTGGAATGTATTTTTTTTTTTTTTTTGGTTTTTCGAGACAGGGTTTCTCTGTGGCTTTGGAGCCTGTCCTGGAACTAGCTCTTGTAGACCAGGCTGGTCTCCAACTCACAGAGATCCGCCTGCCTCTGCCTCCTGAGTGCTGGGATTAAAGGTGTGCACCACCACCGCCCGGCCTGGAATGTATTTTTTCAGATAATTGCTTTGTTTTTAAAATAGTACAAGATAAAATATATTAGAAAATTTTACTTATGTTGTATTTCACAAGGTTAAAATTATTTATTTATATGGAGAGAAATTATCAAAGTAATTGTTTCTTGCTCCTGTATAATACGGTCTGAGAAGAGGTGCATGGCTTACCCTATGTGTGTTACCAACAGTCATCTCCCAAGTAGCAGCCTCTCAGAAGCATTTACCAGGCTGAAAGAGTCTCATTTATGCAGTATTTTCCCTCCAATTTGAAGAGAAACCTTTTGGTTAAAGTGTGAAAAATAAGAACCACATTGATTTAAGGAATTTGGGCTTCAGAAATATCTAATTTACTGTGAAAGGGAAACATAGTCTAAGCTTATGCTTTTAAAAGTAATCTATAGCTTACTGCTGAAAGTATTTGTCTAAAAGCTTTTAGGAAAAACTTTTATCACATAGCACCTGTTAAATGTACAGATGTTATCTTTTTTTTTATTTGTTTTTTTGAGACAGGATTTCTCTGTGTAACAATCCTAGCTGTCCTGGAACTGGCTTTGTAGACCAGGCTGGCCGCAAACTCAGAGCTCTGCCTGCTTCTGCCTCCTGAATGCTGGATCAAAAGGCATGTGCCACCACTGTTTGGTCAGATGTTATCCTAAAACTATTCCCCTATTAGTTTGAATATTCAATACTAGCTGTTATTCAAATCAAATTAAAAACTATTTAGAGTACTAAATGTGTCCAAATAAGGAAAAGGGAAATAGCATTCCCCAGGTGTCCACCATGCACAAACTCTTCTTACATAGTTTCATTAGTTTTTATGATTCTGTAGGGGGCGGCTTTTAAGGTTTTTACAAACGAGGACACTAATACTCAGAGGTTATTTATGCAGAGCTAGGAAACAGCAGGAATGGAATCTGAACCTAAGTCCACCCACCTGCAAAGCCAGAAAACATTCCTGTGACACTCCATAAATGTTAATCTCAGCCCACAGTTGAATCATCTTTTTGGGTCATGAGAGGGAAGTGTATACTGGTAATCTGTTTCACAGTGAGATAATAGTGGGTAGGGTTTGTATGAGGTGTGTGGAGTGTGCCCACAATCTTATGCTGCTGAAGGGATGTTCTTTTCCTCTTCAATAGCAGGATAGCCTAGGAGAATCCTTTGAAATTGAGCTTAGTTCTGAGAGCTGAGCTGTTCTTACTACTCAATCTTGCCTTGAAGCCAGGTGCTTTATAGCCATTTAAAGGTTATGGCATTTAGAGGCTTTTATTGGATCCTTAAACGATATAAGGGAATAGCTAGTTATGTGGGAGCAATTCCAACACTCAGGAGGGAGGCTGAGGCGGAGGGTCTCTCTGAGACTAGCACACGCTATGCACTGACCATCTTTTTAAAAGCACGGCAGTTAGAAAAGTGTGCAACGTGCAAGGGCAGGCCTAACAATTGCTTTGAAGATAGTTGGGGGAAATATTAATGATAATTAAAGTTAATGAGTACTTTGGGTTCATTTATATAAGGGGAAAAGTTGAGATGTCTATTGATGTTTTGCTTCAAATACAATGATTTCAGTTTGAAGGGGATGGTCCTTGGATTGAACTCAAGTGATGTCCCAGAGCCTACTAAAAGTCAGATTCCAGTTTCCATTTCATTCAATACAACCCCAAACAGGACTTTTGGTTGTTTTCTCCCATTCACATTTAAACATTGGCACATTCCTGGAACTGTGTAACCTTCTGCTATGCAGTATGGTGGTCAGTAGCCATATGTTGCTACTAAACACTGGAAATGTAGTAAATGAATTGTTATGTGTTATAACTATTAAATACACACTGCATTTCAAAGAGTGAACTAGAAAAGAATGTTACCTGTAATTATTCCTGTAGATTACATGTTGAGTTGATAGTACTTTAGATATATTGGGTTAAATAAAATATTACTGAGATGTAATTTTACCTATGTCTTTTTACTCTTTAATGTGGTTACTAAAATTTTTAACTGTAGGTATTCATGTCTAATGTATGGACAGCAATGGGCTCATGAAAAGGCTTCCTCCCATATACTTTAGATAAATACAGGGAGAAAAATGATCACTACCAGTATTCAGCTGTCTTTGTTATCACTTATTTAGTACTCAGGGTACCTAGGTAATGTATCTTATCAGATCTAAGAATTAAAAAATATATATATTTATGGGTGTTTTATATGTCCATGCACCACATGTGTGCCTGGTGCCTGCAGAAGCCAGAAGATGGTATTGGATTCCCTGAAACTATTGTTACAGCTGGTTCTAAGTCACCATGTGGATGTTGGGAACGGAACCTGGGTCCTTTGCAAGAGCAGTTAGTGCTCTTAACCCACTGAGTCATCTTTCCTGTCCCATCCCCAAAATTAATAAAACCAAAAAAACCCAAACCTTTAAGTCCTGCTCTTTCTGCCAGAATTTCTGCCAAAGTAATAATGCAATGGCATAAATGACATGGCTATTCTTGTGTGAAATCACTAAAAAAAAAAAAAAAACACCCCCAAACATGGCTATTATGTGAATTTAAGGAAGCAGTATCTTTCATGCTTGCTTTGGCAGCACATATACCAAAATTGGAACGATACAGAGAAGATTAGCATGGCCCCTGTGCAAGGATGACACACAAATTCGTGAAGCATTCCATATTTTTTCAAAACATGAATACTCCTGCCTTAAATTCTACTGTATTTGTGGTATGTGCATCCCAAATGAACTCTCCTTTTTGTCTTGGCAAAAAAGAAAAAGAAACAGTATCTCAAAATCCAGGAATTTTATGACAAAAGGACTACCATATTCTAATTTTGTGTGTCTTTTCTTAAGGAGATGAACAAATGCCTATTTATCTCATATAGGGTAACAAACTACAGACCAAAGATTTCAACCTTGTCTAGTGTTATTTACAGGAGCATGGACAATTTATGCCTCTTCTCTGGGAGGTTGGGGATTCCTGATTTTCCCTCATCAACTCTTAACTGCCTATCCTTGGCAGTGGAGGGGTGTCCTGAGCCCCATTCCCTGCAACTATTAACTGCCTATCCTTGGTGGGGTATGGAGCTCCTGGGTCCTGTGCTTAGCAACTGTTAACTGCTATTTTCTGGGAGCCGTGAGGCCTAAGTTTCTCTTCCAGCAACTGGTAACTGTTTATCTCTCCTTGAGTGTACAGTTCTCCTGAGACACCCCAAGCAACTGTTAACTGCCTATATATTCTCAGGGAAGAGTGGGGCCGTATGAGTTGCCTCCAGTAAGCAACTATTAACTGTCTATGTATCTTTAGGAATAGGTGTGACCTCATGAGCCCCTCCCCTTATAATTAATGAACCAAACTGTGTCTGAGTCTCCTGAGGGTAATTCCAGCTGCTCAGAGTTCAAGAGGGTAATAGCCATGACCTTCACAGAGGACAGTGTTTAACTATGTAGATAATGGTTTGTCTTACTGCTCGTGCAAACCTTACATAAATCGATCGAATCCCTGTAATGAATCATGACTTTGGATTCCTGGTGCATTTCTTGAGGCACCAGGCCTAGCATTCAGCTAAAAAATGCTTGGTATGTAAAAGGAAAAATTTGTAAAGATGCTACATGATACAAGTTAAAATTTTCTTTTTGTAAAATGAAAGCCTCCCAGGTACATGTTTTACTTTCCACACAAGTCATTCCCCACCACCCATTAAATGTTTTATTGTATTTAATTCTTGGTAATGATGCATGTTGAATGTGATTATTTTTGTTTATTTTTTGAGATAGGGTCCCACTATATAGACCTGACTCTCCTGGAACTTGAGCTGGACCCAAACTCAAAGATCTGCCTGCTTCTGTCTCCTAAATGCTGGGATTAAAGGATTGCACCACACTTGGCTGATTTTTAATATTTTCCTTATTTTATCATCTGTAGAGGCTAGGAAACATTTTGTGGGAGCCAGTTCTCTTCTATCATTAGTGGCAAATCTTTAGCCAATAAGCGATCTTGCTTAATATGATGGCTATTCAGTTTTTGAGACAGGATTTCACTAAAGGTTGGGCTCTAACTTGAGATCTTCCTGCCTGTGCCATTTAGCTGGGATTATAGGTCTGGGCAACTAGACCCTAATACATCAATTAATTTTTAAATTTTGGGGAAAAGGAGCAGGTAAACTTTTAGAAACTGTTCCTATGCTAACATAAAGCTAATTTCTGCTAGAGACTATGTGGGCCAAGGGAATCTTGGGGAGGGGTGCAACAACAGAGTAGGCTGGGTGATGACAAAAATATCACACATTTTCCTCATGCTTGGAATTCTGATTGTGTTTGTCATGAAAGCAGAAGGAGGGTTTTGAGGGAAGGAGGAGCAAGAACAAGCAGGCAGGGTGAGGAAGTATACTGGGAGGGTGAATATGAGCAAGGTACAATGATATATTTCCATTATTTTAGACTCAACAAAAAACACTTGTGAAAAGCCAGTTATGGTGACTCATGTCTATAATTGCAACACTTAGGAGGCTGGGGCAGGACAAGCCTCTTGAATCTTACGTCAGCTTCGGCTAAAGAAAGCCTGGGTTTAAAAACTAAGTAACAGCAAAAATAAACAAAACAAACAAACAAAAACAAACCAATGCTAGTGAGGAGATGGTTCAGCGGCTAAAGGTGCTTGCTGCCAAGACCTGAGCTTGAGCCCAGGAACTCACATGGCCAAAGGAGTGAACAGACTTCTACACATGTGCTGTGGCAAATGCCTGTGCATCCAAACACACAAATGTGATTAAAATATTCACACTCCCCAAATGGGCTGGTGGTGCAGGACAATTCTGTATTCTGTCAATTAGGTTTTAAATAAACACGGATTGGCCAGTAGCCAGGCAGGAAGTATAGGCAGGAAAACTAGACAGGAAGTAGAGGTGGGGCAATGAGAACAGGAGTATTCTGGGAAGAAGGAAGCGGGTTCTTCCACAGTCCTTTCCAGACACCAAAGAAGCAGGATGTGACCTGCCCCCTGAAAAAGGTACCGAGCCATGTGGCTAACATAGATAAGAATAATGGGCTATATAAATTATAAGAGCTAGTATGAAGCCTGAGCTAATGTGTCAATTTATATCTAATGTAAACTCTCTATGTGATTTTCTTTGGGACTTGCCAGCTGTGGGAACTGGGCAGAACAGAAACCCCAACAAGCAGGCCCTCATGTTACAGGCTGGAAACATTGTTATGATTTATGGTGCGAGTGACCCTTGCAGATCCCACAGAGGTGTGGGGGACGGCTCGGTGGGTAAGGGACTGACAGGTAAGCCATGCAGAGAGAGAGAGAGGGAGAGGGAGGGCTTGGATATAGAGAAATTATTTAGTGGGTATTGGGAGGATTTAAGAGTAAGGGGGAATGGGGGAAAGAGAGAGAAAGAGGGACAGAGAGAGAGAAAGGGAGAAGGAAATTGCTTACTTAGAAGAAGGGAGGCATTGAGAAGAGGGAGCAGACCAGCTTGCCTAGACTGGGGGGGGGTTGGAGTGGGTGGAGCTTGTCTCTTAAAAAGACAGGGTACCCAGGTGATAGGACAGACTCAAGAGTTGAAGAGCATGCACTGTTTGTTCTTTTTGAAAACCAGGACCTGAGTTCAGTTCCCAGCATTCACATCAGGT
>JAQHUG010000489.1:473351-541111 GCA_028555095.1 Dicrostonyx torquatus | reverse complement strand
ATCTTAGCTGTGGCTGGATGTGGTGTCTCACTTTCTGATAGTTAATAGATAAACCTGTGTATCTATTATGTTAGTCATTAGCCATATGTAAGGATATTCACACTCACGGTTAATTTGCATCAGACCACTATTTTTCCTCAACTCACTCACGAATTCCTGAGTGTGGCTAGGGCTGGTTTCTAGCTACTAAATATGTATTTTTACACATAAAGTAAAATTACATGCATGAAAAGTGTATCTGTATCTACAACTAAGGTATCACTTTTTTTTTTTTTTGGTTAGTGAGTCAGCTTTAACTCCAAATCTGGACATACACATTAATTTCAAAGAGGCAACATACTATTGGAGACATTTTTATATCCAAAGCATGTTTAAATACTCAATTAAGCATAAATTTTATTTTAGGTGCCCATGGTTACCTTGTCATCTATTGACTGGAAAGTCAAAAGGATGTAATCACTGACATTTATTCCAATATTTTTTATTTGTTTTTGAGATAAGGTCACTCTGTGTAGCTCTGGATGTCCTGGAACTCAGTACCTACACCAGGCTGTCCTTGAACTCGCAATGATCCCTCTGCCTCTGCCTCCTGAGTGCTAGGGCGGCAATTTAAATGTTTTGATAGGTGAATGTAATGAAAATTTTATATTTTTGGTTTTGAACCTAGTCTTTAGTGGCTAAATCATCTTTCTAGCCCAAAGATGAAAAATTTAAATATGCTGGTGCTGGCAAGGTGACACAAAAAATAGTAACAAATATGTTTTAGATGTATATGTGTTTCTGTTGCCATGTGTGTGCAGGTATCTGCAAGGGCCAGGAGGTTGTGTTGAATTCCTGAGTTACAGGGAGTTGTCAGCCACCCAATATGGTTACTGGAAACTTAACTTGGGTCCTCTGGAAAATGGGAAGTGCTCTTAAACCCTGAGCCATCTCTCTGGTTTCGAAAATAGAAAATTTTAGGTGGCTTAGTGGGTAAAGGTGCTTATTTTGAACACTGACAATACAAGTTCAATCCCCAGGACCCACATGGTGGAAGGAGAACTGACTCTCACAAGTTGCCCTCTGACCTCTACATGTGCACTCTGGCTTACATAACACCCCTCCTTTCAATAAAATAAGTGTAATAAAAATGTAAAAATATTAGTGTTGAGTCATACACAGAATTTGTATCATTATACTCACACTAAACATGACTTGATCTGTAGAAATTGCACCTGTAACCACACATAATAGGGTGCCTATTAAATGGGATTTATGATTCTTTGAAATTAATAATGTTTCAGGTTAACTGAAATTCCCAAGGAAGAAGGCCAGAGAGCATTTAAAACAAAGACTTGACACACTACCTTGAAGATCAATAGTCTAAAGCTCAAAGCCTTTCTGCGGAAATTCATCCTGTTTTGCTAGAGCTAAGGCCAATTACAACGAATACTGTATCTAAAAATAGTCTCTCCTAAAGGGGCTTATGGATCAAATTGAAGAGAGCAGCCTATAGGACAGGCCAGATCCAGGCATATTACACATTTATGAGAACAGGAATAACTGTTTCCACAATAGTAGACATTTCAGGTAGTCACTTGAAATGAAGCAAATAATATGGTAATCCAACATTGATGGTGAGGTTAGTGCCTGCCCAGCCACAACGGAAACAAAACAAAATTGGTTATGTGTGATACAATCATAAATCGGGGGAAAACCTCAGAACTTGTACAAGTAACAAAAAACAAAACAAAACCCCACCTTTAACTTAGATAAGTGAATCAGCCAAATGAGCAAAAACAAGTTCTTTTTTCCAAAGGAGATCTGCTTGGAATTCACTGTCCAGTAGGCATGAATAAATCACAGGTCACATATTTAATCCAAGCAGCACCTCAGAGCTTAAGGATGAAGCTAGTTAAATGGCATTACAATTTTCATAGCCGCCATTCCAAATGCGTGCTCTGAATGCTGACATATAGAGTAAATGTAAATTGTGACTGCTCAGGAATGCCCCTTAATTAACCTACGTAATAACTTGCATGTTATCTTGAGGACAGAACTGAAGTCTTAAAAGCGATAACGAACACTTCCTTAATTGCTTTGTTTATTTTAGAAGAGTAAACCCGTTGGCATTGATGAGGCTTAGAGTACAAATCTACATGCAAACAAAATAAAGCGAACAATTGGGCATAGTGGAGCAAACCATTAACACAAGCACTCAGGAGGCTAAGGGGAACTGCCAGGCCTAGGCCAGCCTGGACCACACAGTGAGACCCTGCTCCTACCTCCTTCAAGCATCCCTGTCCCCACAGAAAAGTAAAGGCAGGGCTAAACGTATTATTTTAATCACAAATTCACTAGAGATCTCATTTGCATATATTAGGAAGCTAAAAAGATACATTAAAAATTTAAAACCAATAAGCAAAGATACATCACAGATTTTAATGTCCATAATTTAGTCCTTATCACATAAATATATTTATAAATATGTATTTGCAAAATTGCTATTCTTAAAACATTTATTTCTAACACATTAAAATTTATCACAAATACCATTCCATTTGAAGATGTACAGGTGGATGTCAATGTGTGATTATGCCAGCATGAGCAGATAAGAAAAAGAAACACACTACTGTGTTAGATGACTTATCAATTAGAAACCATGATAACATGTCTTAATGTGCTTAGCAAATGCATGATTTTGCTTTTTGTCAGTCATTCTCAGACCCATTTGGAGGTAAGAAAACCAAGGCATCATTGAAAACATGTCCAAATGCCCTAAGCCGGTATACCCCATACATCATCACATGCATCTGATTAGGAGACAGTCCGTTAAAAGTAACAGCCATATCAGAACAGCATCCTTCTACTACCTGGTTTGGGTGGTTAGTCATCGCCTCTTTAATGAAAAGCCCAACAGATTTGGTGTTAAATACATCTTTTCCATAGGCATCTTCCGCATTTTCTGCAAATACTCCAGCATATTTCAGGCAGATTGCTAGCTGCTTATCTTCAGAGAGCTTCCAAATCATCCCTCCTTGTTCAGGACACTTTTCAGGAACACTGAGAAGGCTGTTGAGTCTTTTCATTGATTCTATGCTTAAGACAATTCCTCCATCTACACTCACATAATCAAGGTCTCCAGATTTTATAGCATGTCCTAGATAGAAAGGTTGTGATGGATCCTTTTTTAACAAAAAATATTTTAGATTTTCAATAACAGCAAAAGTAGAGGGGCGTGCAAGGAAAAACCAGTTGTATTGGTCTCTGTATTTATCAAAGGCATATTCGTACGCTTTCCTCATCATCAACCACATGTCATTCGTGTCCACATTAACTGACTCAAACACTTTAACATTTTCAGAACTGAAGAACTCTGCTTTGTCACAGTGTTTGGTCCAAGTCTCCTTCACTGCAGCCCAAAGACTCACATCTTTGGGTTTTACAAGAACAATACAGTATACCCGGAAGCTCTTACTGAGCTCCATGCGTTCAGCCTCTGAGATTTTCGAGATATCGTCCTTGTTAGGAGCTTGCAGGTGGTGATGCTCATGGTGGTGTGTTCTGTTTCCGTGACCAATCCTAATGTGGCCTAGCATAGTGATCAAGGCACAGAAGATGCTTCCAAGCATCACACCCTTCAAAAATGAACTGCTTTCTGAAAGCATTTTTCCTGTAAAGAAAAAGACTTTTCAAAGAGTCTAATAATTTCACTTGGTTATTTCTTACATACTTACGATTTGCCCTGACTGTTTAGAAGCAGGTCCGCATGCTTGAAATGAGGTGAGCAGCATATGGGATAACTACTCTTAGGTCCTTCCACTGGCATTTGGTCACCATTAGGTAGAAACTGCAACATTGTAGAAACTCCTTCATGGAGGAGAATTTGAGGTGCGGTGGGATAATTTTTACACACCATCATTTATTTAACCAAGAGGCAAATCAAAGCATTAGCCTAGAAACCAATGTTATAGGCATTGTTTTTCCATCATTCTCTAAAAACTTGGTATGGCAAACTTGCACTATGTTTTGAAGTACCTCTGGCCATTACAAAACAACTTTTAGATCCAGATTTTACATTGAATAGATACTCAATTTAAACTCAATTGTCTCTTTTCTTTCTTCTTTTTTTTCTTTCTTTTTTCAAGACAGGGTTTCTCTGTGCAGCCCTGGCTGTCCTGGAACTTGCGCCGGAGATCAGGATGGCCTCTACCTCAGAGATCTGCTTGTCTCTGCTTCCTGAGTGAAATGCTGGGATTAAAGGCATGCGCCACCACCACTACCAGTCTCAAATTTCTCTTTTCAACCTAGTGCTTTATTTAACCGGTGGCTAATGTCCTAGGGTATTTTAAGCAATCTAAATCACATTTCCTGTAGTTAATATCACATGTTATTAATGATCATTCTGCCCAAGACTAAATGTCTTACAATACAGTATACCAACTACTGACGTAATAACAGCCTACAATGGAAAGTTGTTTGGAGAAAGAAGTCAACATAGGTATATTTGGGGGACATTAATGAATATTTTTATCTCCTCAAAGGATATTTTCTTCCTTGGGGAAGTAAACTGGGGGAAAACTTCTGCACCTTTAATTTCAATTAGAAACTGAAAGAAATGCCAATGTAAATGAAACAGCTGGAAAATATTAGGATTTCCAGTTTTACTAGTAAAGGTTGACCGTTTCCCGATTTCCTCCACAACTCCACAAAGTTCCACTGTGCTCCTTAGATTTACACTTTGTCTCTTAAGGTTGAAAAGGACCTTAGAAGCTACCTAATGTCATTTCTCTCATTAAAAACATATGTAGTTATGTATCTTTTTTTTAAAAAAAAATTATATATCGGGTTGGGGAGCTGGTTCAGGGGATAAAAACTTGTTACGCAAGCATGGGGACCTGAGCTGCAGTGCCAGTGCCCATAGAAAAAGCTGAGCAAGGCAGGGAGCCATCTGTAACCCCAGCACTGTGGGGTTGGACATTGATCACTGGGGCCTGCAGGCCTTCAGCATATTCCTGGTTCAGAGAGAATAAAAAGGGGCAATGACAGAGCAGGTTACCTGAAGTCTGTCTTCATCTGGCCTAATTCCCAACTCTGGGACACCCCCCGCCACTTCATGACACACACTTATTTCCTTTAAGTAGGGAAATGGAGGACCATAGAGGTTAAGCAACTGACCCAAAGTCACAAAGACCGTCAGTGGTAGAAGTGACCTACAAATGAGAAATGGAGACCCACTAAGCATAAATGATGCCTGCACCAACTTTCACGACAAAGCTATGAGCACCACACTGACACCTTTCTTCTTTTCTTTTTTTGGAGACAGCGTCTCGTTGTGTAACTCCAGCTAGTCTTGAACTGGTGATCCTCTCACTTCATTTGCCCATGTGCTGGTATTGGTGTGGCACCATTTCTGGCTCCTGCTGCTTTTCTTATAGAGGAAATGAACTTTGACTTCTACCACAAAGACAGCTGTGTGATGGGCAGGTGCAATTCCTGTGTTTGGGGAAGTGGGTGGGGAGAGGCAAGACAGCACTTACTTTCCCCGTGTAATCCAGAGGAAAGGAGGGACAGCAGAACAGCTAGGCCTCAAAACAGTGTTGGCGGGGTGCAACCTAATAGTAATTGTTATAACTGCGGTTCTTATCGCACAATCATTATTTCTGGCCAACACACAACAACCCTTCGCTTGATTTTGTGTCAGAAGTTTTCCTGACAAGGATATTCCTCCTGGTGGCAAAAAATACTATTAAAACTCAAAACGTCTACGAATCTTACACAAAATGATTTGCACAAACTATCCTAACATTTTTTTTTCCTCCGTCGAGGAAAAAAAAAGCAACACCAGCGAGGCACATGATAGGGTATTTCCTACAGAGCAGCAGGGAACTTAGAACATCACACACTGTGAAGGCAGAAACTTTCAGACCAACCTTTTTTTTTTTTTTTTTTTTT
This sequence comes from Dicrostonyx torquatus, assembly GCA_028555095.1. Classification (NCBI taxonomy): domain Eukaryota; kingdom Metazoa; phylum Chordata; class Mammalia; order Rodentia; family Cricetidae; genus Dicrostonyx; species Dicrostonyx torquatus. Next base: position 535,177 of record JAQHUG010000489.1, on the reverse strand, counting down.
TTTTAAAGGAGAAAGTGGATGGAGATCAAAATGGAGACTGAGTACCGGGATGGGCTTGACTTTTTCACGAGCCCCCTGAGGGGTCGCAGGAGCACCTCGGGGAAGGCTGCTCTCCCCTAGTCCGGGGTCCTCCCGCAGCACCTGCTAGGGCATCCCGAGTGGGGCATGCTGGGAACCGGCTCCGGCCCAAGACGTCTCCAGACGGGGGGTGGGTGGGGGGGAGCAGCCGCTCTGGGTGGCGCTTGGTGTTGGGGACCGCGGACTTAACACTCACCACATCTAGAAAGGATCAAGGGCAGGGAAGCACAGCCTGACACGGCTTTCCTCTCAAGTACACCGGCCACTCAGCAATGCTCCCAGCAGGCTGCTCTAGACGCAGGGGGTGTCCTCTCGTTGGTTTCATTAAAGAGCCGACGAGACCGGAAGCTGAAAGGGGGAGGGTGGGGGGGGTGAGGCACGGGCTCCGGGGCACAAAAAGGGCCCGCCCCGCGCCGAGTTCAGGCAGGACGTAACTGGCATGCTCAATTGTTAGCCAATACAATGCTCCGAGGGGCGTGCTTACGCTAGACCCGCCCACACGCTCCTCATTGTCCGCCTACTGGGCGTGGAAACTGCCAGAGTCGGGAAGAGAGTTTCCCTCTCTTGGAGGCTTCGGACTCATTTCTCTAACGTAGTCCAGTGTGTTGGTTCCCTTGTGGGAACAGAAGGGTGTTCCTCCCAGATTTCTGGCCTGGAACCCAAACGCAAGTCACTGAAATAGTAACCACTTTGGAGAGAAAGAAATGGCTCTGGTTTCTGGACTGGTGGGATTTGAAGCCACATAGCCTAGTAGCTATCTATCTCATCTTGAGCCAAGTCCTTTGATAGCCTGGAGAAGTGACTGCAGTTTGCCTGTGCCTCCTTTCCTTCTTTTGTTGTGTTTGGAAAATATCACAGGAGTGCCTCACAGGTTATCAGTTAGTGTACATAACTCCCCTAACCAAAAGTTCAAGTGTAAAGTAAGCATTTAGTAAATGTTGGCTCTTTCTATTCCACCCTGTATTGCTAGCACACAGTACTGGCATGCAATAGACAAATATTTGTGGAGTTAATGAATATTAGAAATACAGGTGAGAAATCAGGCCAAATACAGGATAAGGGTTGCTTGCAAAGGGCTACCCAATAACTTAGATGCAGAGGTGGGTGTAGAATTCAGATCTAGTTAGGACTGCAGAACCAATAAATACAGTCTCTTGAAGTGCTCTTTTGTAACTGGAGCTGTTGGGGCCACTAGGGAGGCCAAGGGAGGAGGACCGAAAGTTGAAGGCCAGCCTTATAAGCTATTCAAAATGTACTGTCACTAAATTTGGCTCAAGTAACATTGACTAGTGACTTGGGCCCAAGTTCCTGAAAACACATACATTTGAGTGGCGCCTGGCAATGACTTGCGTTAAATACAATGAACAGTTCGAGAAATACTGTAATACCTCCTACTTGCAGGAAATTATCATTCTTCGTCTGGGGGCTGTTTTCCTGCCAAGCCTTGTGTTTTCAGGGGGAAGCATGTTTGCGTTTAAGGTAAAGAAATTCAAAAAGGGCAGTGATGTTTACAAGGTCAAGGGAAAGTGAATGGTTTTGGCTTTGTCCTCCACACACTCCACGTGGGCTTGTTTTTCTTCAGAGGTTCTTTCAAGATTGCTTTGCCTTTATGTTATGCATGAAGGACATTTTCTTTCTTCTCTTCATTGCAGACGCCCAATTTATTCATATCCTAAAAAAAAAAATGTCTCCAGTCTCTCACCTACCTCATCATCTTCCATCAAGTCTGGCCCACGTCTTCATCATCTTCTGCATCTTTTCCATCGGTATTTGAAGAGTCTCTCTCAATACCTTCTGTTTCTCCAGAGACTTGTGAAAAGCATGAACGGGGAAGTTGTCGAGGTTGCCAGACTACTTTGTTTCAGTCTCTCCAGTAATTTCTTCTCAACGGTATTGCCGTTATTAATGTCTTTTTTCTCATCTTCCTCCCCCCCTCACCATCTTATTCAAAGGACCAACTCTACTCTATTATAGTGAAAGTTTTTTTTATTTGAATTAGGTACTGGATTATCTTGCCAAATATTTACTTACCATTATGTCGAATGAAGTAGAGCTGGCAAATTCAATTTTCTTCTAGTTGCTGCTCATTCTATAACTGTCATTTTCTTCTTTAATGGTAGCACACTATTTTTTTCAGGGGACAATGATGATCAATTTCACAGTCCAATCAGATTGTATTCATTTCTACAAAAGCACCAAGTGTTGGTTCTTGTTTTTCTCTCTGTGTGATTATGTTTAATTAAATGCTATATTAGAAATGAAAATAAACACAAGGAGCTGCAAAAGTATACAGCCTCATAAAGAGTGCAGCAATTGAAGCCTCTTTTGTAGATAAAAGATGGCTCTCCTTGCAGCAAGTGAAAAGCCTACATCCCCAAGGCCGGAGATGGTAAGCTTACTAACAGGGGAATTCCCACATCAGTCGGAAGTTGAAAAACAGATTTAGGGCACGTTGTCTACTGCTGATCTCTTAGCCAGTAGTATGGCTGAGAAGACATCAGTAAGTGCCTGAAATTAACAAACACACAGGTTTACAAAGAAATCCTTAAACCAATATTCTCAGCGCTGAAGTTTGCTCTTGAGAGGAGACCTTCATTTTATGATCTTTCCATACACTCATGCTAGAGATGATGGGAGACCTTTTTTTCCTTTTTCTTTTTCTTCTAGGATCAGTTTTCGTCAGTTCTGATTTGTCATACTTACACTTTCCACAAGTTCAGTTTCCCATTCAGCTAAACGGATACAAGGTCAAGACCTTATGCAAGGCTGCCACCACTGTTTGCTCAGAACTGGGTTTTGTTCCTGTTTTAAGGACCTAAATTGCTTGTTTCGTATGGCACTCCAGCCAGCATAACTGGCTGCCTGCTGCCAGCAGGTTGGCATGCAGTGCTGGGGCGATCAGCCTCAAGCCTCGTTCTCATTTTGTTTGTCCACATTTACACACATAGCTCTGCTTTAAAGCTTCAAACTAACTGTCTGTGATGATTGAACTTGATTGTTGGCTGGATTGAGAAGCATCTGGGTGGTTAGTAAAGCGTGTGTGTGTGTGTGTGTGTGTGTGTGTGTGTGTGTGTGTGTGTGTATGTATGAAGGCATTTCCAGAGAAGATCAGTGGGCAAGGCGTGCCTCTAGATGTGAATGGTGCCATTTGTTCCATAGGCTATGGGCCTCGGTACTAATGTGTGCAAGGCCCTAGGTTCAGTGCCCAGTTCTGCCAAGAGAAATAGTGGTGATTAGATTGATGGAATGTAATTACTAAAGGTTAGTCATGAATACTTTGAACTTCACATTACTCTCTATGCTTCTATGTTTATTTAAAAACTGTTCATAATTAGGGGGTGGTGTGCTGGTGCAAGCCTTTAATCCCAACACTTAGGAGGCAGAGGCCAGCCATTTGAGTTCAGCCAGGTTTACACAGTGAGTTTCAGGCCAGCCAGGATTGCATTGTGGGATCCCATCTCAAACAATAAATAAATAAGTAAGTAAATAAATAAACACTTCTGTCCACATAACAATGGAGGTCATTCAAGAATTGGGAAGTTTGACTGTTATGTTAGAAAAGCTAGTTGAGAATATCTGAGTTCAAAGAGGCAGTGAAGGAATTGTGATGAGCTTTATAATGCTTTTCTGATTCACGGGATTTATTAGAAGCATTAAATGGAACATAGTTAAAGCATTTCGTACTTATAACTTCACAAAGCCACAAAGCTTTTTTTTGTTGTTGTTTTATTTGTTTGTTTCTCTGTGATTTTGGAGCCTATTCTGGAACTAGCTCTTATAGATCAGGCTGGCCTCAAACTCACAGAGATCTGCCTGCCTCTGACTCTCAAGTGCTGGAATTAAAGGTGTGTGCCACCACCACCCAGCTGAAAAAGCTTTTGATATGATGTCACAACCATGTCTCAAATTCCCTTATTGAAGAGACGCTAGTCCACTTGAACATGTGGCTTTGACAGGCCTTGCCCTCCTTTACATTCCATCCACCTTGCTAAAAACCGTTGGATTGCATTCCTAAAGCTAGCCACCAAGGTCTAGTCCCTTATGTGGCTACCTCTTCCTCCTGAAACTGACTACCAATGTCCAGCAATCAGAAGCCCCTTTGGCTCACCTAATTAACATGCCTAATTAAAATTAAATACCTCGTCCTAACACAGGTTTTCCCCTTTACCTTTATAAAACACCATTTGCCTGTGTGCCTGGTCTGTCTCTTCTCTATCCAGAGGCAGTCATATTTGATATCCCTGCCTCCTTTTCCTTATCCCCCTCTCCCTCATTCTCTATCTCCTTTACAATGTATCCTAGCTCATTCTAACACAGGCCTCTTTTTGTCTTCTTTTTCTCTGCTTAAGAATGATACCTGCTCCTGGCTGTGGTGATGCCCACCTTTAAATCTCAGCACTTGGGAGGCAGAGGCAGGCAGATCTCTGTGAGTTCGAGGCTAGCCTGGTCTACAATGCAAGTTCCAGGACAGGCTGCAAAGCTACACAGAGAAACTCTGTCTCAAAACCAAAAAAGGAAGAAAGGAAGGGAGGAAGGAAAGAAGGAAAAAAAGAAAGAAAGAAAGAAAGAAAAGAAGAAGAAGAAGATTGATACCTGCAAGTACATTTGCTGCTGTTTTTCTGCTTGAGTCAGAAATCAGCCACTTTAACTTTTCTTTGCTGCTTAATAAAGGGTCTCTCCCCGTGGAAACAGGTGTTTGGGTGTGGTTTGTGCCTAATCTCGGGTCTGAAATGGAGCCCCCAATGTGAAGGAGTCCCCTTTACTTATAGCTCAGGATTGCCTTGATTTTACAGACCTACTAATCTTAGCCTTCCAAGTGCTGGGATTGCAAGCATGAGACATGCCTGTCTGAACACTGTTGCTATGTTTTGTGTGTATATGTGTATACAGAAGTATGTACACCACACGTGTGGAGGCCTGGGGACATCTTTGGGTGCCATTCTCAGGAATGTACCTTCTCTCTTTTGAGGAAGGGTTTCTCATTTGTCTGGATCTCACCAGTTAATTTAAACTGACTGGCCAGTGAGCCCCAGGGATCCTTCTGTCTCTACCTCTCAAGGACGGGGATTATAAGCACATGCTATGTGTTGTTGTGTGGCAGACTTTTACTGGAGAGATGCAACACACATACACTCATCTCGTTATACATACACACACAGAGATACATACACGGACACATCTAGTTATCCAGACACACACAGACACACACACACAAACACACTCATCTAGTTATACAGACACACAGAGAGACACATACACGGACACATCTAGTTATCCAGACACACACACACACACACACACACACAAACACACTCATCTAGTTATCCAGACACACAGAGAGACACATACACGGACACATCTAGTTATCCAGATACACAAAAATACACAGTCACACACACACACACATCTAGTTATCCAGAAATGGAACTCATGAGAGACCAAAGTAATTACTGCACCAAAGTCCTTCTTGGTGAGCCAATGTGTTTTTAAGGCAGTTGCTAACAGAACGTGGGTGAGGGCTTACTTGCAAAGAGCACAGATGTCTCAAAAGCAGCTGTGTCACTGCAAAGCCCACTCCCGAACAGGTGATGACTCACGAAAGCTGCAACCCTGGAGCTTTGTAAACGTGACTAACTGCACAGTGGGGAAAGCGCTCCTCCCCGCGCATCAGCTGTTCCGTTTCCTCACCTGCAGTTGTCGACTCCATGTCATACTTCTGGGGGTGGTGGCAGATGGGAAGAATCTGCCAGAGTTTTGTTCTCGGTAAACCTTTAGTTTACTCCTGGAGTCTCAGGAGCCTCTCTCTCCCTCCGCGGAGGAAATGTTTCTCATGGGAGATAACTGCCAGACAGCACATGCTTGGCATTTTTACATGAGTTCTAGGCTTTGTCAGGTTCCCACGCTTGTGAGACTATGGAGCCAAAACCTCCATCATTCCTTTCTTTTATTTTTGAGACAGAATTTCATGTAGCCCAGGCTGGCTTCTCATTCACCATATAGTTGAGGCTTGCCTTGAATTCCTCATCTCCCTGCTTCCACCTTCCAAGTGCTGAGATTATAGGTCTGGGTCACCACACATAACCCTGAGCACTGTTTTTAAGGAAATAGATATGCTCTAGGATTTTGGCTCCTTTTCCTCTCAGTAGATAATGCCTTAGAAATAGGAAACTCCAAATATCCCACCCCAAATATCTAAAAATACAAGAAACAGGACACAAAGGATAAAAGATGTTATGAAAATTATTTTGACATTTCAAAAGCATGATTTCTTAGGGACACAATGAAGCAAGACATATTTTATAAACTAATAAATGTTTGCAAAAGATCTAAAGGAAGAAATACACAATAAAATCTCTAAATTGATGATTATATTAAATTCTTTGTGAATACTTCAAACCGTGTCGACAAGGGGAATAATCTATAAGGAAGTCTCATGGCTATGGGCTTAGTTATATTCACTGGTGGCTACGAATGTTGACTAGAGTTGTTGTTCTGAAACTACTTACAGATATTATGAAAACCTTGCATGGTCAAACTGGAGACATTAAGGTTCATTGCTAAATATATAAACAACCTACATTTGCAGATTTAATGGCATGTAAATAAAATATGATGGTGGCTGGATTTTGTTGTAGTAGGAGACCAGGAGAAAAGCATTTTTCTCCTCTGGAAATACTAGTAATTGGGAAATATGGACAAATTACCTAATACCATTCTCTTTCAGCTATCAGTTGATTTCAGGACTCCCACCATATCCAAATCCAAGGATTCTTAAGTCATTTTTATAAAATGATGTAGTATTTCCGTATAACCTACTTGAATTCTTCTGTGCACTTTAAATAATCTCTAAATTGGCTATAGTAAATAATACATCATAAATAGTTCATAGTTCTTGTACTGTTGAGAGACTAATGACAAGAAAAATAGTTGCCATTTTATCCTTTTCTTTTTTTTTTCTTTGAGGTAGAGTTTCAAACTTCCAATGTAGACCAGGCTGGCCTCGAATTCACAGAGATCTGCCTTCCCTGTTTTCCAAATGCTAGGATTAAAAGTGCGTGCCACCACACCTGGTCCTCAGACAACATCTTTTTTTCAATTTTTTTAATCCTTAGTTATATGGATATGGAACCATTTATATAGGGCTGATTGTATGACCACCCATAATCTATCCTGTTAGTGGCTTAGAGAGAGTGTGAAATGTAACTTCAGTGGACAACAAAAGCAATCCACTCTCAGAAGTTTTCCTTCTCTTTTCCAAGGGGACAGATAAAAAAGACTCAGGGTGTGTGTGTGTGTGTGTGTGTGTGTATGTGTATATATATATATATATATATATATATATATATATATATATATATAGAGAGAGAGAGAGAGAGAGAGAGAGAGAGAATGGCTCAGTGGGTAAAAGCGCTTCCAGCTCAAACTTAAGGACTTTAATTAGAGTCCCCATACTGACTCAGATATCCTTTGACCACCACAGACAACCCTTAAGAAAAAAATAATTAAAATATGGAAAAAAAGAGCAAGTTTAAGATGGCAGGCAAGGCGTGTCTGGGGAGTGTAACAGCTGATCACTGGCAGTCATAGTCAGGAAGCAGAGCGAGAGGAATGTCTGTGCTCATTTACCTCTCTCTTTATTTTCTCCAGGACCCCAGCCCATGTGATGGTGGGGCCCACATATAAAGGGGATCATCCTCCCTCAATTATCCTAGTCCAGAAAATCCCTCACAAACACAGCTGTTACAGTTGCCTCGACTCTGTAGAGCCTGCTGGTTTCCTGTCTCAGCCTCCAGAGTAGCTGGTATTGAAGGCAGGGCTCTGGCCTGACATCTATCTTCCTTCAGATTTTTCTTCCCTCTCCCCTTTGTACAGCCCTTTCTGAAGAATGTGTTTCTTTGCAGCTGACTGCCCCAAGCCAGTTCATCAACCTGTTTCACAAGTTTTGAACATGCTTCCAAGTCTCTGCTCTTTTATCTGTTGAATACATCAAGCGTCTTCAATGTGGAGTCCTGCGGCTCAGCGATCTTTCCAGGGTTGATTCCAGACTTCTGCTGTAATCTTACCTGTCCAACATATTTCCCCAGCTCTGGCAGTGCTGACTTCTACCAAGGGACAGTTTAATGCTGCTCTTCTGGAGAAGCAGTGATGTAAGGACTTCCTGATTCTTACTTCCAAGGTCTGCCAAGTGCGAGCACGCCGTTTGTTAGGTGTCTGCCGCAGAGTAGGGAGAAGGCAGGACCCTAGCAGAAGAGACCGTTTAATTCAAACAGCAAGGGGCAGATGCTCTCCTGTGGGAAAAGGGGTGCCTATGAAGGGAGAAGGTGAAACTTGGAGTTTATACAGACGGTTTGGAGAATGGGAAGTTAGATGCAGCTGTAGGAGCTTGCAGTTTCCACTTCCTGGAGTTGCTTGCCCAGACAAGGCTGTTTTAGCTTTAGAAACTGCCCTTGCTCTGGCTACCAGGATGCGGGGTGAGGGGGGAAAGTGGGTGACTGAGTTAGGCAATGGCAGTGACGGACAAGGGCCTGGAATTTCGACACAGGGGCAGGGGATTTCAGCAAGCCTTAGGGGACTAGAAAGTTCTTTGGTCAGGGTTTGGCAGCCTTTGGTGAAGGTTTACTCTGACACTATTGAAACAGACAGCACCTCAGGTAATCCCTATCACCAATTGCTTTTTATTTTATGGGGTGGGACTCAGGACCGTGCCATCCACGCCAGGCAAGTCTTCTACAATTGGGCTACACTACCAGTCTACCTTTTCCATCCAATTCTGAAAGGTGTCCAAGGGGAGACAATGCATGGAGCAGTTTTCTAAATAGGCAAAACCTCACAAAGTTGGTGAAATCTCTCTTTCCTTTGCCCTACTTGCCTATTTGGGATGTGAGGGTATGTACAGGCATGTGTGAGCGTGTGTGCACGTATGTTATGTGTGGGCACACATGTATGCACATGCACGGGGGAGGCCAGAGGGTCTCCTCAGATGTCATCTCTCAGGAGCTCTCTATCTTGGTTCTTTAAGAGTCATTCCCTGACCAGGGACTTGGCCCATTGGGCTAGGTTGCTTGACCAGTGAGCCCTAGCATGTGTCTGTCTCTCCTGCCCCAGAGCTGAGGTTAGAAGTGCACACCACTGCTTTTTTGGCTTCTTAAAAATGTAGCTTTGGGGAGAGCAAGGCCAGGTTGTGGCACTGGAGAGCTCAGTGGCCAAGGGCACTTGCTGTTCCTGTAAAGGACCCTGGCTTGTTTCCCAGAACCAAGGTTACAACCCATCTGTCACCCCAGTTCCAGGGGATCTGATGACCTCCCATGTACCCCTTGGGCACCAAGCATGGATGTGGTGCATATACATACATGCAAGGAAAATACTAATACTTTTTTTTTTTAAAGAGAGATTCCTGCTTTAAAAAGAAACACATAAACAAATTCAGGTCCTTGTGCTTGTTGGGCAAGTATTTTATTGACTAAGCCATTTTCCCAAATAAGATTTAGTAATAGCTCAAAGACAGCCTTGGGCATTAGTGAACCTTTACCAAGTGGTCTAGAGGTTATTGTTAAGATAAATCTCTCTCTCTTTCTCTCTCTCATTCTCTTCCTCTTCCTTTCTCTCCTTCTCTCTCTCCCTCTCTCTCCTTCTCTCTTCTTCCCTCCCTTCTTCTTCTTTCTCCTTCCCTCCCTCCTTCATCTCTTCCTTCTTCCCTCTCCCCCATCTCTTCATGCAAAGAAAGATAAGCCAACATTTCCCTTTTCCTGAATCTGCCCTCTTCCACAATGAGCTTCCCCCTTCCTGTTATATATGCGTTTATTCAGATAAATACTAGTTTTTAAACTCACTACCCATGTAATCAATGTAGCTTGTTACAAAACATCTATCTCTGGACCCCACCTAACCTTGACATCCAAACATTTTCTAAGTAGTTACTCTATATTAGTTGTAAATATCTATTTTAAGCTAGGTACAAAGACAATTCATAGACCTGCTCCATATAGCTCATAACTGTCTTAGAGTAATATTGCTATGAAGAGACACCATGACCATAGCAACTCATAAATAAAAACATTTATTTGGGGCTTGCTTACAGTTTCAGAGTTCTAGTCCATTGTTGTCATGGTGGGAAGTATGGCAGCACACAAGCAGAAATAGTGTTGGAGAGGAGCTGAGAGTTCTGCATCTGGATCCACAGGCAGCAGGAAGAGAGAGACAGTGGGCTTGGCTTGAGCATCTGAAACCCCAAAGCCCACCCCCAGTGACAAGTGTGTCACTTGTGTGACAAGGCCACCACAGCTCCTAATTCCTCTCAAGTAGTGCCATTCCCTAAAGACCAAGAATTCAAACATTTAAACCTATGGGGCTATTCCTATTCGAACTGCCACAATAACCAAAGGGCAAGGAGAGGTTTTAAAAAGCTGTAATTCAGCATGAAAATACAGAGATTTTTTTGTGTGTCGTGATGTGTTATGTGTGTGTTTGTGGTACATATACTTGTTAGTGTTTGTGTCTGTTATGTGTGTGTGTGGGGTGTTGTATGTGTAACTATGTATAGAAGCCAGAGATCAATGTTAAGTGTCTTTAAAACATGTGTTTATTTTATGTGTATGTCTGAGCATCATGTGTGTGCAATGACAGTGGAGATCAGAAGAGGTCACTGGATCCTCTGGAACCGCATCTGGGTCCTCTGCAAGATCAGTAAGTGTTCTTAACCACTGATCTCTCTCTTCAGTCCCAATGTTGAGTGTCTTTTTTTTTTTTTTTGATTGTTCTGAAATTTATCTTTATTTCTTGAGACCAGACTGGTTGGCCAATGAGCTTCAGGGATTTTGTGTTTCGGCATTACCTCCCAAGTGCTGGGTTTATAGGAACTATAAACCAACAGTTCCTCTCAGAGAGCATCAATAAACTTGGCTGGGGTATAGCCTAGTTAATGTTAGAGCACTTGTCCAGGCAGCTTGAGAGCCTGGGTTGTACCCACAGAACATCAGGAAAAAGAGTCGAGAAAAAAAAATAAACATTTAAAAATAATGCAGCCTTGAAAGTTATCAAAAGTTGTATCATTTTGAGACACCCATTCATTTTAAACATTTAAGGTGTATCTGTTTTCTCAGTCTGCTTTTCTCCTTTTGTGGTGTGTTAGCTCAGATCTGGGGCCTTGTAAGTGCCCTATGATGTGTTTGCTCAGATCCTGGGGGCCTTGTCCTTGGTCTCTAAGTGCCCTGCCACTGAGCTGCACTCTGAGTCTTTGTTTTTCCCTCTTTGAGACAATGGCTCACTAAGATACTCAGACTAGACTGGACTAGAGAGAACTAGAAACATAATGGCATAAGTACAAAGGTATTTTGATCAACAAGTTCCAGTTTGTGTGGGACCTGAGGGCTGTGTGAAGCCTTGCAGGTCTTTTAAAGCAGTGTAACTCACAGTGGCCTTTCTGGTCCCTGATAGGCCAGGCTCCTTCTGATCGTGGAGCCATTTTTCCTGTTGTTTGCTTTACCTGAACTACTTCCGTGTCCTTTGTCCAGCTTACCCTTCCTTGGGGAAACCTCTGGTCCACAAGACTGAGCAGGTCCATCTCTTTGCACAGCACTCAGTACTTTAGAATGAATTGCGGGTGTGTTTGGTTATCTAGTTTGGTCTTCCTCCTCCTTTTTGGTGCTAGGGATGGAACTCAGAGCCTAAGAAAAGCATCTTTTTTGTTTGTTTGTTTTCGACAACAGAGTTTCTCTGTGTAACAACTCTGGCTGTCCTGGAACTAGTTCTGTAGACCAGGCTAGCCTTGAACTCACAGAGATTCACCTGCTACTGTCTCTTGAGTGCTGGGATTAAAGGCATGAGCCACCATCACCTGGCTACCATTACTTCTTAAATAGTGAAGTATGATGAATATTTTTATAAAATTTAAATTGTATTCAATTTTTCTTTTGTGTGTAGGTGTTCATGTGTGAGCAGGTATATGCATCTGTGTTGGTGTGTGGAAGCCAGAGGTCCACCTTGACCTTTGTGTGTGTGTGTGTGTGTGTGTGTGTGTGTGTGTGTCGCAGACAGAGAGAGAGAGAGAGAGAGAGAGAGAGAGAGAGAGAGAGAGAGAGAGAGAGAGAGAGAGTCTGATTGGCCTGTAGCTCACTGATTAGGCTAGCCATTGACCCTTAGAGTTCTGCCTGTCTCTGTCTCTCCAGGGAAGGAATTACAAACTTGCCACCATGCCTGGCTTTCCCCCATAGACTCTGGGAATTGGACTCAAGTCCTCTTGATAAGCTCTTTACTGTCTAGGCTGTCTCCCAGGTCCTGGTGTTAAGTTGTATAAATAACCTATTTATGTAGTAAGTTACAGATGATTTAAAATATGCAGGAAGTTGTGGATAGTTCATAGTTTATTTGGAATGCCACTTTGAAGTGTGAATAAATTCTGATATCTATGGAGGTTTCTGGAACCAAACTCCTCCAGTTGCCTCCTCCAGTGACCTTATTTTCAGCTGAGTGCCCTCAGCTTTGTCATTCCTCGTTATCAGACTCCTCCCTGCTGCCAGGCAGTCAAGATCTGAAACACAAATGTGTCCTTTTTTTTGTATTTTTCTCGACTTCTGGGAAGCCAACACCCAAAGCTATACATATGATTTTAAGACTGGGTCTCTATATGTAGCCCTTGCTGGTCCTGAACTCCCGGATTCTTTGCCTCAGTCTCTTGAGCTCTGTGTGCTGGGATTGCAGGGGTCTCCACCACACTTCACTCCAAGATCATTCTTGAATGAATGAATGAATAAACGATAGCCCCAAGAAAAAAAATGGAATGGTAAATTCTGCCACCTTGTGGTTATTAGTCTTTAGTGCTGCCATTTCATTTAGTGCCCCCTCACCTCCAGTGTTGAAATTTAAAAAGTGACACAGGGACAGAAAAAAGCTACTGCAATGACGTGGAGTTGGTAATGTCGCTTTTGCTCAGTGTAGCCAAAGTGCAGATACTCATGATCGTTTACAAGACAAACCAGAGGTGATAGGAAACCAGCAACCAAGTAGAATGGATAGCAATGGACTGAATATAGACCAGGGGAAACTGGATTAGCATCCTCAGATAGGATCTCTGATTCAAATGCATCAAAAGTGGGGGGGGGGCATGACCAGTCTGGAACTCTGATCAAATGACCAATGTAGTTATTTAATGTAGGGATTTATTACTAAACCTTCTGTAGCAGTCACTGGGTGAAGAGAATGGCTGAATTAACAGTCGGAGGCTCACTTTTAGTTTTGCTGAGCCACCTGGTGTAAAGTGTACAACCTATCTCATCTTGGTTTACTCGTCAGTTAAAGTGCCAGTCAGGTTGCTGCCAGAGCTCTCTATGAGACATGAAGGGTCCTAGAAAAGTTCTGGGGTTTTTTTTGTTGTTTTTTTTTTTTTGTTTTATTTTTTGTTTTTTTTTTTTGAGGCAGGGTTTCTCTGTACCTTTGGAGCCTGTCCTGGAACTAGCTCTTGTAGACCAGGCTGACCTCGAACTCACAGAGGTCCGCCTGCCTCTGCCTCCCGAGTGCTGGGATTAAAGGCGTGCACCACCACTGTCCGGCCCTAGAAAAGTTTTTAAAGAAGTGGCACACACATTTGCCATTTCCATAAAGGGAAAGCCATGTTTATAGCTACCATTTGTACAACGCCTAACTGTCTTCAGGCTCGTGATCTATTTTTTAGACTCACAGCAATCCTAGGAGGTGTTCACCCTCAATTTTCAGACGAAGCCCAGAGGTTCCCTTTCAGAGTCAACACACATATCGAGGACCCGCTTCATGCCAGGCATACTGAGAGACGATTTCCCACGCTAGGAAGTTCATGGTGTAAGATCACATGGCTGATAAATGGTAGCCTGTGCCACATCCCGGGTCATCCCACTAAGAAGCTCAGTGATCAAGCACAAATGTCTTTCCAGGGCTCTAATTCCTCTCCTAGGGAGATTTGCATTTTCTTGTTCTCTTTCTTCTGTGAAACGAAACGTTTTGTTCCCTGTGAAGGGTATTTAAGGTCTGAGAAGTAGGTGTATCCAAATGTACTTGGTGTGGTCTGCCAGACTGTGCTTGAGGCTGTGGCTTGAGCGCAAGTTGTACATTAATATCACCTGGGGACTTCGGAAACCATCGCCTACATTCTGAGCTCACAACAAAGCAATTAAATCAGAGATTCTGGGCATTCTATCTAGGGGAAGGTTTTTTTTTTTAAAGCTAATTTTAATGTGCAGTCAGGACTGGGAACCATCTTGTAGCTCTAGCAGAAAGGTCAGCGACCCTGACAATCTAAGAGGCAACTCAGCTTTTCTCAGATAGTCTTGATAGTCTCAGATAGTGTTGATATTCTGGCAAATCTCAAGAGCAGCCATCCAGGAAGAGGAAAGAAGAACAGAGAAATAACCTTCCAAATGTCACTTGTTGGATCTGATTTCCGTAGTGCAACTAAGATGAGCGATGGCGGATTTGGGTGAATCACAGAAGCTGAAGAAGAACCGGGGAAGAGGACACAGCTTTCACTGTGAGTTGGAGAGAGAGGACTGGCAGACAATTCTTGCTTCACAGGCACTCACATGCATGCCCCTAGTCATTCCGTCACTCATTAATTAATGGAGCATTTACTGAGCAACTGCTACGTAGCAACCATCATTCAGGGCACTAGGGCTATACTATGTACAGATTTAACACTCATGGAGTGTCCATTTAAGCTGTAAGAATAGGGGAATGGCTCTTTTCATGCTGTTCCAGTGACCTTGACAAGCTCCTCCTGGGCACACAGCCAAGGTTCAATCACAAATCTGCTCATGTCTTGGAGAAATACTCTGCGATTTTCTGTGAAACATGACGCAATAAGCGATACCATGAAAAACTATTTTAAAGCCATTTCTCATCCATGTTCCCATCTCACGGGAGGCTCCCGAGGCAGTTTCTCATCTGTCCCAGGGCTGCACTGAGGCATAGAGCTCTCTGCCATCACGTAGACAGCCCTTTCTGTCTAGCTGGAATATAAACTGCTTGACAGTAGCTTGGCGTTGGCTACTCCATGGAAAAGGAATGCACGGCTCATGCCATCCGTGATGGGGCCTCTCTAATTCAGCGTCATCCTATGGGACCAAGGATGCCACGCTGACTTTGTGTTTGCTGCTTGTGCAATGAACGGCATCTGTTTGGGCTAATTGTCTTCTTCCTGGCTGAGTTAAGGGACACATGGTATGCCAACCTGACAGCTGCCAGGGCACCATTGCTTAGGGACTGCTTGACTTTGATAATGGACACAGACAACCAGATGGGAAAATCAAATTTATTACAGATTATGATAAATACAATGAACCCTAAAGTGTCATCGCCACAGGAGCCCAGAAGTCATCTAGCCATTGAGGAGAATAGGTGGGCTTATAGAAGAAATACAATTAACGTAGAAGGAGCGAGAAAAATACAAAACCCCTATTAGGCAACACTGGAATTTGTATAGCAAGATTGATAAAGATCAGTGTAGGGTTGGGGATACAGTTTAATTGGTAGGGTGACTAACGTGTACACAGGCCATGCTTTGATCCCTAGCACTGAAAATAAAACTCAGTGGAAAGCTAGGTATGGCGGCACAGACCTGTAATTCTGGTACACGAGGGACTGATTCCGGAAGATCACAAGTTCAAGGCTAGCTTGGCCTACATAGTGGGCTCCAGACCAGACAGCCACGTACAGAATGACCCTGTAAAAATATTAGTAGGTGCCGGGCGGTGGTGGCGCACGCCTTTAATCCTAGCACTTGGGAGGCAGAGACAGGCAGATCTTTGTGAGTTCGAGGGCAGCCTGGTCTACAAGAGCTAGTTCCAGGATAGGCTCCATAGCTACAAAGAAACCCTGTCTCGATAGTAGGTTGGGCTGGAGAGATGGCTCAGATTTTTAAGAGCACTGGCTGCTCTTTTAGAGGACCTGAGTCTGAGTTCAATTCTCAGCAACCACTGGCTGGGTGTGGTGACACATGCCTTTAATCCCAGCACTCATGAAGCAGAGGCAGGCAGATCTCTGTGAGTGCAAGGCCAGCCTGGTCTACAGGAGCTAGTTCCAGGACAGCTGTCAAAAAAAAAACCCAAAAAAACCAAAAAACAAAAACAAACTAACAATCCCCCCCCAAAAAAAAAACAAAACAAAACCCAGCAACCACATGGTGGCTCACAACCATCCATAATGAGATCTGGGGCCCTCTTCTGGTCTGCAGGCATACATGCAGGCTGAACACTGTACATAATAAATAAAAACATCTTCAAAAAATATTAGTGTGTCAATCCGTCACAATGCAGAGAACAGGGCTGTAGAAACGGCTCAGCACTTAAGAGCAAGTGTTGCTTTTCCCAAAACCTGAGTACAATCCTCAGCACCCAGTTGGGCAATTAACAGTTGGGCAGTTGTAGCTCTAGTTTCAGGGGATCACTATAATGCCCTCTTCTGGCTTCTGTTGGCACTGCACACACATGGTGCGTGGACTCAGGAGCACATGCTTACACACAAAATAAATCATTCTTTAAGAACCGCGAAGAATAACAGATCAACTGGGCGGTGGTGTTGCACGCCTTTAATCCCAGCACTTGGGAGGCAGAGGCAGGTGGATCTCCATGAGTTCGAGACCAGCCTGGTCTACAAGAGCTAGTTCCCGGACAGGCTCCAAAGCTACAGAGAAATCCTGTCTCGAAAAACCAAAACAAAAAAGAAAAAACAAAAAACAAACCCAAAACAAAACTGCACCTATGAAATCTCAGTACGCTGGCATAAAAAACACCCGTATAATGACAACATCAATGTGGATGGGGGATATCTTCCGAGGCTCTACCCCTACATGGAGTACTATAGCCAATTAATGGTTGCTAAGAGAGGGAGAATCAGTCTTTAGGAGCAAGGGCCCTGGCAGATTGTCTAATCATAAGTGCTCAGCCCTAAATACATATGAACACACTAAACTGACTCTGCAGGATGTTTATAGTTGCGCAGGCAAGAGGAAGGGGTGGAAATGATGTAAATACATGACCCAATAGGAAATTCTAAAAAACAATCAGGAGAAAGTTTAAGAGAAAATAGAATCTTTCTGAACTCTAAAGCCCAATGCCAATATAACTATTAAATATAAAGGAAATTAATTAATTAGGAGCCCGGAGAGATGGCTCAGCTGTTAAGAGCACTTGTTGCTCTTCCAGAGGATTCAAGTTTGGTTTCCAACTCACAACTACCAGTAACTCCATTTTTAGGGATTCTGACGCCCTCTTCTGGCCTTCACAGGTACTGCATACATGTGTGCACAGACAAACACGTAGGAAAAACACTGATGCACATAAAATTTCTGGACGGTGGTGGCCCATGCCTGTAATCCCAGCACTGGGGAAGCACAGGCGGGTGGATCTCTGTGAGTTTGCGGCCAGCCTGGTCTACAAGAGCTAGTTCCAGGACAGGTTCCAAAGCTACAGAGAAACCCTGTCTTGGTGGGGGAGGAAATTAGTAAACTTTGAGTAAAAAAACCCAGCCTTCATTGCTTGACTGGTAATGTGTGGGATAGGTAGTAAGTGCAATTGTGGAATTGTGGCCAGAGCAGGCCACCATGGGCCTTTTCCTGAAGGTCATTTTCCTAGTTCTGAAATGCTAGGTTCAGAACACTGAGAAGTTGGCAGAAGCTTACACTGATATATTGTCCCGTAGAGCAAGAATTACTGTAGTAGAAAAAGCCAAGTCGATGGCTCAGAAATTCCTCTAACCACTTAGATAGCAATAGGTAAATAAACACAAGTGAAAGACAGTGTATCTCAGAGAATCATTTGCATTATCCTCACATACACATACAACACAGTCCCTAGTGGAAACCTATTTAACTCAGGAGTGTAGTCCCTGAAAAATACAGGCGAACCACAGCTGACAACAAATACATACTTTTTTCATGAAATGGTATTACTGATTGTGACTGCTGCATTCAATGTATTTTTATTACCAGCCATATGTATGTGACTATTGCTGAAGTCAATGTATAATTTTCCATACCTATTAGAAGGAAGAATAAGGGGATTTTCTTCCAGTTTATGGGAGTATGTCTAGAAGATGCCATTGGTATCATCCATCTTTCAAAAATTAAAAAAAAATACATGCGCAGTCATTTTGCCTGCGTGTGTATCTATGTACAATGTGCCTGGCTATTGTTTTTGGCCAGAAGAGGTCATTGGATCTCCTGGGACTGGAGTTACAGATGGTTGTGAGCTGTCATGTGGTTGCTGGGAATTAGACCCAGATTCTCTGGAAGAGCAGCTGGTGCTGCTCCTAACTGCTGAGTGATCCCTCCAGCTCCCAGTAGGTTGTCTTTGTAAAGAAAACTGCCGCTGGAGACCATGTGGGCATTCATGCTCTGTGATGTTGCCAGAAACCATGTGAAGTTCATGGTCTGTGCTTCTGCTGCCTGCAAGGGGCAAGGGAGCCATGTTTGCAGTGGTACCGATGACTCCAGACTCACAGTTGAGGAGAAGGGACATAGAAGGCTCTTGTGACAACTGCTCCCCTCACCCACCCCGAAAGGTAACAGCCTAGACAGAAAATCATCAAGGAGAACTCTTAAAATTGTGATAAGGATGCTGAAGTGTAGCTCTCTACAATTAATGGCTTCTGGCAGGGGTGCGGGTGGGAAAGGACTCAGTTTTCTTTAGGGGGTTGGCCCCTGGGAGTTTGACCATGCTCCAACGAGTATATGGGCAACACAAACTGAACTCGTGTCTTTTTTCCCTTCATTTTTTTTGAGGGGGGCTCACAAGGAGGGGCAGACCTGGGAGGACTGGAAAGTGAGTGTGATTGAAATTCTCAAATAATCAATAAAAATATTATGTTAAAAAAAGGAAAGAAAATTGTCTCACTCAATGCCATGTCTCATTCCCAGGGGGCTCCATATCCAATCAATGACTAATTGATGCAGGACCACAAAAGCCCAGCCCACTTAAGCTAATCCGAGACAGTCATTTAGAGTCTCCCACCGGAGTAGCTGACGCTATTACTGTGAGGTCCTCATAGCTTAGCTTCTCCCCTGTTTAGTCCCTTCGCTGCCTTTCTACAAGGGTCCATTCCCAACGAAGCCCTCAACTAACATCCTGAGAATGAGTCTCCCTCTCAGAGCTGACTTCCCGAGGAGCGCAGACTGCAGGAGTGGTCGGAGGAAGGAAGTGGTCCTGTGATGGGAGTTGGGACCTGGATCTTTCACCGCTTGTCCTACTCATTACTGGTGCTAGGTGGTGCATGAGTATTCTCTGACACAGACTGCAGCATAGCTCAGACTTTCAGTGGTAGGAAGGAATAATAGTTAGCTGTCGTGATGTGTCAGTCAGTGGAGGAGTGTGGGGAGAACAGTTCTCCTTTCTTCTCCCTTTGTTCCTTTTTCTCTCTCTTTCTCCCTCCCTCCCCACCTCCAGTTCTATCTTCCTCTCTCTCTCCATCCCCATGTCTTTTTGTTCTCTCTCTTTCACATTCTATTTTATTCCTTCCCTTCTTCTTTCCTTCCTTCCTTCCTTCTTTCCTTCCTTTCCTCCCTTATTCCCTCCCTCCCTTCCTTTCTTTCTTTTTATTTCTCCCAATGTGGTAAGTGCTCCTCCCATGGGAAGTCAACAAAGTCTGGCACATTAAGTTGGGGCAGGACCAAGCCCCTCTCCCCGCTGTGTTAAGACTGAGCATGGAATCCCACCANTCCCGGACAGGCTCCAAAGCTACAGAGAAATCCTGTCTCGAAAAACCAAAACAAAAAAGAAAAAACAAAAAACAAACCCAAAACAAAACAACAACAATAATAAAAAACCAGATCAACTGCAAATAGTACATCTATAACATAATTCCCATGCCTAACTCTCTCCGAAAGAGGACAGAACGATTGTACGACAGAGAGCCAGGAAGTTTGCTGTGAGACGAAGTCTTCTACGTATGAGAAGGAACTGCACCTATGAAATCTCAGTACGCTGGCATAAAAAACACCCGTATAATGACAACATCAATGTGGATGGGGGATATCTTCCGAGGCTCTACCCCTACATGGAGTACTATAGCCAATTAATGGTTGCTAAGAGAGGGAGAATCAGTCTTTAGGAGCAAGGGCCCTGGCAGATTGTCTAATCATAAGTGCTCAGCCCTAAATACATATGAACACACTAAACTGACTCTGCAGGATGTTTATAGTTGCGCAGGCAAGAGGAAGGGGTGGAAATGATGTAAATACATGACCCAATAGGAAATTCTAAAAAACAATCAGGAGAAAGTTTAAGAGAAAATAGAATCTTTCTGAACTCTAAAGCCCAATGCCAATATAACTATTAAATATAAAGGAAATTAATTAATTAGGAGCCCGGAGAGATGGCTCAGCTGTTAAGAGCACTTGTTGCTCTTCCAGAGGATTCAAGTTTGGTTTCCAACTCACAACTACCAGTAACTCCATTTTTAGGGATTCTGACGCCCTCTTCTGGCCTTCACAGGTACTGCATACATGTGTGCACAGACAAACACGTAGGAAAAACACTGATGCACATAAAATTTCTGGACGGTGGTGGCCCATGCCTGTAATCCCAGCACTGGGGAAGCACAGGCGGGTGGATCTCTGTGAGTTTGCGGCCAGCCTGGTCTACAAGAGCTAGTTCCAGGACAGGTTCCAAAGCTACAGAGAAACCCTGTCTTGGTGGGGGAGGAAATTAGTAAACTTTGAGTAAAAAAACCCAGCCTTCATTGCTTGACTGGTAATGTGTGGGATAGGTAGTAAGTGCAATTGTGGAATTGTGGCCAGAGCAGGCCACCATGGGCCTTTTCCTGAAGGTCATTTTCCTAGTTCTGAAATGCTAGGTTCAGAACACTGAGAAGTTGGCAGAAGCTTACACTGATATATTGTCCCGTAGAGCAAGAATTACTGTAGTAGAAAAAGCCAAGTCGATGGCTCAGAAATTCCTCTAACCACTTAGATAGCAATAGGTAAATAAACACAAGTGAAAGACAGTGTATCTCAGAGAATCATTTGCATTATCCTCACATACACATACAACACAGTCCCTAGTGGAAACCTATTTAACTCAGGAGTGTAGTCCCTGAAAAATACAGGCGAACCACAGCTGACAACAAATACATACTTTTTTCATGAAATGGTATTACTGATTGTGACTGCTGCATTCAATGTATTTTTATTACCAGCCATATGTATGTGACTATTGCTGAAGTCAATGTATAATTTTCCATACCTATTAGAAGGAAGAATAAGGGGATTTTCTTCCAGTTTATGGGAGTATGTCTAGAAGATGCCATTGGTATCATCCATCTTTCAAAAATTAAAAAAAAATACATGCGCAGTCATTTTGCCTGCGTGTGTATCTATGTACAATGTGCCTGGCTATTGTTTTTGGCCAGAAGAGGTCATTGGATCTCCTGGGACTGGAGTTACAGATGGTTGTGAGCTGTCATGTGGTTGCTGGGAATTAGACCCAGATTCTCTGGAAGAGCAGCTGGTGCTGCTCCTAACTGCTGAGTGATCCCTCCAGCTCCCAGTAGGTTGTCTTTGTAAAGAAAACTGCCGCTGGAGACCATGTGGGCATTCATGCTCTGTGATGTTGCCAGAAACCATGTGAAGTTCATGGTCTGTGCTTCTGCTGCCTGCAAGGGGCAAGGGAGCCATGTTTGCAGTGGTACCGATGACTCCAGACTCACAGTTGAGGAGAAGGGACATAGAAGGCTCTTGTGACAACTGCTCCCCTCACCCACCCCGAAAGGTAACAGCCTAGACAGAAAATCATCAAGGAGAACTCTTAAAATTGTGATAAGGATGCTGAAGTGTAGCTCTCTACAATTAATGGCTTCTGGCAGGGGTGCGGGTGGGAAAGGACTCAGTTTTCTTTAGGGGGTTGGCCCCTGGGAGTTTGACCATGCTCCAACGAGTATATGGGCAACACAAACTGAACTCGTGTCTTTTTTCCCTTCATTTTTTTTGAGGGGGGCTCACAAGGAGGGGCAGACCTGGGAGGACTGGAAAGTGAGTGTGATTGAAATTCTCAAATAATCAATAAAAATATTATGTTAAAAAAAGGAAAGAAAATTGTCTCACTCAATGCCATGTCTCATTCCCAGGGGGCTCCATATCCAATCAATGACTAATTGATGCAGGACCACAAAAGCCCAGCCCACTTAAGCTAATCCGAGACAGTCATTTAGAGTCTCCCACCGGAGTAGCTGACGCTATTACTGTGAGGTCCTCATAGCTTAGCTTCTCCCCTGTTTAGTCCCTTCGCTGCCTTTCTACAAGGGTCCATTCCCAACGAAGCCCTCAACTAACATCCTGAGAATGAGTCTCCCTCTCAGAGCTGACTTCCCGAGGAGCGCAGACTGCAGGAGTGGTCGGAGGAAGGAAGTGGTCCTGTGATGGGAGTTGGGACCTGGATCTTTCACCGCTTGTCCTACTCATTACTGGTGCTAGGTGGTGCATGAGTATTCTCTGACACAGACTGCAGCATAGCTCAGACTTTCAGTGGTAGGAAGGAATAATAGTTAGCTGTCGTGATGTGTCAGTCAGTGGAGGAGTGTGGGGAGAACAGTTCTCCTTTCTTCTCCCTTTGTTCCTTTTTCTCTCTCTTTCTCCCTCCCTCCCCACCTCCAGTTCTATCTTCCTCTCTCTCTCCATCCCCATGTCTTTTTGTTCTCTCTCTTTCACATTCTATTTTATTCCTTCCCTTCTTCTTTCCTTCCTTCCTTCCTTCTTTCCTTCCTTTCCTCCCTTATTCCCTCCCTCCCTTCCTTTCTTTCTTTTTATTTCTCCCAATGTGGTAAGTGCTCCTCCCATGGGAAGTCAACAAAGTCTGGCACATTAAGTTGGGGCAGGACCAAGCCCCTCTCCCCGCTGTGTTAAGACTGAGCATGGAATCCCACCATAGGGACTGAGCTCCAATAAGCTAGTTCATGCACCAGGGGTAGGTCCTGGTCCTACAGTCAGACACCTCTCAGATAGTCCAAGCTTCACCACTGTCTCCCACGTATGGAGGGCCTTGTTCGGTCCCATGGAGACTCCATAGCTGTTGGTCTAGAGTTCATGAGTTTCCACGAGCTTGGTTCAGCTGCCTCTGTAGATTTCTCCCTTGTGATCTTGATCTCCCTTGCTCATACATTCCCTCCACCCTCTCTCTTTGTTTGGATTCCCGGAGCTTGGCCTGGTGCTTGGTGTGGATCTCTGCATCTGGTTCCATCAGTTACTGGATGAAGGCTCTATGATGATAGTCGGGGTATTCACCAATTATGTATTATATATTATGATTATAGTGGAAGGTCATTTCAGGCACCCTCTCCACTATTTCTAGCTGGGCTCATCCTTGCCGATTCTTGGGAATTTCCCTAGCCCTGGGTTGCTCCCTAACGCCATAGTGGTTCTCTCTATCACGCTCTCTCTTTCAGTGCTCTCCCACCCTGTCCCTCTCCTTCCTTGACCACCACATTCCCTCATGCTCTCATCTCCCCTCCCCTCCGCTTTACTGTCCCCAGGGCCCCCAGTTTGCCCAGGTCATCTCATCTAATTTCCCTTCCCTGGGCGATCCATGTGTTCCTCTTAGGGTCTTCCTTGTTACTATTTTTTGAAGTTATAATTACGCTATTTTCCCTTCCACCTTTCTCTCTCCAAGCCCTCCCAGACCCACCTTTCTGCTTCCTTTAATACGTATATGCATATTCATAAATGCATGAATACTACCTGCTGAATCTGTGCAGTGTTGCTTGTACACATCCTTTCAAGGCTGACAACTTGAAATTGGATAACCAGCTGGTGTGCTGTTTTCTGCAGAAGACGGTCTCTCCCATTCTCAGTGTTCCTTGGTTGTCTATAGTTATTTGTGTGAGGTTGAGGCCTCATGGACGTTTCCCCCATCCATGGTAGCAAGCCATTTGGTGTTATCTTTGTTCGGCTCAGGTTTAGGCAGTCGTATTGGTGAGACTTTAACAGGTGTAGCTTCTGACAAAATCTCACAGCAAACTTCTTCCCCATCCTCCGGCTCTTAGGACTTTTCCACTCCCTCTTCCATGGTGATCCCCGACCCTGAGGAGTGGGAGTTGAATTACAGATGTGCCAGTTGCGGCTGGGTTCCACAGCTGTTCTTTTTGATATATGTGTGTGTGTGTGTGTGTGTGTGTGTGTGTGTGTGTGTGTGTATATATATATATTGTTTTTCGAGACAGGGTTTCTCTGTGGCTTTGGAGCCTGCACTGGAAATAGCTCCTGTAGACCAGGCTGGTCTCGAACTCACAAAGATCCGCCTGCCTCTGCCTCCTGAGTGCTGGAATTAAAGGCGTGTGCCACCACCGCCCGGCTTTGATATTTTTTTTTAAAGAAAGCCAAGGAACATACATAGACTTAATCATGAGAGTAAAGCAGGTCTATTTTCCGAGGTCAGGAGTCTTGTTGGGAAAGAATAGTATCATGACCCTTATGGTCTGGATTTCAAGATCTGAAAACCACAAGCTCCTAGATTTTTCTGAACCGTCTGAGCTTGTGGAGTTGATCTTGGGTCCCCTCTGAAGGGCTAGCAAGCCCATTCTCTTAAGACAATGTAAAGAAGGGCAGCCTCTTACAAGACACCCTACTGTTCTTTTGAATGTAGGTCAATAGCAGGATCAAGTCCCAGTGTAATGCAATGGGGGAACTTGATATGCTAGTAAAAACAGAAAAAGAACAAAACTCTGATAAAACTGCGATTTCTTGTCAACAAGTATCATTGGGGTCTGGGAACAAGGCACGGACAAGCGATTTGATACTGCTGAGCCGAGAGGGGCTAGAATTAAAGTTTGAAAAAAGATACGTTATAGTATCATATAAACATATGTAATATATAAAATATGAATATTCTCCTGAATTCTAAAGCCAAACACCCTAGCAAGGACCTGGAGAATGTGCAAGCATGCTGCTAAGATTGATCCCAGAAGCCTGGAAATCTGTTTGCCAGACCTGCTATGGTGGACAGTGAACTAGAAGGACAAGGAGATGGACACATTTCAGTGGACATGCGATGTCAGATACTCAAGGGAGGCTAACACTGCACGGAAAGATTATGGGGACATACAGCTCACCACACCATGAGGAATGTGCTAGTAAGAAGGGTTGCATCACTCAGAACCTCAGTGTGGTGCTTCTCTTCAGGCCAGTGTGGCTATGGGAACACAGAGGTGTGTGCGTAGCTGGTATATTAGAGTTCTGGAAAGGAACGGAACTGATAGAATGAATACATACTAAAAAGAGGATTCATTAGGCTAACTTGCACAGCAAAGTTTGGGTAGTCCAGTAACGGCCATCTGAATTGTGATGAGGTAGAGATTCAAATAGCATGTTCAGTCCATGGGGCTGGATGCCTCAGCAGTCCTAGCGTGGTACTGAGGGCCTGGAGGATTTGCTGGTCTTCAGTCCACACTGGAAGGCTGAAGAAGCTGGGCTCTGATGGCTTCAGAGGATGGCAGTAGCATCCATGGGAGAGACGAGCTCACCAGCGAGAAGCGAAGGTTTGGTCTTTAAGCAGCACTGGTTTTCTCTGGGACCTCTTTGTATCTGGGCCACCGTAGGAAGGTGCTGCCCACTCTGAGGGAGGGTTTTCTCCTTCCCGGAACTAATCCCACAGACCTGCCTAGAGGTCTTTGCTGATTACAAATTAAGTTGACAATTAAGATTAGCTGTCACTGCCAGCAAAAGGAATGATGGGGAAACCAAAGGAACAGAGTGGACTACTGGGTAGATAGAATCTAGGTGGGCACAAAAGTGGTCATGAGAAGATGAGGAAGAATGGCAGGCAAGGGGCCTGACCATGAGGGAGATGGAGTTGGTTAAGAGAATGTGGCAGTGGGTTAGAGACATGGCTCAGCAGTTAAGAGCACTTACTGGTCTTGCAGAGGACCAGGGTTGGGTTCCCAGTACCCACATGGTAGCTCACAACCATGTGCAATTCCAGTTCTAAGGCATCAGATGCCTCTTTAACCTCCACAGACTCTGTATGTATGTGGTACCCATGTGTACACTCAGGCACACATTTATATACCACAAAAGTAAATAAATAAATATTAAAAAAACTAAAAGAAGACAAGCAGTGGTGGTGCATGCCTTTAATCCCAGCACTCAGCACTCAGGAGGCAGAGGTAGAGGCAGGCGGATCTCTGTGAGTTCGAGGCCAGCCTGGTCTACAAGAATTAGTTGCAGGAAAGGCTCCAAAGCTACAGAGAAACCCTGTTTCTAAAAACAAAAAAAAACCCCAACAAAACAAAACAAAAGAGCCTGGGCATTGTAGTGTACACCTTTAATCCCAGCACTTGGGACTCACAGACATGCGAATCTTTGTGAGTGTGAGCGCAGCCTGGTCTACATAGTGAATTCTAGGACAGCCAGAACTATGTGAGAGATCCCATCATAAAATAAAATACACACACAAAAAAAGAACATAGCATCCCTAGGGGGAAAATATATAAGCAGATTTTTTCCTTCAGTTTCAACATGAACCAGTTTTCAAACTGAAAACTCACAGACTGAATGGCAGCAGCATGCAGGGTTCTAGGACCCACGGGGAATGAACTGTAAAGTAGCATTAAAAGGACAAATAGTAATGACTCATTTTGTTCTTTCTTCAAGGGCCTCATGACCCCTTTGTTTCGGGCAACTGTATGCCAGAGAAAGTGAAATGCTCACACTTTGGAGAACTGTTGAACTCACTGGCATAGAGGTTTGGATGTCTTTTCCTGAAGGCATTTTCCAGACATAGCTATGAACACTAGTTTTATGGAAAATGACTATGTTCCAGGAAACTAATTGCCTAAAATAAATCATGAAAGAGTCCATGAATTATGGAGCTACACAGATAGCAATGGGAGAGTTTCAGATTAGGGAAATGGAAGGATGAATAATGAGTGCAAAAATGAAGTAGTGCCAGCAGCGAGATAAGCTTGCAGGCAGTGCTTAGAGCTAAAAAGCATTTAGGGGTGTTTTTGCTGGAGGAGCAGCAGAATATTGAGTTATATAGAATTCAGTGGCAAAACCAGGTTGCAGTGTTTTGCTAAATTAGGGGCCTTGAAGATATCAGGCCAGGTTCGTAAGCAAGGGCTTTAAAAGCACAATATTGGAAATCATAATAAAATGGATACATTTAACAGGTGGACCCAGGAATAAACCATTAGCAAATTCAAAGGCCTAAGCATAAAATTTCCAGAACTCATTTCCTGTAGAACACCGCTCCTTCTAAAGTTTATTGTACTCTGATCATCATTTCCTTGTATTTTATTGCCAGGGTCTAGGAGGCTAAACATTGGCCAGAGAGTGGGTCATGTTCTGTGGTTAGATAAACTGTGACTCAGGACTTCCAAACAAAGGCTGGAGGCTGGAGAAACGTGCCTTGGCTATATTATCCCTTGGCCTACTTTTTCAAAAGTGTATCGATAGATATGACACAATGAATTTTGTGACTGTTTCTTTCTGTCTCTATGGTATGCTGCTTTTATTTACTTTATTATTTAATAAATAATATTATTTAATTTTTCTTGAGTTTTACTTATTTACTTTTTTGAGGTAGGTCTGTAGAGCCCAAGCTGGCCTTGGACATAGCTCTCATTTCAGCTTCCTAAGTACTAGAATTATAGGCTTGTGCCACTATGCCCACCTAGCTTTTTTTTAATTAAAAAGCATTTATTTATTTTTATCTTATGTGTATGGATGTTTTGCCTCAACCCAGGAAGTACTGAGGTTCTAAATATATGTCACCAAGCCTAGAGGGTATACTACTTTTACTCCAGTTGTAGTACTGAGTCGTCAATTGCAGTCAGGACAAAGCAGAATACTGATATGGGTCATCTCTAGTCTGTAGACATGTTTCATTTGGCTAGCCACGTACATGTTAAAAAGTAGTTGCCAAGTTTTCAAAAACAGGGACATTGGTACAACGGATTGCTGACTTCTGAAACCATGGGGCCTGTTATACAGAGTCGCAATTTTCTTGTGGCAGCAACTGCCTGAAACTGGTCAGTGGATGCCATTATTATCAGCTTGACTTGATTTGAAAGTCACTTACTGTTTTTCATAGACCTGGAAGTTCTCTTCTTAAGAAAAACGTCAATTATTTTTTATGAAAAGAGAACTGAGGGTGTGGGTCAGTGTAGGCTGCTTGTTTAGAATGCTCACAGCCCTGTGTTACATCTACATGAAAACAAAACAAAACAACAATAACAGCAACAAAGAAACCGAAAAGGGAAATTGTTGGAACTCGCTTGAGCAGAGAGGGGGAGGCTGGTTATATTTCAAGAATTGAAGGACACAGATGTGTTAGGCATGGGGGCTTGGCTAAAATGGTTGAGATGGCAAAGTGGGAAAGATAATAAGTAGTTAGGTCATTTCTCATTTATTACCAAACTCAAGTTAATACTGGCCAATTGAAAAGATCAATTATTTGAGGAAAGTTGTTATACAATGAAGAAAAACATTTAGTTGGAAAACTAACATAACCAAAAAAAAAAAAACAAACAAACAAACCATGGAAGCTATTAGCAACAAAGAATAACTTGCCTCCGGGTTGTAGGCACAAGACCTAGTGGTGATTATTTTTTTTCAGAGAGGGGGATGACAGAGCTGGGGTATTTACAAATCATGGCACTGTTATCTGTACATCGCCAGATGTCCTGGGTTCTGTAAACCTCAAAAGAAAGTTGCTGATTAGAAGTCATGACTCATGTCTTTTTAATTCATTTTCCCAGGAATAGCTAACTCTACAGTTAATCATTAAGATACGAAAGACATCTTTCACTGGGGAACAGGGCAGATAGCAGAAAGAAGATAGTCAATTACAGCTATGGAAGAGCAGTGTTAACCCTTTAGGAGGCTTCTGTCTGAAGTGTGTCTGCAGCAAGGCCAGGGGCGAGCAAATAACATGCTGCTCAGGTGCATAGATTCTAGCATCAGTGACATTTTAGTATTTGGGAAATGCTTTATTACTATCTTTAATAAAAGATAATAAATAATAATAAATCATTTAATTTTATTCTGCCAAGAGGAGTGTGGTGTAGCTCAGACTTCCTCAAACTCACTGTGAAACTGAGAATGACTTTAAACTCTCTATTTCATTTATTTATTTATTTATCTATTTATTTATTTATTTAAGACAGGGTCTCACTATATAGCCTTGGCTATCCTGGAACTCACCACGTAGACCAGGCTGGCCTTGAAATCCAAGAGAAACGCCTGCCTCCTGCTCTGCAGTGCTGGGATTAAAGGCGTGTACGACTACCGTCCGGTAATTTTAAACAATTTTTAGTGTCATTTTTTTTAAAAAAAATGCATTCTTCTCATACATTACATATTGATCACTGTTTCCCTCTCCCTCCTCTCCCCCCAGCCCCTCCCCAATTCCTCCCCTCTCCTGCAGAGCCACTCCTTCTCCGTTTCCCTTTAGAAAGGGGCCAGTCTCCCAGGCATATCAACCAAACACGCTATATTAAGTTGCAGTCAAATAAGGCACATCCCTCTCGTATTAAGGCTGGATGAGGCAGCCCAGTAGGAGGAAAGGGTCTCAAAAGTTTGAAAACAAGTCAGAGATACCCCCTATTCCTAGTTTTAGGAGTCCCACAAGAACACCAAGCTACACAGCCATAGCATATATGCAGAGGCTCTAGGTGCCACCCACACCGGCTCCCTGATTGTTGATCCAGTCTCTATGAGCCCCCGTGAGCTCTACTTAGTTGATTCTGTGGACTTTATAAACTTTTGATCCTCCTGCTCCCGCCTCCCAGTTGCTGGGAGCATAGGCATGTGTGAGCAAGTCCACTGTAACTTTAGATATTTTGTGAAGTGCATTGTATCTATATGAAAATAAAAAGAAATTAAAAATTTCTGGAAAAAAAATCAGTGACTTTCAAAACGTAAGGGAATGTGAAGGCAGTGTGTTTCTTTAGAGCTTCCCAGGGTTGCATTACTAGAAATTTTATGGGGAGTAGGTCATGTCCAGGGCACACTTGTACTGCTTATCTGTACACCTGCTGGGGGGTGGCAGCTAGAGGATCAGGAGTTCAAGGCCCCTGTCAGTTATCAGCAACTTGAAGGCCAGCATGGGCTACAGGAGACCTGTCTCCCATCTGCCTCTCCACACCCAAAATAAGAATGTTAGGAGAGAAATTAGGAAGGTGATAGAAAACAAGGAAATAACACTTAAATTGGGGCCTAAAGGGTAAGTACACATTATTCAAACAAAGGGTCAGGAAGAGAGCTTAGTAGCAAAAAAGTATAGCTTGTGCAAAGTTAGTCCCCTGTATCCAGAGACTCAATCAACTACGGATCAAAAGTATTAGGAAACATTGCATCAGTACTGAACAAGTACAGACTTTTTTCTCGTCATCATCTCCTAAACAATACGTTATAATGATGCTTGGCATAGTCATTGTGCTGTTTTGGGTCTTATAATCAGGAGTTGATTTAAAGTATACGGGAGGATGAACATAGGTCGTGTAAAATGCATACCTTCTTAGACTGATATGGAGAGGGGAGGGTCTTGGGCTTTCCACAGGGCAGGGTATCCTGCCCCATCTTAAGAAAGCAGGGGGAGGGTTGTGGGGTAGAGGGGGAGCGGGGGGGCCTGGGACAAGGGGAGTAAATGTAAATTTTTCTTTTAAATTTAATAAAAAATGAAAAAAACCACACTGTTTTCTATAAGATATCCAAGGGGAATCCTGGAAGCCATCGTTCTCAGCTCTCTCCTGTTCTGAGGCATGCCTATCCCATTGCCATGCCACTTTGTCGCCAAATGCCCTGATAGCTGTCCCTTTGTTCACAGCTCCTACATCTACTATTGTCCAGGCTTTCTAAGGTGGGCGTGGCTGTACTCAAATTGTTCACTGTTTTTACATGCATGGAGCATCTCTGGAGGGATAAGCAAAGAGTTGATATCCTTGGCATCGGGGTGATAAGTATATAATCTTCTGTATCTTTTGATATTGCTTTAAGTACCACAGACTAGGTGGGTTAAGTTTGTTTTCTTATAGTTCGAGAGGGTAGAAATGCCACATGTCAATGTGATTGGTTTCTTCAGAGATTGCTTTTCTTAACTTATAACATGCTCAGTTTCTATTGTGTACTCGGACAACCTTTTTTCAATGCATGTAGAATCTTTTTTTTTTTTTTTTTTTTTTTGGTTTTTCTGAGACAAGCTTTCTCTGTAGCTTTGGAGCCTGTCCTGGAACTAGCTCTTGTAGACCAGGCTGGCCTCAAACTCACAGAGATCTGCCTGCCTCTGCCTCCTGAGTGCTGGGATTAAAGACGTGCACCACCACTGCCAAGTTTCTTCTGTGCATTTAAATTCTTTGTCTCTCTTTTGTGCGCATGTGTTGTATACATGTGTGCTCATGTGTGTACAAGTGAATGTGCCCTTCTTACACTTGTGGAAGTTGGAGGTGAATAGATGTTGGGTATCTTTCTCTGTCATTCTCCATCTTATCTTTTAAGGTTTATTTCTTTAATTAAATTCATGTGTACTTATTTGTGACTGTGAGAATTTGTGTGTACCACGTGCATGTAGGAGGTCACAGGGCATTAGATTCTCTGGCATTGGAGTTACAGGCAGTTTTGAGCTGCCCAGTGTGGGTGCTGAGAACTAAACTCAGGTCTTCTGCAGAAGTGGCAAGTACTCTTGACCACTGTGCCATCTCTCCAGTCTTTTCCACCTTACTTTTTGAGGCAGGATCTCTCATTGATCCTGGAACTCATTGCTTTGGCAAGACTGGCTGGCCAACAGGCCTCCAGGATTTGCTTATCTCTGTCCTGGATACTCCAGTGCTGAGGATACTGACGTAAGTGCCACTTCGCTCAACTTTCAAGTGGGGGCTGGTTATCCCAAGTCAGGTCCTCGTGCTCATGAAGCAAGTGTTTCCCCCACTAAGCCATCTCTCAGCTCCTTGGTCTCTCTTCTGTAAATCTAGATTTTTCTCCTTGCAGAAGTGAACTTGTGAGATTAGCAAAAACTTAGAGGACCCTCCTCTGCAGCCCTCTGGGTCCCTTCCTCTGCATAGATCTCCCTTTTCTGTACCACAGGTAGTAGCTACCTTGGCGTCCCTGATCAACAGTTTTTGTCTCTTCACCTCAACAGAACGACTTGGCTCCTTCCCCAAGGGCTGCCTACTGGACATTGCTTCGGGGCAGTAACCTTGAGCAGTGGGTTTATACTCCTCCAGGGTCTGCTGCTCAGCGTCTGAAACCAGTTTGCATGTATTTAGTAAATCTAATCCTTACTGCTTCATCTTGGCAAGAAGGATTGAAATCATATGAACTGAATTTTAAGTTCAGTTAAAAAAAATCCTGTTGTTCTTAGCTTTGAAGTGAACTAAGTAAACAGAAAAACAAGGCTGCAGACAGAAGTTAATTTAAGAAATACACTAATAGAGAATGTTCTAGGTAGGATGTTATTACTTTTTTGAGATGGGATCTTGCAATAGAGCTCTGGCTGTTTTTGAAATACTGGCCTTTGGCTATTCGGTCTCATCCGGGATTATAGGTGTATATCATCACTCTGGGCTAAACTTTGTAATCGGTAATGTTTTCCTTTCCCTCCTGCTGTTTGTTGTTGTTTCCTATTCCCCTGTGCTGGTGGTTCTCGTGTTCTATTCCTTACAACTAGCAGACACCATGCTCTTTCCGGCCTCAGACATCAGAAGCTGAGCTCTGTATTCTGTGTTTCCGTCAGTCACAAATGATGATGGAGCTTGAGTATCTTTGGCTGTGTTTTCCACTGCCATTTCCTGTGGTCTCCTGCTAGTTGGCCTTCTCACTGTCTTTGAAGATATGACATTCCTTTGGAATTTTAGGTCTGTGCTTCTGCTACTGCCACAGTGTGCAATGTCCCTTGCTCTCACAAATCTTGACTTCCCTTCAGAGATCAAAAGAAGTTGCAAGTAGCCTTGTTTGGCTTTGACTGCATCAGGCATACTCTTTTATTCTGGTTCATTTGTTTGGACATTTCGTGCCTTGCCAGGATTTCTAACAGCCTCACCCACATGTACATTTTGTACCCATGGTGTAAGCTCCTGAAGGGTAGAGAGTACTTCTTACAGGTGCTTTTGTGTCCTGCTTTCTGCTTCTCCCCCTCCCCGTTCCAAGTATCTCATGGTTTTATGCGCATAATAAAATATTCACGAATAAATGAGTGGAAGAGTAAAATAGCACTGTACAAACCTTTAAAAGGAACAATAACATGGGTTTGCGACTATAGCTCAACATATATAAAGCCCTGAGTTTAAGCCGGGCAGTGGTGGCGCATGCCTTTAACTCCAGCACTTGGAAGGCAGAGGTAAGAAGATCTTCGTGAGTTCTAGGCCAGCCTGGTCTACAAGAGCCTAGTTCTGGGACAGTTACGGCTGTTACACAGAGAAAATGAGTCTTGAAAAACCAAAACCAAAATAAAAAACAAAAGAACAAAGCCCTGAGTTCACTCTCCAGAATTGGTATGGCTAAAGTAGACATGGTAGCTCATGCCCATAATCCCAATTCTAGTGAGGTTGAAACAGGGAGGCCAGAAGGCTATATGAGACTCTGACTCAAAACCAAAAGATGAAAAAAAAATCCTTAAGACTTATGGAACACATTCTGTACTAGGATTTTGCTAATGACCACAAAAACTATCTCATTTAATTCTCTTTCTCTTTTAGAGGGCTTGCCATTTCATTCCTTTCTAGTTATTATAGGGAAGCCAGATGGGATGCTTTTTAGCAGTTCGAATCTATTCATCAATGTATCTATATACCTAGAGGCATGGAGCCAGGGGTGAAAGTGGGGACACAGAGAGGAGCACGTTGCATGCCTGGGCTCACATGGGAAACCGTAAGCTTCAGTAACTTCACCATGGAAATTGCAAGAGACTCTTTAAACTGTGCTTAAGGAGAGCAGGCCCAATGGACAATGGGAGAGTCCTCAGGAAGGAGAATGTAGCTGTGTTTCTGTGAGGGTGCAATAGCCAGTTCTTTTTATTTTTTTGGAAAGAGAAACCATCAGCACCACCAGCATCACCAGCATCACCAGCATCACCACTACCACCACCCCCAGCACCACAACCATCACCACCACCCCATCAACATGACTACCATGACTCCCTCCACCCCCCACCAAAGCCCCTGATCTGTCTGGCCAGTGACTCTTCAGTGACAGTCTACATTTTGCAGCCTCTCAATCATCTGATGCTTGCAACCCAGCTCCTTATTCTTTCCCCTGGCTCTTGGCGTGGGTCCTAGTTTCTGGCATGAGGAAGGGACAAGTTTGTGACTCAGGCGTCTGTCTTGTCTTTGATGTTTTTGGGTATTACTGGCAGAGGTAGTTTTTGCACTCTTGGGAAGGGGTGGGTGGTGACGTTTTGTTCCTAGTCCCCTGTCTAATACTGCCAGCCCATCTTCTCTTAGTTGTTGTGTGGGAATACATCTTTAAATTCTTTCTTGAGTCTGTTGAATGATAAGCCTGAATTTGAAGAATTCTGTCATAATCCACCCAGGTCACTATAGCAAAATACCATAGATTGAGTTGTGTATAAACAGCAGAAATTTATTGCTCTCAGTTCTGAAGGCTGGCAATTTCAAGATAAAGTCATTATCAGGGTTAGGGTTTGCAGAGAGCTGCATCTTGCTATGATCTTACAGGCAGGAAGAAGAGAAGGAAATCTCTGGAGCCTCTTTTGTAAGGACACATATTTTATTCATTGTTCATGAACTGACCAGCTTCTGAAGACTCCCACTTGTAAATACCATTACACTGAGGATTAAGCTTGAGCATAAGAATTTGGCATGGATCCAAACAGTTTACAGGAGGTTTCTAGGGAGATGGATTATTTCTATTAGCCTTCTTTCTTACTCCTTTCCTCTTCCTTTCTCCGTTTACCTTTCTTCTTCTCCTGCATTCACTTCCTTCCTTTTTCTTCTTCCAAGTTTCTTGGGTGCTCTTTGTCAAGTCAAAATTATGGTGGTACTGATTTATTGGTACCTCAGATGCCTGGCCTGCCTCATCTCTTCTAGTTGGAGTAAAGACATTTTCCTTTGCCTGTGGCCGTGTGTGCATTTCAGGTGGCCCTTCTCTGGTCTCCTGGTTTTTTTTTTTTTTTTTGAGGGGGGCGGCGATAAAATGAAGTAAATGTTTGTATGGTCCTAGAGTGTTCAAGGAGTCCTTATATTTACAACTAGGGGTTTTCTTTGAGACATCCAGAGCCTCCCCAGATTCATGGCTCTTGAAGGAGGCTGTTGGGATGGGACTGGATAGTAGAAAGGTGACCCCATGTTACTAAGGGTTAGGGGAGGACTTACATGAAAACTTCTCATTTAATTTTTATGGTAACACATGATAGCTAGGTTTGGTCATCCTTTATTTACTGATCATGAAAGTGAGTCTCAGAGGAGCTAACATTTAAAACCATACAACTAGCAAGTGTAAGAGATCTCTTTAATTAAGACTAGCTATTTCCAGAGCTGCTGAGTCAGGAAATCTCTGTGTGGCACACCATCCACAAACAGGAAAAAACTGTTTTAATTCTCTCTCCTTTTTAAGCCCTCGCAGGTTTTAAGTGGATTAACCAGCCACATTGGCGCCAAACTGTTGTAATTAGGTGGGGAGGTGTGGGTTATGTTCCCCAGCTGCCAGCCGCTGGCTTGCTCAGCCACTGTCTGCCTGCACCCGAAATAACCACATGAGAATGGCATTCATTCAAACTCTGCCTGGCCCATTATCTCTAGCCTCTTCTTGGCTAGCCCTCACCTCATAAACTAACCCATTATAAAAGTCTGTAAGTCACCACGTGGTGACTTACCGGAAAGGTCTAACCTGCATCCATCTGCGACGGGAGCCTCCTGGCAACTGACTCACTTCCTTCTCTCTTCCCAGAACTTCCGTTCTGTCTACTCCGCCCACCTAAGGGCTGACCTATCTTACAAGCCAGCCATAGTCTTTATTTAACCAATCAAAGCACAGAAATACAGATGAACCTGCCTACTCCACAGAGCCTGTGTTCTCCCCACCTCTCTCTCTCTCTCTCTCTCTCTCTCTCTCTCTCTCTCTCTAGGCAAAAGTCTTTCTCAAGTGGCTTTGAGATCACAATTCTCCTGCCTGTGTTTTTATTTTATTTTTTTAGACAAGAGTCTCTCTACATAGCTCTGGCTGTCCTGTCCTAGAACTCGCTGTGTAGACAAGGCTTGCCTCAAACTCACAGGGATCCTCCTGTCTTTGCCTCCTAAGTGCTGAGATTAAATTAAAGCCATGTGTCACCGTGTCTGCCTGTGTTTTTAACCAGCTTTGATTAGGCAAATCTGATTGTAAATAAATAAAGGATTGAAAGCCCCAGAACAGCAAATACAGCTTTTCTTACTGCTAACTTTAGAAATTAAGAAGGTTTTAAAATTTTAAACCAAACATTGTAAACATTTAGTGTGTGTGTGTGTGTGTGTGTGTGTGTGCGCGCGCGCGCATGCACATGCACATGTGACATGGTGCTTGTGTAGAGGTTAGAGGATAACTTCTGGGTGTTGGTTCTTTTGTTTGAACTCAGGACTTTAGACTTGGTTGGAGATGCAATTATCACTGGGCCATCTTTTCTGCCTAAGGTATTTTTAAAGGAAAAAAAAACTATGTTTCCTTTGAATTCTAGTTAATTTTTAGAAAAGTTTCTAAGATTTTTACCATTTTTAGAGCTACTGTTATCCTCCCCGAATTATGTCATTGTGGATGGGGACTGGGCGACTCACTACTGAATTGTTCTGGCAGATGTAACTGGGACTTCTGAAGGGAAAGGAATAAATACTTGCCAGTTGAATGAGAAGCACAAGTCACTGTGTTCTGGTCGGCAGAGTCACAGGAAGTTCAGATGCTATCACAGCTAGTAGCTAATGTAGGAGAAAGACTTTGGGACAATGTTCTTTTTGTTTGCCAAAGGCTTTCCTGATGAGACTGAGTCTGGACAGTGTTTCTTTTCTTGACTGAGTAAGGAGCTTGGCGTGTGGGCATCTGGCTTCCAGCAGAGTCCTGCAGCCCACTACTAGAAGGTGCCAGCCAGAGCTGTCCTGTGAGCACAACAATTACCAACTTATTATGGAATGGGCTTTGGGAGAAAATTTGTTTAAAGGGTCATATCCTGGGAATTTGTGCTCTTACAGTGTTATTAAAACCTAGTTGCTATTTTTTAAATCAGGCAAATGTTACAGGAAATGAAATATAAACAAAGGTTAATTGCAGCTCTCTGACATTTGATTTACATTAGCTCCAAGTTCTATTATATTCCCTTAAAAGCCCAACTCTAGAAAGTAAACATACAGATTGATTTTTCTTCTGAGAGTGATAGCGAACCTTAAAACTCATATCTCAGACACAAAGCGTGGCTAAGGACTCTGTTTGCTTCTACTTGTCTAAATGATATGTTCCCGAATGCATTTTGCATTTTTTGAGTGGAAAACAACCACTGGACAGATCCTTGCATGTAGGGCTGGACATAGTTATGGAGGAGGCTACAAAAAGCTGTCAGCAATTTCCCCCGTTTCCCCATCACCACTTATATTCAGATTGCTCCCATACACTAACTTCTCCACCACCCATCCCTATGGTAGCATGCCGGTTTGGTTTCTAATTCCTCTCTTTTGAGAACTTAACACCCGGCCTGTGCCCAGCCTCAGAGCTTTCTGCTTGGCTTCTTGGCCTCCTCCTACCATTCTCTCCCTTTCCTTGTAAACTGGACCTGACTCCTTACTATTTCTCTTGTTTGGTATGTTATTCTATACTGATTAAAACTTTGCTATAACATATTGTTATATGTCATATTATTATAATTGTGCCAGAGGCAACAATATGTGTTCAATAGATTTGAGGAATTCTGAAGTTCAAATGGCATTTTCTTTATTACTCCTAAGTCCCTTTGATATGAAAAATCTCAAATATACCAAAAAGTACAGAAAGCAAATAATACATGAGCCGGTTTTAATGGTATTTAGCATATAGCTATCATTCTTTAATTCATATGTATCCTACTTCCTTCAAGTGAATGGAATTCAGACCAACAAGTGCATTATGGGTGCCATGGTCTGAATATTTGTTCCCTCTTTCCCACAATGGCTATGTTGAAACCTTATCACTAATATGATAGCATTAGGAAGTGAGGCTTTTGAGATGGTTAGTGCTCTACTAAAAGAGACCCCCGAGTGCTAGACTGCTTCTTATAGTAGTGCATGGGGATCCAGGTAGAAACCTCCATTTAGTACAGAAAATGAGCCTTCCCCAGATACAAAATTTCCTGCCTTGATCTTGTACTATCCAGAATCCAGACACACAAGAAATACATTTCTTTTTCTTTTTTTAAATTTTACAAGTCACCTTTATGGAATTTTGTTATAGTAAGTGGTCCATAGTTCAGCAGTAGAGCACAGGCTAACTTACCTGTAGTCTTTTAAGTTCAGTCCCCAGCACCATACACAAAAGGGAGCAAGCACATTTATAGTATCTAGTGACTTAGGTTTCCCAGTTAGGTCCATTTCCTATTTTTCTGCCACCTCCCGATAATAGTACTATACACATTAAATCCACTAAGGAATGAACTCACAATTTAGACCAGAGCCGTCAAGTTCAAATCAGCTTTCTTTTTTCTTCCTTCCTCCCTCCCTCTCTTCCTCTCTTCCTCCCTCTCTCCCTCTCTCACTCCTTCCCTCCTTCTTTTTTTCCCTTCCTTTATCAAGACAGGGTCTCTATATGTAGCCAGCTTGGTCCAAAATTGAGATCTTTCATTTTCCACCTCCTGAGTGCTGGCTCAGGCATATGGCACCATATCTGGCTCCCAATCATTTTTCTTTTTCTTTTTTTATTTATTTTTTTTCATTTATTTTACATCTGGACTGTAGTACCAATCACTTTTCTTTTTTATTTAATTTTTTTCATTTTACATACCAACCCAAGTTCCCCCTCCCTCCCCTTCTCCTGCACCATTACCTCCTCCTCATCCCCCTTCCACTTCTTAGAGGGGGGTAAGGCCTCCCATGAGGAGTCAACAAAGTCTGGCTTACCAAGTTGAGGCAGGACCAAGACCCTCCCCACTGTATCAAGGCTGAGCAAGGTATCTCACACAGGGAATGGGCTCCAAAAAGCCAGTTCATGCATCTGGGATAAGTCCTGGTCCCACTGCCAGCCCCCCAACAGATCAAGTCACATAACTGTCACTCACATTCAGAGGGCCTAGTTTGGTACTATGAAGGTTCCCTAGCTGTCATTTCAGAGTCTTTGAGCTCCCACTAACTCGGGTCAGATGTCTCTGGTTTTCCCAATTATAATCTTGACTCCCCCTTGCTCAGATGATCCCTCCTCCCTGTCTTCAGCTGAACTCCAGGAGCTCAGCCCAGGGCTTGGCAGTGAATCAGTGCATCTGCTTCCATCAGTTACTGGATGTAGGCACCCTCTCTACTATTGCTAGGAGGCTTAACCAGGGTCATCCTTATGGATTCCTGGGAATTTCCCTAGCACCAGGTTTCTCCCTAATCCTATAATGGCTCCAAGCCCTAGGAAGGAAAATAGTTAAGCTCTCCTGGGTAAACTGGGAATGGGGGGAAGAAGGGAGTGGATGGGGGATGAGAACATGAGGGGTTTGAGATGACTCAGTTCGGGGAGGAATGGAGAGGGAGAGCAATGAAAGAGATATCTTGATAGAGGGAGTCAATCACTTTTCAATGACTATATTTACCAACTGAGGACCAAGCCTTCAACACATGAGGCTTTTGGATTGATATTTCATATCCAAACTCTCACAGTTTTTATAATCTTGTGTATGGAAACAAACAATTGTATTTTCCTTACCCCCTAACTAATGTTTAATATTTTTTCTATAACTAACATGAGCAATGGACGACAGTAAACATGTTTAATTAGTCAAATTGCAGAGGTTATAGGGCAGTGGTTTTAAACTTGTGGGTTGCAAGCGTTTTGGACATTCAACAACCCTTTTCACAGGGATGGCGTCAAAGTTATCCTGCATATCAGAGAGTTATATTATGATTCATAACAGTAGCAAAATTAC
Organism: Dicrostonyx torquatus; assembly: GCA_028555095.1. NCBI lineage: Eukaryota > Metazoa > Chordata > Mammalia > Rodentia > Cricetidae > Dicrostonyx > Dicrostonyx torquatus. The sequence goes on along the minus strand of JAQHUG010000489.1, from coordinate 495,095 downwards.
AGTTATGAAGTAGCAACAAAATAATTTCATGGCTGAGGGGCAGCACAGCAGGAGGAGCTGTATTAAAGGGTCGCAACATTAGGAAGGTTGAGAACCACTACTCTAGAGTGAATGTAAAAGGTTCTAAATAGCTTCTATGATCATCAGTAATGTTTTTCTTTGTTATTATTGCTGGGGATAGAATCTAGGTCCTCATGCATGCCAGGCAAGTATTCTCCCACTGAACTACATGCCTCTTATCACTGTTTCAAATCACGGCCATTATGAGTGTCACCAGTAGATACTGCTACTTATAGTGTTAATGAGGAAACACATGTTACTATCTCACCCATAAAACTGCCTTATACTTCTATAGAAATACTGTTTTCTTTTGAAGTCCATTATGCTTTCTTTTGTGCATTCAAAATATTATTCTTTTCTTGGGGCTGGAAAGGTGGATAAGAACAGTTGCTGCATAGGAATGAAGGTCTGGGCTGGGTGTTGGTGGTGAACACCTTTAATCCCAGCACTTGGGAGGTGGATCTCTGAGTTTGAGGCCAGCCTGGTCTACAGAGTGAGTTCCAGGATAGCTAGGGCTGTTACACAGAGAAACCCTGTCTCAGAAAATCAAAACCAAAAAAGAAAAAAATGAGGGTCTGATGTGGGATTCCTTTCTGTATGCTGTGAATACATTGGTTAATAAAGAAACTGTCTTAGGCTTGTGATAGGGTAGAGTAGAGCTAGGCAGGGAAAATTAGACTGAATGCTGGAAGAAAGGAGGTGGAGTCAAGAGAAGCCGTGAAGCCACTGCCAGAGGCAGATATGTTGGAAACTTGCCAGTAGGCCACGATCCTCATGGTAAAATATAAAATAAAAGAAATGGGTTAAATTAAGATGTAAAAGCTAGCCAATAAGAAGTCAGACCTATAGACCAAGCAGTGATTTAATTAATACAGTTTCTTTGTGATTATTTCGGGGCTGAGCAGCCAGGAACAAACTAGCAGCCTCCTACTACAAGGGTCTGAATTCAAATCCCTAGTGCCCATGTAAGAAGCTGAATGTGGTCATGCACATGCCTGCTACTGTAATTCTGTGGTGAACAGAGACAGGAGGATCACTGTGATTTGCTGTCCACTAGCCTTCAGGTTCAGTGAGAGACCACTCTGACACAAAAGAATAAGGCAGAAGACAGATGATAGAGGAGGACACCAGTAATAGTTATATGATAAATCATCATAACCAAGGGCAACATAAGGAAGAGAGAACTTATTTTGGTTTATGGTTCCAGGGGGAAGAGTCCGTAATATATGATGGAAGGAGCAGGACGCTGAAGATCACATGTTCACCCACGTGCAGAAAGCAGAGAGAGTAAATTGGATGTAGTGTGAGGCTCTAACCTCAGAGTGATGTACTTCCTCCATCAAGGCTTCCCTTCCAAAAGTTCATAGCTTCCTCACATAGCATCACAAACCAGTGAGCAAGAGTTCAAATATCTGAACCTAGTGGGGGACATTTTATTTATTTATTCATTTATTTGTTTATATTTATTTAGTTTTTTGAGACAGGTTTTCTCTGTGTTGCTTTGGAACCTGTCCTGGAACTAGCTCTTGTAGTCAAAGGTGGCCTAGAACTCACAGAAATCCGCCTGCCTCTGTCTCCCGAGGGCTGGGATTAAAGGCGTGCGGCACCACTCCCTAGCCTTATTTTTATTTTTAAATTTTCTTTCTTTCTTTCTTTCTTTCTTTCTTTCTTTCTTTCTTTCTTTCTTTCTTTCTTTCTTTCTTTCTTTCTTTCTATGTATGTATGTATATATGTATGTATGTATGTATCTATCTATCTATCATCTATCTATTTATTTTTGGGACAGGGTCTCTATATGTAGTCCTGGCTGTCCTGGATCTCATTACATAGACTAGGCTGGCCTCAAACTTGGAGAGATCCTCCTACCTCTGCCTCCCAAATGCTGGGATCAAAGGTGTACACCGCCACAGACAGGCTGACAGTTTTTATTCAAACCTCCATGACAACCAACATCATCCTCTGGCATCCACAAGATGTAGGGCATTCCCACCCCTAAACATATATGTGCATACACCTCGACCCATATATTACAGATGCTCCAAATGCTTTTTTTCTCTTTTGTTTGCCTTTTTGGCAGAGTCTTCCTATATATAGCTAAGGCTAGTTTGGAATTTGAGATCTTACTGCCCCAGAGTGTTTGAAAGTCTAAGAGCAACAGTGAGCCACTGTGAGTGGTTTAAAATATTCTTTAAAGAAACCCACAAGTTTCATTAAATTGTCTTAGGGACTGTGACTTGAAAAGATTTAGAAGTGCAGATTGAGACACATTTGTTGATAATAAATCTGAATGTATTGTTCTAAGTTTGACTAGTGCCTCTGCCTTCATTGCCGTTTACACTTGTCTTCTCCCTCCTGTACAGGAGTCTCTGTCTTCTACGTTCTAGCTGCAGCATTTCTAAATTTCTAGGGCCTGTTTGTTTTACTTCCTGCCAGAGCATGAACCCAGGAAAACTTTGCTCACAAGTAATTCTCACAGTTCTCTTGGATTCATATCATGATTGATTTTAGCCTGAGTGTGGGGTACATAGTCTATCCCTGACTCTTGTGGATTTTGGTAAACACAGCCCTGGGGTTATAAAAGAGGAGGCAGGCTGAATTCCATTCCACCTCCACATTACTTTTTGATCAGTGTACCTCTTGCTTCTTTTCTCTTTCTTCCTTAAAAAAAAATTTCCCAGCCTTTACCACCTTCATGCTAAAAGACAATTCCATTCCGTTGGAGCCCAGACCTCTTCTAGGTAGCAGTAGCTAAGTCTTCTGTGGGTCCTCTACTATCTGTACTTGATCGGTGGAAGCACACCATGGTTTGAATGGGTGACCACCCAGTTGTGTGGTAAGTCTCCTGTACCATGGGGTTTCTCTCTTTGCCTTCGTGACATTCAGCTACTCCTATTTAATGTACATGGTACCACTCTTATCCTCAGCAACGGGCCTGGGCTAAACAACTTATACATTGGCTTGCTCATTCTGGAGATAGAGCGTGTGTAGGAGGCACCAGCACCCAAGGAACGTCTCTGTTTCATGTAATCTCATTTCTAGTTTCCCGTATCTGGTATGTAGTTGCCATTAAAAGACAATTGCTCTTATTTATTAAGAGTTTGTGCTTACGACAGAGCACCCTGTAGGTTCTTGTGTTATGTCTGAGGGATTTCTGTTAATTCTCTAATTTACAAAGGATCAAAGATCAATACACTCTGATTTTTCCCTTCTTAGATTGACAGTGCCTGTCAGTTTTCCAAGTAACTTCTCTCCTTAAAAGGGAATGGTCTTAAAATATTGCTAACAATGGATCCGGGCTGTGATGGCGCACGCCTTTAATCCCAGCACTTGGGAGGCAGAGGCAGGCGGATCTTTGTGAGTTTGAGGCCAAAAAAAAATTGCTAATAATGGTTTATAATGTCAAAATATCTTAAACTTTCTGTTCTTCTCAGGCCTTTAAATGTAAAGTCAGCATGAAATTCCTGTAAAAATCCTGTAGTCTGAGCTGTGCTGGTTGACTACTCCTGGGTGTGGGCCCTGCCCTGAGCTGTACTTGACATATCCACTGTCACTCCATTGAAGAAAACTGATTTTTCCTCTCCTAACAGCTATCAATTACAAATAACTTCTTGGCTGGTGGGGGGGGCCTTTGTGCCTGCTCCACCTCCCCCATGGCTGGGGAGTTTGTTGGGTTTGATCTTGTACAGGTCTGGTGTGCGCTGCCACACTGTGAGTTCACATGCGCACCAGTCTTGTGTCTGGATGATGCTGCTTCCTTGGGGTCATCCACCACCTCTGGCTCTTAACAATTATTCTGACTCCTCTTCACTTAATTCCCTGAACCCTGAGGGAAAGGTTTCATTCTTTTAATCAGTGCCTTTCCTAAGGTAAAATTTGAAAATGTGGTTAAGTCTCATTAGCCACTATTTTTTTTTCTTTTTTTTTTAAAAAAATATTTATTTTACATCCCAGCGGCAGTTTCTCCTCTCTCCTCTTCTTCCAGTCCCTTCCCCTAATCCCCGCTCTGGTCCTACTCCCCAATCTACTCTTTCTCTGTTTCTGTTCAGGAAAGGACAGGTCTCCCTTGAGTATCAACAAAACACAGCATATCAAATTGCAGTAGGACTAAGCACCTCCCCATGTATTAAGGCTGGGATGGTGACTCAGTGTGAGGAGTAGGATCCCAAAAGCCCGTAAAAGAGTCACAGACAGATCATGTTCCCACTGTTAGGAGTCCCACAAGATGACCAAGCTACATAACTGTCGCATATGTGTAGAAGGCCTAGGCCAGTCCCATGTGACATATGCAGAGCCCCAAGCAGGCTCCTATTTTTCCTTTATTTCATCTGTGTACGTGTGCACATGCATGTGCATTCATGTACATGCATGTGCACATGTGTACATGCACGCATGTACTTGCACATGTGTGTGTTGCATGCGTGTGTGTGTGTGTGTGTGTGTGTGTGTGTGTGTGTAGGACACGACTTGATGATGAGTGCTTCTTCAATTGCTCTTAGACATTTTGTCTTAGACATATGGGTGTCTAAATATTCCAACATTATTTATTCATTAAAAGAATATACTATACTTTCTCCACTGTACTATTGTCTCTGTACTTTAATAAAAACTCAATAGAGGCATGTCATGGTATACATCTTTAATCCTACTTACTCCAGAGGCTTACTTAGCAAAACTCTGCCACAAAAGTTAGCAAAACAAAACAACAAGAAATCAAACATAGATAGTGCTTGTCTACATATACAAGGTATTGTGTTAAACTCCAAGGCATGCAAGAAAACTGTCAAGAAGCTCATCACATACATGTGATTTTCTTTCCAAATTCCTTTGTGTTCCACTGATCTATGTATCTAGTCTAACACCTCTATTAACTGCTGTTGTTTCTATAGAAAATCTTGAACTCATATACTGTCTTCCAACCTCATGCTTCTCTTTCAATTTTAAAAATCTTTTGCATCTGTTTCACTTTTTCGTGAACATTTTTTACATAATCTTGCCAATCTTCACCACATAGCCTGCTGGGATTTTGATTGGAATTGCGTTGAAAGCATAGATTAATTTGAAAAGAAGTGGTAAAATAACAGTTTGATTTTTTCCATTCATGAATTGGCATATATCTCCATTTATTAAGATTCTTTTATATTTGGCATCACCAATAGCAGCCATGATAAGAGATAAATTTTTGTGTTATTTTGAAGCAATCTAAAATGTTGTTGATAATTTTATACTTATAAATATGATTCTGCATCTCATGAAGAATACTAAAACTGTACCACATTCCTTGTGCATTTCTGTGGTATACTCATGCATGTATACATGTGTGTTCCTGGGAACACACTGAGGTCAGAGGGGGATGCTGTCTGCTTCCTTTTACTTGTGGTCTTATTTTCTTCAGAATGAGCTTCTCACGGAATTTGAAGCTTCTCATTTCCAGCTAGACTGGCTGACTAGGGAGGTCCCAGGATTCTCCTGTCTCTGCCTACCATAGTACTGGGGTTCCAGACGTAGGTGAAGTCACATGGGTAGTAAGGATCTGAAATGAAATCATCAGGCTTGCCTAGCAAGTGTCCATATTCACAGAACCTTCCTAGCAAGCAAGTGTACCACATTCTTGTGTGCAAATTACTAGCATATCGTTTCTCTTTTAAATCCTGGACTTCCTTTTTAAAGATTTGTTTTATTTATGTGTATGTATATGTGTGTGTGTGAGGGGGGCAAGCTGGCAGAGAGAGACAGAGACAGAGAGAAGGGCACATGTGTGTAGATGGTGCTCATAGAGGCTAGAGGCTAGAAAACAGTGTTAGATCCCTTGAAGTTACAGTTATAGTTGTGAGCCACCTGATATCCTGATTTGCTTGGATGTCAACACTCAGGTCTGTTGATCGAGCAGTTAAGGACCCGTAATGGCCAAGCCAGCTCTCCAGGACATGTGAAAATTTTCTGTATCATAGTTTTTGTGTCTGAATGTTTGGATCAAGATGCTCATATTCTTTGCGGCTTATATGCTGACGAAAATAGGTGGATTTTCCATCAGGTTTACAATGTAGATTTTTTTCTAAAAACATCATCAAAGCATTGAATATATTTTTTTTGTCTTTTGTAGTTCCTGCAAAATTAGTGGCTGGCTCTAAATGCTTACTCAAGTGTGTGTTCAAGGTTTTAACAGTCTCAATTGTTAAATACTTGGATTAAGCTATATAAGAAATATTATTTCAAAATGGCCCTCTCTGCATTTAATCAATTCTAGTATTATAATCACTATCCAGGAAGTCTGTATATTAATATATACAGAAACATACAAGAATTATTACCTATCCATTTTTCACATTAATCGTTTGTTATTCTTCAACAGTAGTGTTCACTTTATTGAACCTGTGGTCACTTTTCACACTCATCTTGGTTGAATGATGGGACAACTTAAGTTTACATTCAACAAACAAACAAACAATTCTTTGCACAAAAATGTTACAAGTAGTGTCAAGTGAAGTTTTGTCAACCTGACACAAATTTGAGTCACCTGGGAAGAGGGAACAGCAATAAAGGAATGGCCTTCATCAAACTGGATTCTTGGCATGTCTGTGGGGGCATTTTCTTTATTAAAGACTGATGTGAGAGGCCCTGCCCACTGTACTGCTACCTCTGGGCTGGTGGCCCTGAGTTCTTTATGAAAGCTGGCTGAACAAGTCATGAGGGAGAAACCAGTAAGCAGCACCCTCCCATGGCTTCTGTTTCAGTTCCTGTCTCCGGGTTTGTGCTTTGAGTTCCTGCTCTGACTTCCCTCGAGTGATGGACTGTGAGTCAAAGTGTAGGTTGAGATGTCACCCCCACCCCGTTGTGTTTGCTCAGTGTTTTGTCACAATAATAGAGAAGCAAACTAGCACACAAGATGTTTTACATCATTTACAACTAAACATTATAAAACTGTTTTAAGCTACTCTTTTTTTTCCTTTTTTTTTTGTTTTTTGTTTTTTGAGACAGGGTTTCTCTGTAGCTTTGGAGCCTGTGCTGGAACTAGCTCTTGTAGACCAGGCTGGTCTCAAACTCACAAAGATCCGCCTGCCTCTGCCTCCCGAGTGCTGGGATTAAAGGCGTGCTCCACCACCGCCCGGCTAAGCTACTCTTACAATGCTTTTATTAGGCACTAAATAGGTGGCTTAGAGGTTAAGATCCCATGTTTGCAGCCAGGCGTGGCAGCACACTTGGGATGCAGAGATAGGCAGATCTCTAAATTCAAGGCTAGCCTACTCTATTGAGTGAGTTCTAGGAGAGCCAGGCTTACACAGAGAAACCCTGTTTCAAACAACAACAACAAAAAAACTCCAAACAAACAAAAAGAATACACATTGCTCTTGCCTTGGGCTTGAGTTCAGGTCTCAGTGTCCATATTGTACTGATGTGTAACTAAAACCTTAATGTCCGGTTTTAAGTGAAATTAAGGCCTTTGTGTCTGGCTTCGAGTGAAATGTTTCAGCAAAGCCTTTGCAATGTTTGGGTTAATTAATAGAGGCTGAGAAATTGTTTTGAGACTGTTTAAATCTGAAAGAAATGTTGTCTCTCTGGAGAGTCTCACTTGGTGTAAGCGAGAACTTGCAGCTGCACTGACCTTGGTCCTAAGACACTCCTGGCAGACAAAGAGTTCTTACTTTTGATTGTGACTAGCCAAGAAAAGGGACTGAGATTTGTGTGGGCTGTCTGCTCTCACGGGCAGCAAGAGCAAGATGACTTTGGTAGTTGGAACCTTTCCCAGCCCCAATTAACCTTGCACATGTTTGAATAAAGTAACTTGAGTGAGCTAGCTGGGTGTCAGTCCTTTCCAGGAAAGCTGAAGCCCTCTGCTCCTTCGGAAAATGAATGAAGGCTTAGCATATCGGTAAGCTTCTCTCTCCTGCGACATCTATGACCAACATCAAACAATACCATATCAGCCTGCAACTCAGTAGAGAACCTAACACTTCTGGCCTTCAAGCACACACACACACACACACACACACAATCACACACACACACACACACACCCCACACACAACACACATGCAATTTAAAGATTTATTAGCATATTGTAATTACATCGACTAGTGGGTTTTATTTTGATGTGCTCATATATGTATTGTGTATATAATGTACTTTCATTACATTCAACTCTGGTTACCCTCTCATATACCCCTTCCTGTTGATCCCTTTCCTTTTCCCAGTCTCACAGCTACTTTGATGCCTTATATTTTTGATGAGCCAATGACTTTAATTAGGGCTCCTTACAGGAGCATGGGTTAGTGCAAGAACATGGATGACTTATCAGTAGCTACTCCCCTGAAGAAAACCTCCAACCCCAGCAACCATTAACTGCCTATAGCTCCTCAGGCAGCGGGCAAGGTCACAAGATCCTCTCCACCCCAACACCACCCTATGAACTGAACTCATTCTCAGCTCTAGTTAGTGGTAGTGTAAGCTCTTTATAATACATATTGAGCAGGCTAACTAAGAAGACATTGTGTTTTTGGAAATGACAGAGGTTTTTTTTTTTTTAATCACATATGACTTCCAGGTTAAAAATCTTTACATAAAAATCACCAAGTATGTTCCAGTTTTCTGAAGGGCACCATGGCTACACCCTGGAACCTAAAATCCATTTTGAAGTCTGTCTTAGGGTTTCTTCTACCTTCACATCACAGTCTGTCATCAAAGGGAAGTCAGGTCAGGAACTCAACAGGTCAGGAACCTGGAGGCAGGAACTGGAGCAGAAGCCATGGCGGAGCACTGCTCACTAGCTTCTTCCCTGGCTTGTTCAGCCTGCTTTCTTATAGATCCCAGGACCACCAGCTCAGGAATAGCACCACCCACAATCACTAATTAAGAAAGTGCACCATAAGCATGCTAACAGGCCAGTCTGGTAAGGGCATTTTCTCAGTTGACTCCAGTTTGTGTCAAGTTGAAATAAAAGTAACCAGCACCAAGTCCTATACAATTTTTCTCAGTTGCTTCTGGGAAGGGAACTTCTGGATCAAAAGTTCCATTGTCTTCCAGACTATAAAATGAATCTTTGAGTGGGATGATGGTGGTACACACCTTTAATCCCAGCACTCAGGAGGCAGAGGCAGGCAGATTTCTGTAAGTTCAAGGCCAGCCTCCCAAGTCCTGGGATTAAAAGCACGGGCCACTGCCACCTGGCTAAGACCCAAGGTTTTTTAAAACTCCAGCTGAGCCTGACAGCAGGAGGGGGAGGGGACCAGCATAGGACCAAACTAGACCCTCTGAGTGTGACTGTTGTATGGCTGGGGCAGACTGTGGAACCACTGACAGTGAGATCAGGATTTATCCCTACTGCTTGTTCTGGCTTTTTGGAACCCATACTCTTTGGAGGGACACCTTGTTCAGCCTAGATATGGTGGGGAGGGCCTTGGTCCTGCCTCAAAGTCATATGCTAGGCTTTGTTGACTCACCTTTGGAAGCCAATCCTCTCTGAGCAATGGATGAGAGGTGGGGTGGAATGGGGTAGGGGGAGAGAGAGGAGGGGAGTGAGTGGGAACCGGAATTGGTATATAAAATGAAAAAGATATTTTTAAAAAAATTAAAAAAAGAAAAAATAAAACCATAGTAGCCTTAATGTCCAGCTAATTTGGTATAGCCTCCAGCTGGTGATGAACTTCATTTTCTCTCTGTGTGTGTGTGTGTCTGCATGCACGCTCATACACAAAAACATGTACACCAGAGAGATAACTTTGTTTGCCATTATTCAGTAGCTATCATCCTGTTGGTTTTTGAGACAGGATCTCTCATTGGTCTGGTGCTACACTGGCTGATTGTTCCAGGAATCTACCTATCTGTATCTTCTGTATTTCCCAACATTAGGACTGCAAGTTTTCATTATCATGATTTTTTTTGTCCTTTAAAAAATTATTTATTTTACATCCCGGCTGCAGTTTCCCCTCCTTCCTATCTTCCCAGTACCTCTTTCCAACTCCTCTCTGTTCCCACCCCCTATCCACTCCTCTGTTTCTGTTTAGGAAAGGGCAGGTCTCCCAGAAGTATCAACAAAACATGTCATATCAAGTTGCAGCAAGACTAAGCACCTCACCTTGTGTTAAGGCTGGGAAAGGTGACCCAGTATGAGTAGTAGGGTCCCAAAAGCCAGAAAAAGAATCAGAGAGAGCCCTGCTCCCACTGTTAGGACTCCCATAAGAGAAACATCATACTCAACTGTCGCATATATGCAGAGTGCTTAGGTCAGTCCCATGCAGGCTTTCTGGTTGGTGGTTCAGTTTTTGTGAGCCCCTATATGCCCAGGTTAGTTGATTCTGTGAGTTTTCTTGTGGTGTCCTTGGCTCCTCTGGCTCCTACAATCCTTTCTCCCCATCTTCTGCAGGATTCTCTGAGCTCCATCTAATGTTTGGCTGTGGATCTGCATCTGTTTCATCAGTTGCTGGATGAAGCCTCTCTGCTGACAATTGGACTAGGCACCAATCTATGTGTGTAGCAGAATATTGTGAGGCACCATTACACAGGCATTTTTCTTTCCTTCAATTATATTTGGTTCTATCCTAGGTCTCTGGGTCATCCAGCCTGTGGGTCCTGGTGCTCAGGCAGCGTCAGGGGTGGGCTTTCTCTCCCGGTATATCATGCCTTTTTTTTAGACATGTGTTCTGGTGACTGAACTCAATCATGCTTATATGCCAAATAATTTACTGACTGAGTCACCCCCAGCCCCATTTTCTTTAAGTTTATAGCAAATACACTGATGTCTTGTTCTAGCTCTGAGAGAGCACATATTTTTTGTTGTTGTTGTTGTTTTGATGTGTGACTTTATCCCCTTGAGAAATGAGATTTAAACTTCTGGTTTTGAGAATTTGCCCAGTAGAGAAGACATGAAACTTTCATTCATGAATCTAGATAAGGTAGGCTATGATGCAGTTATTGCTTTAGGGCATAGGAAATTGCATAGAATTAGGCCAAGACAGAAGGCATGGTCTCTAGCCCTCCTGGTGTGGGCCTAGAATCAAACTTCTAGAAATTAAAGCCCAGGAGAGCCATTCTGGAAGACAGAATCTGACTAGAGATGTATTACTATCCAGGGACAGACTGTGATAAGCATTACCCAAGGTGCTCGCAAGATGAAAGGCACATTTAACACTGAGAATCTACGTTAACAGTCTATTATTGGCCTACAGCCATGGATTTTTAGTCTTAGGTTTTTATTCCTTTCTAGGCCAGATATTTTATTTTTCAAAAGTCATTTTACTTTTTCAAAGTTTTTGTGTGTATGGCATGTGTGTGTCATGACACACATATGGAGGTCAGAGAACAGTCTATAGGAGTCGGTTCTCTCCTGCCACGTGGGACCCGGGGCTCGAACTCAGATTGTCAAGCTTGGAGGAAACCATTTTTAACTGAACTCTCTTTCCCAATACTATAGACTCTGTACTCTGTTAAACAGAGAGAGGCTTGAGCTGGAGAGATAGTTCAACTGTTAGTTGAACTATTCAAATAGTTAGTTCAACAGTTCACTTGCTGCTCTTATGGAGGACCTGGGTTTGGCTCCTAGAATCTATGTGGTATATCACAACTGTCTGGAACTCCTGTTCCAGGAATCTGGTATTCTCTTATGTCCTCCATGGGCACCAGACATGCAAGTGGTTCATAGACATACACATAGGCAAAACAATCATATACATAAAATAAAATAGAGGCTGGAGCTGAATAACGCCAGATTAAAAAATATGCAGAGGCCTTATGAGCTTCCCCCCATCCACATTAGCATGTCTATTGTCCTTATTCCATTCATGTTTAGGCAGCCATGTTGGTGAGGATTTCTGTGTGTAGCTTCTGAGATTACTAGGAGACACAATCTCACAGTTACTTCGGCTCTTCCAGTCTTTCTGCTTCCTCTTCCACGATGATTCCTGAGCCTTTGGTGCAGGGATTCATTCGAGAAAGAGGCCATGAATTTGAAAGAGAGCAAGAAATGGTATATAGGAGGGATTAAAGGAGGTAAGGGAAGGAAAAATTGAATAATGATATTATAATCTCAAAATTAAAAGAAATAATAAAGAATGGAAAGCAAGATAAAAATGCAAATGAGGAAGTAAGGAAGGTGTATCTATATCCTTATCATCTCTTTGCTAAGGTTTCTAAGAAGCGTTAAGTAGATCAGCTGGCATATTGAAATGTAGGCTTCCTTATGCTACTTTTCCCCATTTCTGGACCCCTAGCTATTTTGTCATTAGCAACAGGTTAATTGGTTGTAAATGTTTGTTTGACTGGGCCAAGATTTAAACTTGCTTCCAGTAAAGCATCTTGGTAAGGTCAGAAGCCTGCAATGGGTAGTTGGTTACAAAATAGGAATTAGATAGAAAAGGAATCCATCTCTATTAATCTCCACTTAGGCAGTGATTAGCCTTGTGAAGGGAGCTAAACTCTTAATTGCTCACTGTCACCAGGAAGTCAATTCTTTTAATCTCCTTTCAATAGTTAGCTATTAATTAACTGCGAATAAAGAGGAGAATGATTGGATATAGATTTGCTCAGCTATCCTGTGCTCTGTGGAATCAATATTCTTGGTTATTAAGGCATTCTTGGATGAAAGAAAGTAGGTATGAAGGGATGTACTCTAAAAAGAGACTACTAACTTGGGATGATACATAATTTAGAACAAGAAAATGAATAGCAAGGACTTAAGGTATCTTTTTGTATCTCCCAAAATTTCCAGCCATATTTTCCATAGGGCTTTAGCACAGTCATCTTCGTGCCAAGCTTACCTAGCTGTGGACAGTACTCATATAATGACTGAGGGTTTACAATGAGAGCTGAGATAGAACCAGTTGCCATTTGTAAGACATGCATGACTTTCTTAATATTTCAGATTCTTCAACTGTAAGTGGCAATAAAAGCACTAATTGCTACACAATTGTTTAGAGAAGAATGTGAACTGAGTGCACAGAAAGCACACATATGTAGTCTGAAAAGAAGAGGTATTCTATATTGAATATTGTTCTTTCATGTTGTCACAGACCAGGAACATTCTGGGATAGAAAATCTCAACTATTCTGACTGTTTATACATCCTTTTCCCTATGAGGTTGTTTGATGTGGGATTTCCTTCTGTATGTTGTGATTACCGTTAATGAATAAAGAACTGCTTTGAGCCTATAGCAGAGCAGGGTGGGGAAGAGCAGAGCTAGGTGGGGAGAACTGGACTGAATGCTGGGAGAAAGAAGGGCGGAGCCAAGGAGAAGCCATATAGCCCCTCTGGAGATAGATGCTGGAACTTTAGCCAGTAAGCCACAGCCACGTGGTGATACAAAGATTAATAGAAATGGGTTAAATTGAGATGTAAGAGTTAGCCAATAAGAAGCTAGAGCTAATGGGCCAAGCAGTGACTTAAATAATACAGTTTCTGTGTGATTATTTCGGGGCTAAGCAGCTGGGAATAAACAAGCGGCCCCCTGCAACAGTTGTTACCAATAAAGCCTTGATGAAGCCTTGAGGACTATAATCTGGCAGACTGTTTCTGGCAAGTCCACCTCTCCCTTTCCAATATGGTATCATGGTTTTAAGTATGAACATGTTGAGTTTTATAGATCTGGGCTGAGACCTAAGCTATACTGCTTCCTGGTTTTATGGTTTTGGGAACATTATTTAACTATTCTATGACTTTATTTATGGACTTTTGGCATCCATAAAATAAAGACAGTATCACATTGCTCCCTTGTGGGATTATTGGGAAGGAAAACTAAGGCTTATATAGCACTGACAATAATTTCTGACACAGGGTAAATGCGATAAAGAGTAGTTGTATTATTGTTTTTTTAAAGATTTGTTTGTTTTCTATACAGTGTTCTGCCTGCGTATATGCCTGTAGGCCAGAAAAGAACATCAGATCTCATTATGGTTGTGAACCACCATGTGATTGCTGGGAACTGAACTCAGGACCTCTGGAAGAGTAGCCAGTGCTTTTAACCTCTGAGCCATCTCTCCAGCCCCCAGCTATGTTATTATTAATACTACAATTTCTCCTCTGGTTTTTATTCTTAGAGAAATAATGGATAGCAAATGCTCGTCTGATAAATTACCTGAGCTGAGAACAAATGGTTACAGTGTCTTCTATATGTGACTTAGGTGCACATTACCAAGGCAATTAGCTATCACCCGGGTATGATTTCTAATCTGTGCCAGTCAAAATAGTAACACTTTCTAAAGCTTTGACATTGTTTCAATTGAAAGATTATATCGAGTTTTCTCTCCTTGAATCTAGGTTCTATGAATATGCTTGCCCCACACAATGTGACAGTATATGCCAGTTTCTGGGCCTGCATTACTTAGGAAACCAGGAGCTTCAGTTTCCTGTCTCTGGGCATGTTGTGTTTTTAGGAAAGTCAACCTATTGGGAGGTCTCTGTGGAAAAGATCTCAGGTTCATGGTCTTTGGACCTAACTGAGCTCGCAGTATAATAAACACTACCTTTCCAGTCGATATGAATGAGCCATCATGTTGGACACAGATTCTCTAGATTCCAGTTGAGCTTCCCCAGCTGTCATTGTATGACAGAAAGACCAGCTCACTGAGCTCAACTTTGTCTGTGCTGTCTGGCAACAACATAAATGCTGCTAAGCTTTGGATGGTTTGTTAAATAACAATAAATGATCAAAACACAGATGATGGACATTGGGCCAATAGGTAGAGTGAGATCTTGGGACACTCTCTTAGTTAGGGTTCCATTATTATGAAGGAACACCATGACCACAGCAACTCTTTTTTTTTTTTCAAGACAGGGTTTCTCTGTGTAGCCTTGGTTGTCCTGGGACTCATTCTGTAGACCTGGCTGACCTTGAACTCACAGGGATCCGCTTGCCTCAGCCTCCTGGGTGCTGGGATTAAAGGTGAGCACCACGATTGCCTGGCCACAGCAACTCTTATAAAGGAAAACATTTAACTGGAGGTGGCTTACTGTTCAGATGTTTAGTCCATTATTATCACGGCAGGAAGTATGGTGGTGTGCAGGCAGACATGGTGCTGGAGAAGGCTGAGAGTTCTACATCCAGATCAGCAGGCAACAGGAAGAGAGCATCTGAGAACTCAAAGAACTCCTACAACACACCTCCTCCATCAATGTCACATCCACTCCAACAAGGCTACACCTCCCAATGGTGCCACTCCCTATGAGCCTATGGGCTATTTTCATTCAGACTACCACAGACAATATTCTATGCATTACCGACTGTATCATGTAAGTGGCAGCTGGTTTTATCCATGTGCAAGAATGACCTTTGGCTGAATTAAGGAATAAACCTTTGGCTATCGTGCATAATGCTTTTATTGTTTTTAAAAAGCAAAAAAAAACCCACAAAAGCCCAAAAAACAAAAACAAAAAAACCCCAAACAAGCCACCCACACAAAATGGTTTTGACCAAACGTTTGGAGTGTATTAAACCAAATATTGATTCCCTTCCTACCAAGTTCATTCTTCCTCATATCCCATATCTCAGAAATGATATCTGTCAAGTACTCAGCTTACAAAAATGTGGGTATATCCATAAATCCCCCCTTTCCCTGGATCCTCACATCTAGTTCATTAAAAACAATTTTGTTGGCTTTTTTTTTTAAAAAAGTACTCTAATTGGTCTTTTCTACATCTGCATTCTTCCTATTTAGTCCAAAATATTCTTCCATATTGGGCACAAAATTTCTGCTGTCTTAGATTCTTTTCCAAGATGATGTTCATTTTCCAGATTGTTCTGCTACCATTCTGTTGTTGGCATTTTTTCTGAGCTCCCAGGCCCACATGGTAGTCTTAATTGAAGCCCCATGCCTGAATGGTCCTCACGTTCTACACACTGAGCCTCTTGCTGCTAAGATCTTATTTCACTCTGTACTTAACACTCTATAGGCAGGGTATCTAGATTTGTGAGACGCTTTCACGTGACTAAATGATATAACCCTGGAAAAGGTTGTCAGCTTCTTGAACTAGAAACCTTGACTCATGGAAATCAAGTGGTTTGAGGGGGTCAGACAGATATATTTCTTTTACTTTCCCCTTTCACATATTAATCTGAAGTGTGTGTGTGTGTGTGTGTGTGTGTGTGTGTTTTCCCTTTCAATCAGTCCAGAAAAAAAATCACACACATACCTGACTGCTGACATGTACTTTGGAAAAGTAATAGCCCATGAGACCATGCATTGTATCTCATTGATTTAGAGCTTTCCTTTCCCCACTAACTCTTTTTTCTTTTCTTCATCTTTGTTGTCGTGGGTTTGTACACCAGGAGGATTAATGCTTGATTTTTGACTCAGGCTCTGTTTGGTAAGGGATTCTGGCTGAGACATTTGATATTAGAATTAGTTCTTTAAAACATTGCTGTATGTACATGTGCATATATGCATACTTCTGTGTGCATGCCACAGTGTGCCTATGGAGTCCAGAGTGCAGCTTTTAAGAACTGGTTCTCTCTTTCCATCATGAGTTCCAGCCATCAGTCTCAGCTCGTCAGGCTCGTGCACCAAGTGTTTTACTTGCTGAACCATCTCACCAGTCAAGATTTAGTTCTTGAATCAAATGGTCAGGATGGGGTTTTAGGGCTGTATTGTTCAGCTGTCCTAATCCCCTCCCTATGAGCAATGTTACAATTACTTGAGCTTTTACCCATGATATGTGATATTTTGCAAGTATGATGTGTAGGTGGAGGACAAGATATGAACAAGTTATGTGGCCATCACACCTACTTGGCATACATATACTGCTCTTTGTAAGGATTTTAGAGTTTGTTGTTTGCTTTTGACTGTAGTAGAAACTCTGCCTCTATATTAGCCTTAAATGAGACCTTTATTCTGAAGATGCAGAACAGATTGCACTAAAAATCAGGCTCAGGATCTGATGATAGGTGTGGTCCAGCTATGAAAATGACCAAATGCACAAACTACAATATTGCCAGGTTCTCTATGTCAGCATCAGAAAGAGAAATAAAGGAACATAGAGATCTATGCTGCTATTTGGGAGGATGAATCAAGTTCCCCCAAACTTTTCTTGCTGGAAGACTAGCCCTTTTCCTTTTCCAGAGAACAACTTCCTTCTTCATAAACATTCCATGATGATTGCACTTTAAGTAAACACCTTCTTAGATTACATTTCTAAAGTCCCATCTCGCTATCCTCATTGCCTTCAAGTAAATAACAGGGTCTTGAAAATTATTTGCTGCTTATCTGTAGGGAGAATTGAAAACGGCTCACAATTGCAAACCCCTTGGCATTATTTACACAAAAGAACCTAGGCATATAAAAATGTATGTTGTATCACTCCACTAATATGATTTCCAAGATTCAGGCACTGCAAATCCATGTAGAAAGAAACCAGAAAGAGTTTGCCTCTGGCTTAGCAAGAGTCTTACTGAAAAATGATGAGTGCATTTTTGTGGGGGAGGTGATAAAAAGTTGCACTCTAACATAGGACTTGGGTTCGAGTCCCTGCACACACATGACAGTTCACAATGTCTCTAATTCCAGTTCTAGAGGATTAGTGCCCTCTTACTACCTATGTGGGCACCTGCATGAATGTGGTACACATATATGCAGACAAAATAAATATATAATAAAGAATTAAATTTTAAAAAACCACAAATTCTCCATATTTTGTATTCCACTGTATAGCAATAAAAAGTTAAATGGTAGTTTACATAAGAAGGGCATAATTATATTTTATATTATAGCTATAATGTAATTATTATAAAATTATATAATATATTAAAATAATATTATATAATATATAATGTATTAAAATTATATCATATGGTATATAATACATTAAAATTATATCATATGGTATATAATAATATTATATAATATATTAAAATTATATTATAAAATATAATTATAATTATATCATGTATTATTTTAACTCTCCAGATTAATACATTTAGGAACATCTTGACACTCCACAAAATATCATATTAACTAATTATATTGATGAATATGTATACTTTGAGAATTTTTACAGGTTTGGAAGTCTGGGGCAGAGGATTTACTCAAAGAAGGGTCCAAAATATCATGTACCCTTGACTACTGAAAAAGAGGCACGGTACAGTTTTATCATTTGGCAGCTTGTATAGAATACATACCCTGATGAGAATACTCACTCATTCTGACCTTTTTTTTTTTTGTAACTAGATGAATGCTAGTTTCAGTTGAGGCCAGGGACAGGGAGATTTCTATAGCTGGTCTCTAGACTATTTTATAATCAGATCTGCTTAGATTTACTTTCGGGCAACCCTTTAGGAAAGTCACAGTGTAGATCTCGTAAGGTCTGGAGCAGGGCTACTCTCTTGATGACAGAGAACCATTCTCTCTCTCTCTCTCTCTCTCTCTCTCTCTCTCTCTCTCTCTCTCTCTCTCTCTCTCTCTCTCTCTCTCTCTCTCTCTCTCTCTCTCTTTTGGTTTTTCGAGACAGGGTTTGTGGCTTTGGAGCCTGTTCTGGAACTAGCTCTTGTAGACCAGGCTGGTCTCCGAACTCACAAAGATCCGCCTGCCTCTGCCTCCCGAGTGCTGGGATTAAAGGCGTGCGCCACCACTGCCTGGTGTGAGAACCATTCTCTTAAGTATACCATGTGATGTGTTAATAGAGGCTGAATGCCAAATTACTCCTCAGGGTATCGACTAACTATTGCTGAATTACAACATTGCCACAAACATATCTATTTAAATCAAGAAATAGTTCTTACCTATGTTTGAGGAATCTGATTTTGGCTCAGTTAGTTCCTCTGAACAGGGTCTCACAAGGATGCTGCCAAGGTTTTGGGCAGGCTGCATCCCTTTCTGGAGATTGGGCTCCTCTTCTAAGCTCACATGCTTGTTGACCTAATTCAGTGTCATTATATAGTCTATACAGCTATAGAACTTGTTGACTATGGGCCTAGCTTGGCCTAAGAGATTGCTGACAGTTCCTTGCCAAGTGGCCTTTTCATAGGCATGCATCATCATAATTTAGTTCTTCAAAGCCAGCAAGAGATGCTCTTAGTCCAATTTGCTAGGGTGGAGTCTCTTCATTAAATTTTATTATTATACTTATTAGGGCATATTAGTTCTACAATTAATGTTTCATTTTGATCTTTCTATATATTATCTTATGCAGCTTTCCTTTAGCTCCAAGATTGAGTTTTATATGACAACAGTAGAAATTATTTCACCTTTTTGGCTATAATCTCTTGCCTAGTAGTTTTAGACCCCACTTTCGAGGAGAGAATTATACAAGGGAGTGCTTTATTAAGCTTTGCATTAGGATGTGGCCATCCCAGGCACCATAGAGCTGTGCAGAATGAGCTACTTACAACAAACCAGCTGATATATAACCTGCCTAGTTGTAATACTGGGTATGAACAACATCACTCTATCATGGTACTTGGAGGACTGGGCTTAGGCAAGTCCAGTTGGCATAACTAAAATATAGGAGCAAGGGGCCTAGACACATTCTACTTGTTTCTATTACTATTATCTTCCTTTCAATTCACTCTTATTTTGCATCATTTTGGAGGTCTAGTACTGTCAAAGGACAGTGAAAGGAAGAATTCAAGACTAATTTGCAGATGGGTCAGCAGGAAGATTGAAACCATGTAGAAATAAATGGGTTGCTGTCCCAGTGGGTAGGCTTCTCCTTACCAATGCCGATCTATTATATGCTACCAACCTGCCAGTGGCCCTTGCTAGCACACTATTTTTTCTTTCTTTTTTATTAACTAATTCTTTTTTTACTGATTTTATTGACCTATACATTGCCCTTTCTCTCCCCTCCCTTTCAACCCTCTCCCATGGTCCCCGTGTTCCCAATTTACTCAGGAGATCTTGTCTTTTTCTACTTCCCATGTAGATTATATCTATGTATGTCTCTCTTAGGGTCCTCATTGTTGTCTAGGTTCTCTGGGATTGTGGTTTGTAGGCTGGTTTTTCTTGCTTTATGTTTAAAAATCACTTATGAGTGCATGCATATGATATTTTCTTTCTGGATCTGGGTGGCCTCACTCAATCCCATCCTTTCTTAAGTGGAGCAGAAAGCCATGTTGTGCCAGTTCAGTTACTTGGGTTGTTTATATCACTGAGAGAGCACTAATTGTTAGAATTAGTTATAGATCCTGTGAAAGTATTTCCTACCTTAGAGGCAGCTATCATAGCCTACAGAATGCTTAGTAGCATGGAACAGGCTGATGAAGCTCAGCTAAGGTGCCAGAAGGGATAAAAGCCTGTAGGGTCGAGTCCTACATACTAAATGCCAGGGTGCGGCGTATAATCATCCCATGATCAAAATATGGCACTCCATGTCTGAGAAAGTCGTGTGTCCATGATGTCTGTAGTCACTGATGGCCTGTATACAACAGTGTTCCCCTAAAATTGTAATGGAGTTGAAAATGTCCTGCTACCTACTGGTGCTGTGGTCATCATAATATTGTTAATCTCTCCACATTATATGTTTGTTGTATGCTCATGTGACTGGCTGCTGGACAAGTCAGATGAAACTATATTATATAAATTAGAGATAGCACATAAGACTTGATAATGGAATGACTTTCTGATTTACGTATTTATTTTAAATCATTTAAGAGTTCATACATAATTCAAGTAAACTGTAAAATAGCATGCTGAGTGAGGCCAGAAGCAGCCTTGTCTTGGTTAGGGTTTCTATTGATGTTATGAAATACCATGACCAAAAAGAACTCGCAGGGAAAGGGTTTGTATCAGCTTATCCTTCCAGGTAACAACAGTCTGTCACTGAGGGATGTCAAGGTAGGCACTCAAACAGGGTAGGGACCTGGAGGCCAGAGCTGATGCAGAGGCCATGGAAGAGAGCTTGCTTATTGGCTTATTCCCCATGGCTTGCTCAGTCTGCTTTCTATAGTACCCAGGATTACTGGCCCAGGGGTGGCACCACTGACAGTGAACTGGGCCCTCCCATATCAAACTGTCAATCAAGAAAATGAACTCCACACTTGCCCACAGGCCAACCTGGGGGGGGGATATTTTCTTAATTAATATTCCAAAGATCCCTTTAGCTTGTGTCAAGTTGATGTAAAACTAGCCAGCACAAGCTCCATCTCATGTTTATCACATCTTTGCTATTTCTCATTTTTCTTTTTTTAAAAATGATAGAATTTATTTTAATATGTATGCACATGTACTATTTTAAAAATAAGCATGTAAATGGTAATTATAAAACACGAGTCAGCCCTAATTGAATATTATCAGGATAAAAGAGCAGGTACAGGGGTCAGTCTAAGGGCTGCATTCGCCCTCTCAGGTCAGAACACATGTGGTGCAGCGCTGTTTACCTGGTCAGTGCTGAGCTATCAGGAACGCCCGCTTAGAGCTTACATTCAAATCATCACAATCTTTTAACAGTCATAAGTCACTGGACTGGGTAATCTAACAATACCAGTCTAAACTAAAACCCTGAGGATTAAAATTTTTTACACAATAGTTTTGGTTAAGTGCAATTCATGTTTATAAGGACTACTTAATTTAAGGTCATACTTGGTAAGGCAGAGTAAAAATAAGATCTACAGCACAACAATCTACACTAGCTTTAGTTTCTTGCTACAAAGTTGTTTTGTTTTCTGCACAGCACTGGGCCTCCTCACCACCTGCTGGCTCATCAGTTGACAATCCGCACTGAGTTCAGGCGATCCAACAATGGCGGCTCAGACTTAATGTACCCAAGGAGCTA
>JAQHUG010000489.1:462368-472842 GCA_028555095.1 Dicrostonyx torquatus | reverse complement strand
TGGTCCATGTCAATTTGTTTGACAAACATATGCTGGTGCATATGAAGACTGAAGACTGGAGGCAAGTTGTCAAGTAGTAATTAAAAAGCACCCAGTTTAGTGGCTTCTCCAATGACTCCGAGCAAGCGAAAGTATTCCAGCCAACTGAGAATGTTGCACCTGCCATCAAAGGAGATTTGGACCCAATTTTGCCCAAGTAATTTAGAAGCAGCATTCCTCCCATTGACATGCCTGCTGCCAGAAATGGGGCCAAAGGGTACAGGCTGTGAACATGGTGGATGAGTGACTCCAAGTCTTCAGTGTCCACACAGCAGTAAGTCCGTGGTGTCAGGAGATTCTCTCCTGCCACTCCTCTGTTATTAAAAACCACACACCTGTACCCTAATTCTTCACTGAGTTGGATCATGTGAAGGATGTAGGATTCCTTGCTTGTTCCAGTGAGGCCAAGCAACAGCAGGATGGTGGGTCTTTTGTTGGCATCCGTATAACATGAGCTGTTATTGTTATCAGACCAGTCCAGGGAGATCTGGCCCTCCATCCGCTGTTTTAATGAGTTCGTTCCTGTACTGCACCAGGGGCTTGGCAGTGATGAAGGGTCTCAGCAGTGTCTGTCCTCGGCTTTCCCAGCACCATACTGTTGGGTAATAGGTTTCTGTCACCATGGGACAGTGGTCCTGGAGGAAGCGGCTGAAACTCTCCCCTCCAGTCAGTAACTGGGGTTTCGCAGTTGTGCTGGCGGGTCGGGGGAAGGGGACGCCGGGTGAACCTTGGTCTATATACATACTCATATTCACATAGTATACCTACAAGTATAATGTATCCTGAGTGTGATATAGGCTGTATCATCTAGCTTTGCATAATAAGCACCGTCCTGTGATGCTTTCGCAACGATGAACTCCTTTGATGACCTATTCTCTAAACATCTCTCCACACTTAACATATCTAGGGATCTGAAACAGCCAGGTTATTTGAAAAATCTCTGGTGATTAAGGCAGGAAGTGGGAGTCTCTTTCCCATCCTGCTGGGATTACAGCCTTGAGAGCAGTGAAGACACTGGCTGCGCGGATGGTAGCCACAGACGCTCTCAGAGGAGACCAAAGCTACAAATCATTCTAAGAATAGTATTGTCAGACACATTGCAGCAAAGCTTGGGAATGAATAAAGAGCGGGCAGGTGAGTGGAAAGCGCCGTGGCTTTTGGGTACAATGGAAGACGCTAGAGCTCTGGAATCGTAGATGCAACCTGGGTCCTCCACCTGCTTGCATAACTTGGGGCAAATTGCTTTGCCTCTTGCTCCTCACTTTCTATATCTATAAATAGAGATAATAATTGTACCAATTCACAAGGTTATTGTGAGAATTCAATGTTTGTGGTAATGTTTATAAAATGCCTGGACTGGTGCCTGGCAAATAAAAATTTCAATACAATTACATGTACGATTAATAGATGGCCGTCTCTGGGAGGGGGCCTAGTATATAATTAGGTTTCCCCATCTATATTAAAGCTTATTTTTAATTCAAATTACTTAATCTTTTCAAATAACATTTTCTAATTTCTGTATGTTTAAATTTTTGAACAGTTCTGTATTTTATTTCTGCTGTTCATTAAGAAAAGATCTTTCAGTCTGTTTGAGGCACTTTTCTGAAATGACCGATTACTTTTATCTCCACACCTTGGGTAGAACTGCCTTGGGCCCCATGCGCCATTACCATCGTAAATCCCTTCTACGCTCTGGTTCCCTAGAGTTCCTGGTTTCCTTTCAAGAAGTTTCCTAAGAAAAGACGTGCAGAAAACCGAGAATGCTGCATTTGAAAAGACTTTTATTATCTCCAGGGTCTTTTTGATCAGGTGTGCATTTCTAGGCTGGGAAAAAGTCCACGGTGTTTAATATTCAAGGTTACTACTGAAACATCAAATGTGACGGGGGTTCCCATGCTGCATTTTGAGCTGCATAAAAGCCTTGTGTTTGGGGGCTGGAGAGATGGCTCATACGTTAAGAGCACTGACTGCTCTGCCAGAGGACCCAGGTTCAGTTCCCAGCACTCACATGATGGTTTAAAATCACCTGTAACTCCAGTCCTTGGGGATCTGATGCCCTCTTCTGGCCTCCACAAGTACCAGGCATGTACATGGTGCAGGAAAAAAAAAACCCAAGCACATCAAATGAATAAATGAATAAAAGAGAAGAAATTTCCTTTAAAAAAAAAGCCTTGTGTTTGCTTCCATCTGGAACCTTATAGTAATGCATATGTATCTATGTTTTATTACCCCAAATTTGATGATGATAAACCTTATTTGGATATTTTATCATTTGTTCTGTCAGGCATATAGTAGTGTCTTCAATCCGAAGGTTCACATTATTTATGGGGAATAGTCTCATGTCCTTAATATTTTCTTACTTGTTTCCTCTTAACCTCCTTCTAGTATAAATACTAGGTAGATAGATATTGGGCATTATCAACTGGCACAATATTAGTCTCTATTTCTCCATATTTAATTAAATTAGGCCACATCAATAACTCAGAACCACAATAATGGGGGAAGAAAAGCAGAATGGGGGGGAAAGGTTTTAGTCTACAAGCTTACAAAAGGGGGTAACGACAAAAGGCCGATTGAATCTTCTATTAATATCCCTGGCAATTTCAGAAACTGGAGGAGACATGCAACTTTGATTGTAGGTTCAGGGCTGATCTTTCTTTTTTTTATTGTTAAAAGAAAAATTTACATTTACTCCCCTTGTTCCCGGCCCTCCTGCTCCCCCCGTACCCCACCTCCCTCCCCCTGCTTCCTTAAGATGGGACAGGATACCCTGCCCTATGGAAAGCCCAAGGCCCTCCACCCTCCATCTCGGTCTAAGAAGATTTGCACCCATATAGAATAGGTTCCCAAAAAGCCAATACATGCAGAAGAGATAGGTCCCTGTGCCATTATCATTGGCTTCTCGGTCAGTCCCCATTGGCAGTCACATTCAGAGAGTCCGGTTTGGTCATATGCTCCTTCAGTTCTGGTCCAGCTGGATTTGATGAGCTCCCAATAGATCAGGCACACTGTCTCGGTTGGTGGGCCAGTCCCTCGTGGTCCTGACTTCCTTGCTCATCTTCTCCCTCCTTCTGCACTTCGACTGGACCTTGGGAGCTCAGTCTCTTGCTCTGATGTGAATGTGGGTCTCTGGCTCTATCACCATCCATCGGACGAAATTTCCCTCTGGATCCTTGACCTCAGCACCGGAACAGGGACTCCTGGTGTTCCGAGGAGCAGATCCCACAGAGGAAAGGGCAAACTTGGGGGTGGGGGCAGGGATGTGTGGAATCGAGGGGCGCCTGCAACATGGGCTGGTGTTGCCCACACTGCTTCCCTGGTACCTTCCGTCCAGGGCTGATCTTTCTAAAAGATCAGTGAAGCATGAAACTAAATTCAGATAAAAATAACTGAGATCTGCATTTGGACTGAGGTCCTATAAGCCTGCCCCTCTCATCCTGTATCAGCAGGCAACAAGTCAGGGGGCCGACTCCCTCCACAAGCAGTTAACTGAAGAAACTTTCTCTGGACAAATACCTGCATATAAAAGGAATGTTGACAATTAGGGAGAACAAAAAAGTCAGGAGGTTATATTTTTGCTCTAACACGAAGCCCTGCCTTTACATAGTGATTCAGTTCAATATTAAAAAGGGAATTTAGAAAGAAATAATCACCCAAGAATTGTCAGTCACTAGAAAAAAGCATCCAAAATAAAAGAAAAAGACAAAATAAACAGAAGAGACACAAATGAAAGGAATAAGAGAATTGAAAAACTTGAGAAGGCTCCCAAGAAAATGTAATATTCTAAGGGTAGCATGACATTATATTTACTAAACTAGAATACGATGCTATATGAAAATGAGAACAGACATCCAGCACTCATTCTTGGAGACAGTTTGGTTTTGTCTTCTATTGGCATACTGCGATAGCAGCTCAGAATTCACACTTGTGGGCTGAGTGCTATACTGAACACAGGACATAGTGAAAATAATAGTAAAAAATCTACCTCAAAGGTATACTCAATTTTGTATAAAAAGCTGTATTTTTCTCAGATCACTGTTTTGTTGTTAACCAGAGGAAAGAGGTTCAATTAATGGACGAAATAGGATGAGAAGACAGTAAAGCAGTATAGAGACCTCAAATTTATCTTGAGGGTACTAAAATAAACTTTTGGTTTAAATGGAGGAAGATTTAGGGCAGAGGTAAGTTGAATGTACCTGATCAAGATGTGGTCTTGTTCATAATTGCTGTTGGTTCCATTCCTGCCACCTGGTCAGAAAGAATTGGTTAATCTGTTAATCACTGCTGTCTACTGAGGGAACTTACTTAGTTTTTACAATATGATCTGTCCCAGGGTGTAATATCTTCATCAATGAATATTATTCTCATTTTAGGGATGGTTTGTCTTCCTGCAGGCTTTGCTGTTCTTGGATTCAAGGGAACTTGTAGGTTTAGGACAGCAATTTATCTTCTGCTTTCAACAGTAAAAGTTGGTGGTGGCACACGCCATTAATCCCAGCACTCGGGAGGCAGAGGCAGGTGAATCTCTGTGAGTTTGAGAGCAGCCTGGTCTTACCAGTCTGCTTACCAGTCTGGTTTGTACACTTTGTGGCTTAGTGATAAACTAATATAGAAGAAGGTGACACGTAGTAATGGCTGAAGCAGTATGTGTAAAAAGGTCCAGAAGTTTAAGCTTAAAGGTAGTCGTGCCATTATAAAATAATACAAGAAAGAGTCAGTCAGAAGATTCCCAATAAACTAATTTGTGTAGGAATTGGCCATCTTTTGTTTTATATAGCTGCATGAATATAGATCACTAAAGATGAACTCTAATGGAAAGGCTTTAGTGTCAGGTATCTATACATAAGAATAATTTCTCCATAACTTATTTTTTTAAAGATTTATTTATTATGTATACAGTGTTCTATCTGTGTGTATGTCTGCAGGCCAGATCTCATTACAGATGGTTGTGAGCCATCATGTGGTTGCTGGGAATCGAACTCAGAACCTCTGGAAGAACAGCCAGTGCTCTTAACCTCTGAGCCATCTCTCCAGCCCTCCATAACTTATTTTCAAATTTATTTATTTTACATCCCAACCACGGTTTCCCTTCCCTCCTCTCCTCCCAGTCCCTCCTGATATTTCACCTCTGCACCCCCTATCCTCTCCTCCTCCATTTCTATTCAGAAAAGGGCAGACCTCCCATGGGTATCAACCAGTCATGGCATATCAGGTTGCAGTGAGACTAAGCACCTCCCCCTGAATTAAGGCTGGGCAAGGTGACCCAGATGAGGAATAGGATCCCAAAAGCTAGCAAAAGAGTCAGGGACAACCCCTGCTCTCACTGTCAGAGTCCCACAAAAGAAGACCAAGCTATATAATTGTCAATATATGCAGAGGGCCTACGTCAGTCCCAGTTGTCTGGCTCCCTGGTTGTCATTTCAGTCTCTGTGAGCCTCCATGAGCCCAGGCTAGCTGATTCTGTGGGTTTTCTTGTGTCCTTGACTCCTCTGGCTCTTACACTCCTTCCTCCCCATCTTCTGCAGGATTCGCTGTGCTCTGCCTAATGTTTGACTGTTCTCCTCCATAACTTCTTGAATTGAGATTCTTGTGACAAGCTTGATACAAGTAGCTCAATTTTTTTTGTTTTGTATTTTTTTTTTTATTGGTGTGGAGGGGCAGGGTTTCTCTGTGTAACAGCCCTGGCTTTCTTGGAACTTGCTTTGTAGACCAGGTTGGCTTCAAACTCAGAGATTCATGTACTTCTGCCTCTCAAATGTTGGGTTTAAAGGTATATACCTCCATGGCCAGCATAATTCTATTTATTGTAGGCTCTGGGACTGGGTCTTGTTATTTAGCTCAACCTGGGCTCTAATTGTTTTTTTTTTTCTTTTTTGGTTTTCGAGACAGGGTTTTTCTTTTTTATTGATTTTTATTGAGCTCTACATTTTTCTCTGCTCCCCTCCCTGCCTCTCCCCTCCCCTTCAACCCTCTCCCATGGTCCTCATGCTCCCAATTTACTCAGGAGATCTTGTCTATTTCCCATGTTGATTAGATCTATGTATGTCTCTCTTTTTTGTTTTGTTTTGTTTTTTTTTTTGTGTTTTCAAGACAGGGTTTCTCTGTGGCTTTGGAGCCTGTCCTGGAACTAGCTCTTGTAGACCAGGCTGTCTTTGAACTTATAGAGATCTGCTTGCCTCTGCCTCCTGAGTGCTGGGATTAAAGGTGTGTGCCACCACTGCCCGGTTGGGGCTCTAATTTTTTTTTAAGTTTTTTTAATTTATTAGTTTTTTTTTTAAAAAAATACCAATCCAAATTCCCACTCCCTTCCCTCCTCCCATTCCCCTCCACATACTCTCCCACTCTACCCCCATCTAATCCTAAGAGAGGGTAAGACACTTTGCTTTGTGGAAGGTCCAAGGCCCTCCCTACTACATCTAGGCTGATCAAGGTATACATCCAAAGAAAATAGGTTTCCAAAAAGCCAGTAGAAGCAGTAGGGATAAATCCTGGTGCCACTGCCAGTGGCCCCTCAGTCTACCCCAGTCATACAACTATGACCCACATTCAGAGGGACTAGTTTGGTCCTACGCTTTGTTCCTTCCTGGTCCGGCTGGAGTTGGTGAGCTCCCATTAGCTCAGGTAAACTGTTTCAGTGGATGAACCCTTCATGGTCTTGACCTCTTTGCTCATATTCTCATTTCTTCCACTTTTCAACTGGACCTGGGAGCCCAGTTCAATGCTCCGATGTTTCCATCTGTTTTTGGACAAAGGTTCTATGGTGATATTTAAGATAATCATCAGTCTGACTACAGGGCAAGGCCAGTTAAGGCCTCCTCTCCTCCATTGCCTAGGGTCTTAGCTGGGGTCATCCTTGTTGATTCCTGGGATATTTTCTAGAGCTGGGTTTCTTGCTAACCCCATAACGGCTCCCTCAATCAAGATATCTCTTTCCTTGCTCTCATATCTGTCCTTCCTTCATCTCGACTATCCCATTCCCTCAAGTGCTCCTCAACCCTCCTCTTCTCCCCTTCTCTTACCCTTCTCCCCTTCCTTCTACCCCCAATTGGAGGCTTTAATTCTTGATCCTCCTGCTTGATCTCCCTGTGTGTTAGAGTCACAAGTATATACCATCATACTTAGCATGACTTCAAATTTAAAACTTTCCCCTTGTATCTGAACAAATTTTTTTTTTTTTTTGTTTTTCGAGACATGGTTTCTCTGTGGCTTTGGAGCCTGCGCTGGAACTAGCTCTTGTAGACCAGGCTGGTCTCGAACTCACAGAGATCCGCCTGCCTCTGCCTCCCGAGTGCTGGGATTAAAGGCGTGCGCCACCACCGCCTGGCTCTGAACAATTTTTTGAAGATAATATTGATTAGCCATCTTGTGTGTGTGTGTGTGTTTAAAGATTTATTTATTATGTATACAGTGTTCTGCCTGCACGTATGCCTGCATGCCAGAAGAGGGCACCAGATTTTATTGTAGGTGGTTGTGAGCCATCATGTGGTTGCTGGAAATTGAACTCAGGACCTCTGGAAGAGTATCCAGTGCTCTTAATATTGCCTGGAGGGGCCAGTATGAAATCTGTACAGGGTGGCCAGATCTGACCCAGTATCACAGGATAGCAGGGATGGGGGAGTGACATATGACACAGAGTCAGTGCCAATAACCACTTTGTCCAAAATCAAGTAACTAAGACACACAGGAGGAGTGGTTCCTAAATTGAGCTCGCCTGGAGTCCAACCTTAAGTTGAACTTTGTCTGTCTTGTAGTTGATGTCCATGAATTTCAAAACTACTGTTTAGGCAGAATGTCAACAGACAACACATCCAATAATAAGAAATACTATAGAAAAATTAACTTGCTTGAAACATAAGTACTCGTTAGGGTCACTTTCCTTGATTCTTTAAATTATTTAAAGAAGGACAAAAATGTAGTTGATAAAGGAATTAGAATGGCTATAGTTAGAATTTTGCAAAAAATCTTTAGCAATTGATGGAACAGTTAACTTTTTTCATTGCCTATAGCATTTCCAGTAGTAATTGACTGGTGGCACTGTATCAAGATCCCTAAACCCTCCTTGTTATCTTATAAAGAACTACATTGAAATGCTTACTTCATCTTGAAGAGTGACATAATTTGGCCTACCCTTTAGAAAGGAGTTCATGCCTGGCAAATATAGACATGGTTAAAAAGCCATGACTCAGGAGGTCACAGGCTCTAGGAGGGAACATACTATGGTTGTTTAGTTAGATTGACAAGGCTCCAAGCTTCTTTTTAAATACTTAGGTTTATACCCATAGACAAACGCTCCTCTTGGCCTTAGAGATGTTTCTTTCTTTCTTTTAAAGATTTATTTATTCATTATATACACTGTGTTCTGCCTGCATGCTGTAAGAGGACCCCAGATCTCATTACGGATGGTTGTGAGCCACCATGTAGTTGCTGGGAATAGAGCTCAGGACCTTTGGAAGAGCAGACAACGCTCTTAGCCTCTGAGCCATTAGAGATGTTTCTTTTCGTGACAAATTGTTGTGAATGCAAAGATCCATGGCTGCTAACGTGTTAAGAAGAAGCGAATGCTCGTTCCTAAGAAGGACATTCCTAACCTTACAATTATGATCTCATAGAAACTAGGCTTCTTGCAATGGGACTGCACAAGGCTGGGCCTGTCAATAATCAATCCTTGATTGGGGAGAAGCCCATGTAGTTGTACTCCTCCCTGATGAGTGATTGGCTACTGATAGAATCTGGAGGATGGGCAGTTATTGTCTTCACTTATGTACCCATTGATGATCCCATCATGCTTCAATGGATAGTTTGAAACCCATGGGTAACCCAGTGGGCCACTGAACAGAAAGAGATGAATATGCGTGGTCGTTTAAAAGAGAAGAGTCCCTCATAGGTTCACATATTTGAACACTTGGTCCCCAGTTGGTAACACTGTTTGGAGGAGGCTATGGAACCTTAGGAGGGACAACATTGCTAGAGGAAGTATGTTACTGGATGTGGGCTTTGAGAGCTTACACATCCCCTCCACTTGCAGCTCATTGCCCCTGACACATATGTGTGATTGAAGATGTGATATCTCAGTTTCATGCCCTAGCTCCCTGCTTCCATCTCTCCTTCTTCTCCCCCTGGAACTGTAAACCAAAGTATGTTCTATCTTCCATAAGTTGCTTCTGATCATGATCACAACAACATAAAAGTGACTAATACAATATGAAAAGGAGCCAGCTGTGGTGGCGCACACCTTTAATCCCAGCACTCGGTGAGTTTAAGCCAACCTGGTCTACAGAGCGAGTTCCAGGACAAACAAAGCGACACAGAGAAACCTTGTCTCAACCACCCAAAAAGATTAAATGCCACATGGCCCAGGTATTGCAGTCCTAGGCATATACCCAAAGAACCTCATATCTTACCACTGAGATATGTGCATATCTGTTTATTGTTGCATAATTTATAGTAGCAAGTAAATCGAGCTAACCTAGGTGCCTATAGACAGATGAACAGCTAATAAAAATGTGATATATATATATATATATAAAATGGAATATCATTTATCTATAAAAATGACATAATGAACTCTGCAGGAGTATAGATGGACTTAGAAAGTATAATTATGAGGTTACCAAGCTAAGGAAAACATGTTTTTACTTATATGAAGATTCTAATCTATAATGTAAATATATAAACAAGTGTAGTGTATAAAAATAGAATTGACAGTGAAAATGTAAAGCCCTAAGTGAAGCAGCTTTAGAAAGACCATCTAAGTGCATAGAAGTTCACTGACACCTGGAGATATGGCTCAGCAGTTAAGAGCACTTGTTGCTCATGCAGAAGGCCCACATTTGATTCTCAGTACCCACATTTTGTCTCACAACCATCTGTAACTTCAGTTCCAGGGGATCCACTACACTCTTCTGACCTCTGTGGGCACCAGGCATATGTGTATTGTACCAATGTACATGCAGTAGATAGTTGGATCTCCAGGAATCCCTGGTCAGCCAGTAAGCTCTTGGGGGCCTCTGTCAAAAAAAAAATAGACATTTCAATGATACTCAGGTTGTCTTCTGGCCTCCACACACATATGCCCACGTGTATACTCACACATACACATGCACCTGCAACCACACAAACCAGCACACACGCACATGCATGCTCACACATACAACCACAAAAAATAGCTTCACTTATTACATAGCATAGTTGTCACCTGTTCTCACTAGTTTTATGTCAACTTGACACATACTGGAGTCATTTGGGAAGAGGTACTATAGATCAGGAAAGTGCCTCCATAAGATTTGCCTGGGGGGCAAGTCTATAGTGCATTTTTTTTTTTTGGTTTTTCGAGACAGGGTTTCTCTGTGGCTTTGGAGCCTGCACTGGAACTAGCTCTTGTAGTCCAGGCTGGTCTCGAACTCACAGAGATCCGCCTGCCTCTGCCTCCCGAGTG
>JAQHUG010000489.1:401002-434659 GCA_028555095.1 Dicrostonyx torquatus | reverse complement strand
CAACATCCTTAGTCATCAGAGAAATGCAAATCAAAACAACTCTGAGATTCCATCTTACACCTGTAAGAATGGCCAAGATCAAAAACATTGATGCAACTTATGCTGAAGAGGTTGTGGGGAAAAGGGAACACTCCTGCATTGCTGGTGGGAATACAAGCTGGTACAGCCCCTTTGGATGTCAGTGTGGTGATTTTTCAGAAAATTAGGAAACAACCTTCCTCTAGACCTAGTAATGCCATTTTTGGGTATAGGACCCTGATGCTCAATCATGCCATAAGGACATGTGCTCAACTATGTTCATAGCAGCATTGTTTGTCATATCCAGAACCTGGAGACAATCTAAAGGCCCCTCGACCAAAGAATGGATAAGGAAAATTTGGTACATTTACATAATGGAGTACTACACAGCAGAAAAAAAATGACATCTTGAAATTTGCAGGCAAATGAATGGAGCTAGAAAATATCATTTTGAGTGAGGTAACCCAGACACAGAAAGACAATTATCACATGTACTCACTAGTAAGTGGTTTTAAAACATAAAACAAAGAAAACCAGCCCACAAATCACAATCCCAGAGAACCTAGACAACAGTGAGGACACTAAGAGAGACATACATAGATCTAATCTACACGGGAAGTAGAAAAAACAAGATCTCCTGAGTAAATTTGGAGCATGGGGACCATGGGAGAAGGTTGAAGGGGAGGGGAGAGGCAAGGAGGGGAGTGGAGAAAAATGTAGAGCTCAATAAAAATCAATTAAAAAAATAAATGATCATGTTGATGCTTTTCTTCCAATTTACTAAATTTCTTGGATGATCAGTGACCCTTCATCATTTGGAATTAGTGCACTTCACTTTTGACACACGTTGCCTAAAGAGAAGGTATATGCTAAATATTGAATATACTTATTAATACACAAGGTTTGATTCAATTTAAGGTAGCTGTTTTTGATTGAACTTGTTCATTTTCTACTTTGAGTAGAAAACCATCAAAGCATTTGCCTTTTACCAAGAAGGAAGAAGGTATGATAATGCCTTTTTATTTAGGAAACTTCCACCAAGATCACCAAGGCAAGACATGGGACTCACTTGTGACCAACTGGCAAATTATTTTCCCTGTTTAGACAAGTTTGAAGAAATTCTTACAGTAGAAAGAATACTGGCTATATTGACTTGTTCTTATCTAGTAGCCATGTGACTGAGCAAGTTGAATCATGTCTCTGGCTAGCTTAGTTTCCTAACTTGTAAAATGAAGAGATGGCATTCAGTGTCTACAATGCTGTAAAACAGCATGATAATTGCTGTAGTAAGTAAACCAATCTGTGACTACACATTAATATCAATGAAATATCTACATCCTATGTCATTCCAAAGCAATTGTTCTTTGATGGTGAAATGTCCATAAGGTGTTTAATGTATCTGATGGTCAATAAACAGCTGTAGGAAACTTCAGGGGGTGGTTATAAATATCTCTTTTTCTGTTGACTTACTTTTACTTTTCTGTAGTTGATGGTCTGCCACTACATTCTCCCCTCATCCCTCTCTCTTTCTTGCTGTTCATTCATTCTAGTTAGGCTGCCAGATTTGTCGAGTAAAACTCCACTGTGATTCTTTAATATTCATTCCCATCCTCTCTAGTTGATAGAGAGGCAGGTCAATGCAATGGAATGCACGGGAATAGCCTTGCTTCCCCATATAATACCTGGCAGCTTGTTAGCTATTCAAACCCTTTACTCCACCCCAAATTTCCTGAATCAGGGTGTGCATTTTTGCGAGACTCTCATATGATTGTGTGCGCATTAAAACATAAGAAAACCCTGCTAACTGCCTCCTCCATCTGCTCCCCAGCTGTTCTTCACCTCCCAAGAAGGGAAAAGGCAGGGGTGTTGTCTTAAATACAAACTCTTCATTTTGTCCCTGTATCATAGGGACTGTAGGAATTTCAGTGCTTTCGTAGGGTAGCGCATAATGAATAGTAGGTAGAATGAGTTTTCTCTTTGGGCCATGTGCTGAAACGATGTCTGTGTCCTGTCGCCCGGCTAGCTTACCCCCTGCAATAACCACATGGTAATTGTATTAATTAAATTACTGCCTGGCCCATTATATCTAGCCTCTTCCTGGCTAACTCTCACATCCTGATCTAACCCATTTCCGTTAATCTGTGTGTCACCATGAGGTCGTGGTTTACCAGGAAAGATTTGGCGTCTCTGACCTGGAACTTCATGGCGGCTCTCTCTGTCTCTTTTCTCCTCCCAGAATTCAGTTCTGTCTACTCCACCCACCTAAGTACTGCCCTATCAAAAGGCCAAAGCAGTTTCTTTATTTAACCAATGAAAGTAACACAAATACAGAAGAAACTCCTACACCATGTCTGAAAACACATGCATACACAGTATGATTAGGATGCTATATCCAGGCAGGGCTGGACCCAAGTCAAGGTATCTTCTCTGCCTGATTGGGGTCTCTGTGCTTGTAGTATCTCCCCTGTGGGTCCTATTTCTTTGTTTAGAAGCTCCCTTCCTTTTCTTGACAGATATGGGTGTTCTCTCTAAGCGAAATGATTGTCTTAGAAGGTGTACTCGGACATACAGCATACACCTGAATATATTTCTCTTTTCTTAGCCTCTTTATGTTACACAGAGGGCTGTTATTCTCTTTGAAAATTCCTTTAAAAAGGATTTCAGTCTGGATAACACATTGTACATTAGAGTAAGCCCAAGGCTTCTAGACTCTCATCCCCGACCATATTATTACTCTAAAATCCCTCAGATTATCCAACCTCTCATACTGTTTGCCCTTTGCATTTCTACCGGTTTGTCCCCCTGAGGATTTCATGCTTCCAGTTTGAACTTTGGTGGATAGTATATTAAACTTGTCTGAGGATTGCTTGTCCCTAAGTAATAGCCAGAGACATGCAGACACTCAAGTAATCTGAGGATGTCCCTGAAAGCAGAATAGAAAATGCAGAAAAAGGAGAAGAAATGCAGAGAAATAAACATTGTGCACTATTTAGGGGTCAGAGAAGAGGGCAGCAACTGGAAGTCTGGGACAAGAAAGTCTCTAGTTTTCAAGAAATGCTCTACTTTTAAGGATATGGTCAGCCTTTGTTCTGGAAATCCAACATGCCCAGGGATCCAGGCAACAGGGAGAGTCATGACTGGCTACCAAACATTACTAAGAGACCAGCACTGGACTAATGCCAGAGAAAGACATGGAGCTGGGATGAATTGTGTCATATGGGTAGATTTGGTAGCTCCAGGTACAAAGGCTAGGGTCTCATGCTGGAGATCTACAATTTGTTATATTCGTTTGGGTTATGGATTTGGGTATTACAGAATATATATTGGGAGTATTTGGGCTTTGGAACCGAAAGCCTGGGTTCTAATTCCTGGCTTCACCACTTAGTGGAGGTGTGATTTTGGATAAAATAGTCCTCCCTGTGCCTTATAGGAGGGGTGCTATGAGGCTCACAGGAAGCAGAGCATATCTCCTTTCAGCACTGCACCACCTTGGGATGTGGGATTTCCCTCTGTATGCTGTGATTACCATTGATAAATAAAGGAACTGCCTTGGGCCTATAGTAGAGCTATAGGGGAACAGAGCTAGGCTAGGAAAACTAAACAGAATGCTGGGATAAAGAAGAGCAGAGTCAGAGAGAAGCCATGTAGCCCCACCAGAGACAGATGCTGGTTGGAATCTTGCCGGTAAGCCATAGCCATGTGGTGATACACAGATTACTAGAAATGGGTTAAATTAAGATGTAAGAGTTAGCCAATAAGAAGTTAGAGCTAATGGGCCAAGCAGTGATTTAAATAATACAGTTTCTATGTGATTATTTCGGGGCTAAGTGGCTGGGAACTAACTAGTGGACTTATTCCTACATTGGGATACCATATATTTGCTTCTGCTGCTCTTCAGATGTCTTTCTGGTTACTGAGCCATGTTCCTTCTGTGAAGCACTCCTTCCAATAAACTCCTTACCCTTTAGGCATGGACATCAGTTTTCATGAGGTTCTCTTTGCAGCCCCCCCCCCCAGGTCCGTGTGAGTTCCCTTTCCTTTGTGCTTCAACAGTCCTTCCATGTCTACATCATGTACCGAAGTTGTTCATTTCCTTGGATGTGTCTTCCATTAGATGTTCAGCCTCATCATTTAGGATTGCATGCTCTTTCCCCCACTGCTGTATCAGCTATGCTGACATGGTAGACATTTGCTGAATGCTTGTTAATAAAATTAATGAATAATGATAGACTTCAGGTTTAGCTCTCCTGGGGGAGCCATAGTCAGACAGGATCTTTCCTTCTATAACTTTTCTTTTTTTTCTGGTTAGAATATGGAGAGATGAATTTCTCTGTGATATGTTTGTGAATGTATATATAATCGCATCTTGTTCTTGTTTGTGCCCTCCCTCATTTCCCCTTCCCTTATTACTGGTCCCCTTCCTCCTCCTGAATATTTTTTCTTCTGCTTTCATAACACATTATTCTCCATATTCATTTTTCATATTCTCCATATCCATCATTCTCTCTTTTCCCCTCCCTTCAGCCTCTTCCCCTTCTCATATCTCCTCTTCTATCTACACATATATGTACTCACATATATAAATGTAACTCAGTATGTATTTTGCAGTATATTTCTCCATCCATCCAGATTTTTCATTTTGCTTGTTCCTTCCTTCAATTCCTTTTCTTCCCTCCTCTCCTTTTCTTCTTGCTTCCTTCCTTCCTTCTCTTTCTTTTTAGGTAAGGTCTCATTCTGTAGCCCAGGCTGTCCTGAGGTTGACTATGTAGCCCAAGCTGGCCTCAAATTTACAATGATCTTCCTGTCTTAACTCCCCAAGTAACAGGGTTACAGTTGGACGCTACCAAGCCTGGCCAGACAGGATTTTTCTACTGAAACTTAAAGTATGGGTAGCTGACAGTTAAAGAGTCAAATCCCTGAGGCCTGTGGTTCCTTTTGCAGACAGTGACAGTGAAAACCATATGCTCGTTACCTAGCAGTACTGTTGTGCTGTGCAGGCCACAATATACTTGGGAAGAACAGCTTTCAAATTGAGGGTATCCCATACATTCTTCAAGCTGCTGTGGCAGCTACCATTTTTTGCCGTCTGGTTTGTGTATTACTGCCTGGAGGCTAGTAAACATAAACCAGCCCACAATTCTTCAAAGTTTTCTTCCTGTGTGTCCCTGCATGCGACATGGACATATGTCTTACTTTCTGCAAGAAGCTGCTTTTCTGACTATTCAAGAACTCTTAAATTTCATTGTCTCTATGAACAAAATGCTAGTTTGCATGAGCAGAGAGACAGAGCTTACAAGCTGCTTGTTCCAAAGGGATGGACTGAGATGTCACAGGGGAGAGGATGGACACCAGTCCCCATCCATCTTCCTTCTCAACTGTGCTGATTCCATGAAAAATGATCATAGAACATCCACAGACATAGGGAAATTTTGCACATTGCTCTAATACTTTCTGATGGTATAGTCCATTTAGGAATTTATTTTGTGTGCAAAAAAAATGGACAGGTAACCTAGGGCAAATGAGAATTGCAGCCAGGGAGATAGGGAGTTGCTGGCAACATGGGCAAATTAATGGTGGTTGGAAGGAACATGGTTGCTGGTTTGGAACACCAGGGTTAGGACCGGAGAGTCTGCCCATCATTGGACGATGTGAAGAAATTATTTTTTTTTAGCTTGCATAAACCCTATTTCTCACCCCCATTATCAAAAACACTTTAGAGATGCATTGCTGTTATGTGGTCTCTGGGAAGGTTTTTGCTATATTTGCTAATTGGCCAGATTTAGCAGCTAAAACCAGAGTGACCAGTTAAATTTGAATTTCAAATCAGCGATAGTTTTTTTTTTCTTAATGTGTATGTTCCAAATACTGCTTTCTGTAGTTTATCTGGCAACCCCATTCCCAGGTCATTATCACTTGAGGCACCATGTTGACAGGCTGGTTAATAAGGCAAAATGCCTGAAAGGCCTTCTGCTCCTAGGAAACCTTTAAGAGCTAGTGTCAGTTCATCTTCCGTATCCCTGCTGGAAGCTCTGAGAGGCACGTAGAGCCCTAATGAGCTCTCTCTCTCTCTCTCTCTCTCTCTCTCTCTCTCTCTCTCTCTCTGTCTGTGTGTGTGTGTGCAGGAGGTGGGGGTGGAGAGGTGCCTCAAATGAGTTCCTGCTGATGGTGTATATAAAGATGGGCTTGGATAAAGCAGCTGTTCTTCAGCAGCCTTGTCCCCCACTTCTCTCTCTCTCTGTTTTCTTTTGAATGCCTTGAAAACCCCCACTGCTTTATTCTCCTCTAAACCTCTTTTTCCAACAGCCAACCCAAATCCGTCAAGTCTCTTGAAACTTTCAGATTCAAGTCAACTTATCCCAATAAACAGAAGCTGCAGGATTCAAAAGAAGACACTAGAAGTGCGATATTCAATAGGACAAAGAGCAAAAAGGAGGCTTGCTCAGAGGTCCTATGCCTATTCACGAGGAAACAAAGACGCCAAACACAGGAATCTCAGAGGACCACCAGGGTCTCTGTAGGCTATTTAAATTAGAGAAACAGTGCAGATTCAAATGAAAGACAAATAGAACCGGAAACAGCATGAGCAATTGGTCAAAGGGCTTTTGGGCCAGTGAACTGCAGGGGGGGCTGTTTGTATCTCTGCAGATGTCTTGCTGTTTCTGTCGGAAATGAAATTGCCCTTCCTCTGCTTGTTCTTTGAGTTGGCTGGGAGGGCTTATTGTTAAGTGCCCTACCCTTGTTGTTCGTGGCACAATAAGGGCAATTTGGCCCACTTGGGACTGAAGACTCCGCGAAGAACATAGATTACCCTTACTGGTCTCAGAGTTCTTCTCCTCAGTCCTTGTACTTAGGGAGCTGTTTGAAAGATACAGACATGCGGGTGGTTTTTTGGAATAGTTAAATGATGGAGGTGGGGCAGAGGGGATTTTCTTGCTTTATGTTCTATTCTCAAGTAGTTGTGGAGTTCAGTGATTCTGAGACACTGAATATTAGCTTGACAAAGCATTCATGGAATAGGCAAGGCATGAAGAGAGGCCAGCACTCACCAGCATTTGCCAGATCAGGACGCCTGAACATATGGTTAACCA
The DNA here is from genome assembly GCA_028555095.1 of Dicrostonyx torquatus. NCBI lineage: Eukaryota > Metazoa > Chordata > Mammalia > Rodentia > Cricetidae > Dicrostonyx > Dicrostonyx torquatus. The sequence continues at coordinate 427,553 of JAQHUG010000489.1, read as the reverse complement.
CTTTTGTTAGGGCTGATGGCACCTTGGCAACAAGTTATAAAGTGGTTTCTCATGTATCTGAAACCAACCATGGATCAGCTCCCACTGAGACGTTTGTCTCTCATTTTCTTGGGCAAGACAACTAATGCTTTTGAGGCTGGTCCTTCTTGACTTTTAAGAGTGATGGCTAACACTAGGGGGCGAGGTATAGCCTAGTGGCCTATGATGTATAAGGCCCTGGGTTCCACCCCTAGCACAGATTAAAGGAAAGGAAGAAAGAGGGAGGAAAAGCATAAGGCTTAGAAAAATCTGGATTCTAGTCCTATATTAAGCATGTGTGGGTCTACTTAGCATCACCTAGTCAATGTGTGAAAGATCTAGTACTAGAAGCCAGGTATATCTTTCTATCTGTCTGTCTTTAAAGCCCAAATTTTAAACCAAGACCGCATTATCTTTCAGCTTCTTACCTCTCAAACACCACATTTGTCTCAATCACTTAAAGTAATTTTTACTTTAAACTTTCACTAAAATGAAGATTCATGTTACCACTAATAATTCAAACTCAGAATCTACTGCTTTGACTAGATAAAAATTATAATAAGAAACCAGTAGCTCCATGTTCTTCTGAGCATGGCCACCAGTCATCTCCCATCTCCCTGTTGCCTTGCTAGCACACTGTTGGGGACTCTATGCTGTTAAAGCAGTTTCTCCACTGTCCAGATTATAACAGGCCTTGAATGTGGCGCTGGAACAAACGTGTCTCCCTTCAAATTCATTACTGTAATCATTCTCAGTATGATTTTCGAGAACATGGTTTGGGAGGTAATTAAGTCATGACAGTGAAGCCCTCATGAGTGGATTATCGCTGAGGGGCCTACCCTGGTGGTTCATGGCACAGTAAAGGCAGTTTGACCTTATTAGAAGAGATAGAAAAAAGATAATTCTCTCTCTACCATGTGAGGACACAGAAACTGAGAAAAAGGACCCCCACCAGGAACCTTGATCTCCAACTTTCTAGCCCCTATATCTGTGAAGAAAAACTATAAGTTACTTAAGTCCCCTAGTCTATGGTATCCCTCGTATAGCAATTCTTCTGTGAGTCAATCCCCAAAGAACCCTCAAATCTTTCCATTGATGTCTCCTTGCATCAATTTGAATGTCTCCTATGAGAAGGAAAACCATTTTGCTTCTAACTAGAAGCTGTCACTACACATTCTTTGCTCTTTGATATTGACATAAGTATATAGTCTTTGAAGAATTTTTACTACTAGTAGAAACTAGACATAAAGCCCCCTGGATGACTTCACCTTTGCACCCTTCCCCTTTTTCTCATCTCTTTTTAACTTATCTCTTGTAGGGAGAAGGACAAAGACACATATAGGAATATTGGTGTGTTGAACAGTACAGAGAAAGCGAAGGCTTGATCTATGTGCTTGCCTTTGAGAGCTGCATAAGCTAGGCACAATGAACTGAACCCAGGAAGTAACTCTTAGTGCTGAGAGAGCTCAGAAAATTCTGGATGCAGATATGTGTTCTTCCTAGTCCAGCTAGGCGGCTCAGCCTAATTTGGTATAATTTTTGAGTCTTTTGAGAAAATGAAGGTGGAAGAAAAGGGATGTCACTAAAACAAATCCAAACAAAGCCAAGCAGAACAGCTTAGTAAGGAGATGAGCACACCTGCTTGGCTGTGCCTCTAAAACAGGGCATCACAAAGGGATAATACTACATAACAATATATTGCTTGGTTTGGCTATCTCGGGGGCCTCAGTGCCTCTGCTGTAGCAGCAGATAGCAGTACCCAGTAGACACAGTTATGTAGCACAAGCACCAAAGGAAAAAGGCCTAAAGCAGCAGTTGCAGCCCGTGGCAGGATGTGGGGATCCTCTGGGACCCTTATGCTATTAAATGAGTCTTTTGTGAAAGGCTATGTTCTGTGTGAGAGATAAAGGCAAGGGGAAGAAAAATTCGGGGGATGACTGGTAGTGTGGCCTTTCATATCTGCAGTTTGGCAAGGCCTGAAGAAGTGTAGGGTGTACCCAGTGCCCAAAACAAGTTATGCCAAGGCAGCCAACCAAAGTCACAAACATGACAGAACAGAGGGCATATGCCCTTATAATAAAAATCTCTTTCAGGACTCACAAAAAGGCCCTTAAAATATGGTCCATGGAAGCAAAAGTCTGTTACAAAGGCATGAGGCGTCCTGTTCCATCATTATTGTGAATTAGCCACTTGATTGCTAGTAATCACTTGAATATACACATGCTGTGGCAGTAAATGGGTCACAGTAATTGAAGGCCAGCTACTTATTTGCTAGGGAGACAGAGCTATTAGGGAGATGGCTGGAAGATATTGAAGGAGAGAGATGCATTCATAGTACAAAATGGGTCCTTGAAATAGTTTCTCCAATGATGGCACAGAAAAGAAAATAGGGCTTCAGCCCTGTGCCTGGTGCTAACCTCTGATTGCTACTATGCACTGCCCTCAGACTTGTAGTGGGCCTTGTTGGTGCACTGTATGTGTATACAGATGATGGTGGGCACTTGGAGAGGTGGGCATTGTTACTCCTGGCAGGGGACCAGGAGGAAGCAGCTATGGAGTGGTGGTGAAAGTGGGAAGGGAAGTGAAGAGGTTTGTGATGATCCTTCGTTTCTGCACCTGATAGTACATATTAGGCCTGCTTTGTCTGGCTGGCTATGGCAAGGCAGGTCCTGGGCGAGAGAAAAAGCTGCTCCTGGGGTTAGCAGGGCCAGAACCATTCAGCAGGCGTGTGTTTTCTGTGGATGCTTTATTCCAGCAGAAGGGGTGCACTAAGGATTCATACATTGGTTGCGATTCCAAGTTAGTTTTCATTTGTTATATTTTTATTTCATTTGTTATATTTCCAACTCTCCGTTCCAAGGTATTTCTCAGAAATCAAGGTGGCAAGGACCTGCTGCCTGAGGTCTGCTTAGGGAGGGTTGCCCCACCCTCACAGGAGCCACGGGGAGCCCATTCTGTCCTCTTTTGCTGCCCTTTCCTACCTCTACAGTGAACATGAGGGAGCCACCTTCCCGCTTTGTTTTGATCATAGAAAGGAAGAAGAATAACAAAAGACCATACTCCTTGGAGACTGCCGATGAGGTGGTCACTCACGACAACCCCAAGGCTGGCAAGAATTGTGGCCCCATTTTATAGATGAGGACATTTACCCCTGCTGATTGCCTTCACAATGCTGAGCACGACCTCTGATCATTTTGTTTATTTGGGCCCTTGCCTGACCCCATTTACCATGTACTCTATGAGAAAGAGGCTTTTGTCTGCTGTGTTCCCTGCTGTATCTGTTCAGGGTCTAAAACTGTACTCTGACCATCACAAAGGCTGAAGAGGCTGGAGCTTCTGTCGGGTTTAGGATTTGATTTTACCTTGCTTATAAGCTAATAAGCTAGCCTGTCACTGTGGGTGAAAATGTTAACTCCTGCATCACATTGTATTAAGGCATTCCAAACCTGAATGTCATCCTGTCTCTATCAATTCCTCTTGTCCTTGAGTCCTACGGGGATGGCAAAAGGCCCAGAGTCATGTTTTATATGGGACTGGTATATGCATCACAGCTGGGATGATGAAACTAAAATTGGCAAAGCACGTATTCTGTAACAAGCAAGTAGGCATGCCCACTCTTTGCCACAGAGGGTTACCTTTCTTTCTCCCTCAAGATTGCCTACCTCAGACATAACAGATTTTCTTTGTGAAGGTACTCAGGGGAAAGAGCTGCTAGTTACCTCTGCCTGATGTGGGAGTCTCATGTTGGGGGAGAACTCATGTTCTTCCTTTGAGATGCAAGCCAGCTGCTACGGCTGCCTCACTGAAAGACATCTGTGTAGTTTCTCCTGATCTGACCTCACTGTGAAGGGCTTTTGAACTCATCAAGCAACTTTAGCAAGCAGAAGAGGATCAAAGAGCATAGAGAAGCAAGGCCGAAGTCTCTTTTAAGTCTAGACTGAGTGTGCTCTGTAGAGGAAGGTGGCAGCTTCCTTGCCCAAGGATGTCACACAAAAAGAACTGCCAATCCCTGCAAACCATCATTTGTACTCTCCGCGCCTCAGACTCTGAGGAGTGGGGCTTGTAGCTTGCAGATTATTGGGCCCGGTTTCACATGCTCTGAATCAAGATCTTAGAGAGCAGAGGTTGGCTGAGATTCTAGCAGTCCAAACCAATTCATCGTGCGACTCTAATGTATAAGAAAGCCTGAGGACAGCTGGGGTAAGCAGGGGCCTCAGGAAATTCCAGTCCTCCTTTAACTGCTTACTGACTCAGTGACCACAAGTGAGCTATTTCCTATCTCTGAGCCTCACTTTTCCTTTCCATTCCGTCAAGAGGATTGGATGAGATGACATGTCTATCATCACCTCTCTCCTGCGATCCTTGCCTGTTTAAAGCCTGTCCTTCCCACAGCAGGGTGATCCTTTGTAAGTCAATCCCCACCACTCCTGTATTCAAGTCCACTGAAAGTCTGCATCTCCCTCAAAGCAAAGTCCCACTCTGCTTCCTATTTTAAATAGGAAATGCAAACTTCAATTTCTCTAGTTGATGCAGTGTTCCCTTTCTCTAACCAGCAGGCATTTTGCCACAGTCAAACACTTGTTAAGAATGGTGCTGAGAACCTGGGCGAAGCAGAGGCTTCCTACAGAGGTTACAGATGTTTACACATGCACATCAGCTTCTGTTCAGGTTGCCTGCTGACCCCTTCCTCACCCTAAATGAAACTCCGTACATCCAGTGTTCCATCTCTGTGTGCCACCCTCTTCTGTCATGGTGACAGTGTCAGCAAGTTCCTCACACCAGGGAGTTAGTTATGTAGCTGTATAATTATGTAGAGTTATTGCTTATGAGTTTGGTGGATAGGAGTTAATTTGTCAGTAAAGCCCACCGTCCTCCCCAATGCAGGCTGACAAAATAGTTATTTAACTTCTAAATCAGAAAGGTAACCCATGGACCCAAGGTAACCCCTGGGAGGCACAGGTACCGTAAGCATGGTCTCCCTGTCTTATTTCTTAATTATATTATAGCATACTTATTATTCCGTATAACTCTTCCCTCAGTGTATTTCACTGGCTGACAATTGTGAGTTTTCCTTCTGCTGATCATTCAAACCTAAGTTAACATAAACTCTCCAATATTGACAAGCATATATTTAGTTAAGAAGGATGCAAGTAGTTTCCTTTGCATTGGGAATATTCCAGAAGTCAGTTGTTATTTATAACCCAGGAAGAACTATTTGGATTTCTGCAGCAGAAATTAGTCTGGCTGCGCATTAGGATCAGCTGGAAAGCTTTTGAATCATATTTCTGGATCCAGCATATTCCAAACCCCAGAGAGTCTAATTTAATTGGTATAAATAGGTTTTAAAAGCCACCACTCTGGGGAATCCTAATACACACTCATGGTTAGGGATGACTGCTTTTGCTAAATCTACTCATTCCACAAACTTTGCAAGTTTATCATGGATCAGATACTGTGGTAGGCTCTTAGAATATAGCAACAAACAAAAGACACAATCATAACAGAATCTGCTCTTTTAATATGGTATACAGACAATAAGTATGACATTTAAAAACACATTAAGTTAAATGTTGATGAGTACCATTGGGGAAAAATAAAGTAAGGACAGACAATGTGGAATTCCAGGGATGGTAAATGTGATGCAGTTTGAATTGGTGGGGTCAGGGAAAGCTGCACAGAGAAATAGACTATTAAAAAAGACATTTTAGTTAGGGTTTCTATTGCTGTGATGAAACACCATGACCAAAAGCCACTTGGGGAAGAAAGGTTTTGCTTCCTTTTACAGCTTATAGTCCATCGTTCAGGAAAGGGTCTCTTTGACTGCTGTCTTTAGACAGCTAAGGTTGGAGGGAGAGAGACTGCTGGAAGTTTAGGGGAGTATCCTGGTCTGTCTGGGTGTTCTTGTCCTCTTATCTCTCTCTTTATGGGATTGGGGGTGGTGATTTGTGAGTCATATAGATAAAAGAAGAAATAAACTAGATTTGAAAGTGTGCCTAACCTTTGAAGCTGTGGGTTTTGTTTTGTGTCAACACATACACACACACACACACACACACACTATAGTAATTTGAATTCTCAACTTATGCCCCTTATTCCAGGTACGTTCATACTCCTGATCTACTACTTGAGGATTTGTAGATTAGTACTATTTTTCTGTAGGGAATCTAGGTTTCTTATCCTACTATTCTCCCTGCTCAGACACAGAAAGCCAGGACAACAGCTGTGTACCAGCCTTTTTCTTTTGGGCCACTAGCCAGCTCCCAAATCAAGACATGGAGATGTATTCTTAATTATGAATGATCGGCCTAGCTTAGGCTCATTCCTAACTACCTCTTCTAACCGGTTTCTCTTCATGTATGGTTTGCCTCAGAGCTCTTGACCTTTTTTGCTTTCTGTATGTCTTACTTTCCTGCTTACTCCAGTGTCTAGCTGTCTGGCAGCTGCCTGGTTTCAGGCCCTGGGTGTGTCCCTCTCTTTCTCCCTCATTTTCTTCTCCTTCTTCTCTCTCAAGCCTAAATTTTTCCTCCTACTTATTCTCTTTTCCTGCTAGCCCCACCTATCCTTCTCCTGCCTAGCAACTGGCCATTCAGCGTTTTATTAGACCATCCAGGCACCTTAGGCAGGCAAGGTGAAACAAATGCAACACATCTTTAAAAGTTAAACAAATGTAACACAAACAAATGTAACACACCTTTACACAGTTGAAGTAATATCCCACAGCATAAACAAATGTAACATATCTTTGCTCAGTTAAAATAATATTCCACAACACAGCTGCACTGATGTGAGCAGAGACCTTATTTTATTGGCTACCTGTAAAATACAGACAGAGGTAGATATGCTTAATGTGTAGAAATGGTCTTTGTAGTGAAAAAAATCAATACCATGTATATGGACTTAATGGACCCTTTGAGGAATGAGAATCTAGACAGTGCAATATTCTAGTTAATTGACAGGTAACCAACCGATTCTTCATTCTTCTCTTTTCTTTTTGTATTAGTTTTCATTTCTGAGTATGAAAATAAGGGTTTTTACTACATGTATATGATGTTTTGTGCTTCATGTTTTACAGGCAATATTGATTCAATCTTTGTATCACCTAGGGATATAGATGTTATCTTCAGAATCATCCTAATGTTGACAAAATTGAGGCTCTGAGAAATTAAGTAACTCATTTTGAGAAAACACAGCCAACCTAATCTGTTTGTTGCTGAGATCTCAACCTCAGTGACCAGGGTTCTGTCCTTCAAGAAAGTTATTACTTATGTTGCCTAGGCTTTAGACAAGACTTTACCATTGTTATACTAATCATCTGGGGCCATTGTTCAGGCTTAGGGATAGAAACAAAGCAGAAAAAGGCCAGGCACTTAGGCACTGTGAATTAGATTAATTAATTAATTAATCTGAGAATTAGATTGATTTTAGAAATTATTTTAAAATATAGCCCTAATGTTGACTTGATTCCTTTTTATTTCGTACTTCCAGTGGAATGCAGGAAAACAATGCTTAGTTAATTAAGTTACTGTAAGTGTTTCAGCTCCTTCGTTTGATACAACGAACTTTCATTTTTTGTGGTTGATAGGGTGCGAGAAAGCCAAGTCTAATTAGCTATAAATCTGAAATGCAGAATATTTTAAGTATACTGTCATTCCTTCACCACTAGTGACAGGAAATCATACAAAGTGTCAAGGTGAGGCCTATTTTAAGAAATTAAGAAAAATAACTTCATTGTGTTGTTCAGAGGTTCTAGCATAGCCTAAAAATATTTATAGTTTAAGGAAAATTAATTCTTCTTCTCCTCCTCCTCTTCTTCCTCCCCACTTTTTTCTTTTCTTCTTCTTCCTCCTCCTCCTCCTTTCTTCTTTTTCTTTTAAGACAGGGACTCATTTAGACCAAGCTAGACTTGACCTAGTATTTAGCTGAGGATGACCTTGAACTCCTGAACCTTCTGTTTCCACTTTCCAAGTGCTGGTTTGTAAGCTTGTGCCACTGTACTTGGCATCCTTGTCACTTTGTTTAGTCTAATAATTTCTTTTAGGAAAACTGTTTTTCATAGATCAATCCTAAATACCTTGATCTCTGCTCTGAATTACTGCAACAGTATATGCTGAGGTAGGTTGGGTAGTTTATACCCATAGCAGTAATCTAATTGTAAAAAGAAAACTATATTCATCCAAGTCCAGTAATTTTCCAGGCCATGTAAAGATACACAATGGAAAAAGGAACAGATATGGATGTGGCCATTGGATTCCTCTTATGTGATGGATGCAGCTAGCTCATGACTTGGCAAAAGACAGGACTAGATTGAGAGGGTGATGTGATCTTCTTTTGCATGCTTATGAAGATTTTCTGACAGGACATTGGATCCTGGCAATGGGATTAAGGAAGGGGTCCTCTGTGGGCTGAATTCAATGCTGACGTTGGTCTAAGGAGTAAGGTAGAAACATCTGGTTGAGAAAATAAACTCTGGAAAGAAACCTTAGTCAAGAATGAAACTGCATGGCTCAGGAGAACACTCAACTGGATGTTTTTTTGAGACAGCTTTTCTAAATGTAGCTCAGGCTGGCCTTGAGCTCATCATCCTCTGAACTGAGCCTTTTGTAGTGCCAGGTTATAGGCATGTATTGCTCTGTCTGCTTTTGTGAGAGTGTTGTGTAGATAATGCTGTTAGAAATGACCATGAGAAGCCAGGCGGTGGTGCTGCACGCCTTTAATCCCAGCACTTGGGAGGCGGAGACAGGCGGATCCCTGTGAGTTCGAGGCCAGCTTGGTCTACAAGAGCTAGTTCTAGGACAGGCTCCAAAGCTACAGAGAAACCCTGTCTCAAAACCAAAACAAAACAAAACAAAACAAAACAAAAAAAGAAATTATCATGGCTGGCTTGAATTGCAGCAGCTGTAATCTATCCTCAGGTGACCCTCACAAGACCAGCCCATAACATTCCCTCATGGAAGGGGTGGAGAGGCCTATGGACACCTCTTCTTGAAGTTAATAATTGAGGAGTGGGACTCTTAGGCAGTATAACTGTCTTCAAATTAGTTGCCTAAGATCCTCTGCAGTGATAAAGCTTTTCCTGAGTCATCCACACTGCAGACAGGACTTCTTGATGGTGCTTCTTTTTTTGCTTAAAAGTTTTTTTTTTCAATTTACATACCAATCACAGTTCCTCCTCCCTCCCCTCTTTCTACTCCCCCACACCTTTTCCCCCCCACCCAACTCCCTATCCACTCCTCAGAAAGGGTAAGGCCTCCCATGGGGAGTCAACAAAGGCTGGCATATCAAGTTAAGGCAGTACCAAGGCCTTCCCCACTGTATTCCGTAGGAAATGGGCTCCAAAAAGACAGTTCATGCATCAAGGATAGGTCTTTGTCCCACTGCCAGGGGCCACACAGACTGTCCAAGCCACAGAACTATCACCCACATTTAGAGGGCCTAGTTTGCTTCTATGCAGGTTCCCCAACTATCAGTCCAGAGTCAGTAAGCTCCCACCAGCTTGGGTCAGTTATTTCTATGAGTTGTTCATGCTCCTGGCGAGACTCTTCAACCCTAAGTTTTGCAATTTCTTGTTGGTGCAGATGCCTTTGTTTAGCTCATACACATCTAAGTAACCTCTATAACCTTATTGGTTCATCAAAATGAACTAGGAAAAAACATATTCTTTGGTCTGTTGATATAGTATTTGGGGGTAAATAGACATTTTATTGTATCTTTATGAGAAGTTATATAGCAGAGGGAAGGCATTGTGCCATTTTTGTTTAATGCATTTCTTTTGTCATCACCTAGGCAATAGACTAGCCAGTAGTACACATTCTCTAAATATTTGAATGAGTGAATAGGAAGATGAGAGATGTTCATATTTAATGTGTCATGAGATTAAAGGGCTACCCTAGGGCAGCCTCACCACAGGATAATCGTCACACAGATATTGAGGTCTACGTTTGGGAATTAGAGTGGTAATTTCCTCCTTTGATTATAAAATTTATAGGTGTATACTGCATAAAATCCTTTGTGTAAGCTGGGTTACTGGAACCAATGATCACATTTCCCATCACTAGTTCTAAGCAGAATACAGCATACTAGGCATCTTATTTGATGAACCCTTCTTGGAACTGAAGAAGTTGTTTGAAAAAGCATTGGATATTTTTTTTTTACTGAAATAATGAATTGTCCAATTGTTTTTGTTATGGTCTGAATGACTTTGTTTCCCCCCAAATTCATAAGTTAACCATGTTATTTAATTCCCAAGAGGTAGGGCTTAGGTGGGAGGAATTATTAGGTCATGAGGGTGCAGTCCTTATGGGTCTGAATGGTGCCATTGCCAAATGACTCGGAAGAACTAGCTACTCTACCTTCTATAGGCAGAGTCAGGAAGTATCATTTATGCTGTAGTGAGCTTGCACTAGACATCTACTGGATTTGCCTGCACCTTATGATTTTGGATCCCCCAGCACCCAGAACTTTGGGAAAAACATTTCTGCTTATAAAATACCCAATTTATGGTATTGTGTCATAGCAGCCTGTAGTGACTGAAGTAACCCATTTTTATAGTAAAGAGAGGCTTCTTTGATAAGGGGTTTTTGCTTCGAGAAGATCCCAATGGGACACAATGCTGAGACCAAACAGATGATGGGAAGCCCAGCCCCATCAGGCACATCTACATAGTTGCTCTTGCATATGCACCATCATAGCTCAGGGAACTTGGAAGAAGACTGGTAAGATTCTAAAAGCCGGTATATCAGAAACTCTGCCTTGAAGCAGTCTCTCCTAAAAATGACTGGATAATCAAGACCAGAACAACAGCAAGATCAATGGACCTGTTAACACTGAAGGAGGAATAATTTGCAGGGTCTCATTTCTAGACAAGGAACTGCAGACAACTAAAGACTGCTTGTGCATACACATGCATATATATATATATATATATTCAGCAATTGTAATAAAATAGAGACTATCAAGTGAAGAATGGCAGATATGGGTGAGACTTGAGGGAAGGTGGCTAGGAGAAACTGGAGAGGAGAAAGTGAGTCTTGGGAAAGTGATGCAATTCTACTTCAATTAAAAACAGTAAACATAATAAATTAAAATAGCTTGTTTTCCTAGGAACATATGAAATATAATTCTCACCAGATGTGGTGGTACACACCTTTAATCCCAGCACTTGTGAGGCAGTAGTAAGAGGAGTGGGCCGTGTTTCAGGTGTCCGGCTAGCTTAACCCCTGAAATAACCACATGGCAATTGTATTAATTAAACACTGCCTGGCCCATTATATCTAGCCTCTTCTTGGCCAACTCTCACATCTTGATTTACCCTATTTCTATTAATCTGTGTTTACCACAAGGGCATGGCTTACTGGGAAAGATTCAGCATGTCTGACTCTGGCGACTCCATGGCGGCTCTCTAACTCTGTTCTTCTTCCCAGCATCCAGTTCTGTCTTCCCCGCCTACCTAAGTTTCTGCCCTATTAAAAGGCCAAGGTAGTTTCTTTAGTTAATCAATGAAAGCAACACAAATACAGAAGGACCTCCTACACCATTTCCCCTTTTTCTGTTTAAACAAAAAAGAAAGGCTTTCACTTTAACATAGTAAAATTACATATGACAAAACAGTTGTCAAGCAAGAATTATAGTTACAATATTATATCTATTTTATCTGTTATCATAACAAAGGAAAACTATAATTATCTATCTATTCTTCAACTCCATCAAAGACTCCAGAAGGATATAATATTACCTAAGTGTAAATAAGAAGTAAGCAACTTCCAAAACCCTAGAAATGACAGAGATATCTCGCTGCCTGGACAATTACCCAAAGTTCTTCTGTACTGTTGGGGCATCCATCTTCAGCCTACAGGCCCATAGTATCCAGCAGACATTTTCATGAAGCAGGAAATTTTAAAGACCTCGATAAGCTTATTGGTTCATCAAACTGAACTAGGAAGAAACATATTATTTGGTCTGTTGATACAGTATTTGGGGTAAATAGACATTTTATTGTATCTTTATGAGAAGTTATACAGCAAAGGGAAGGCATTGTGCCATCTTTGTTTAGTGCATTTCTTTTGTCATCATCTAGGCAATAGACTAGCAAGTAGTAGGCATTCTCTAAATGTTCACTGCCACAACTCTATGGCATTTCAAGGTCCCTGCCAGCAAGCAAGCTGCAGCAGTGAGTCCACAAACCACATTCAAATGCTTCAGACTGCCTGCCTGAAGAGTCAGAGTTTACCCTGGCAGGATGGCTGCCATCTTAAAACAGCACAGCTTTTTTTTCCTGCTATGGCTGAAAACTGAAAAGGATGCGGTCAGCTTTTCATCAACACCATTTAAGTGTTTTGTGGCAGGACCTCTTAAAGAGCTGCAGGGTTTTGCAGCTAAAGCTGAGTTAGGAAGCCTCTCTTAGATGAGAGCACTTGCTTGCCTCTAGCAAGCAGAGCAGACCCAAGAAATTGCTGCTACCAAGAAGTCATGCTTTATTCTTTTCTGTCTAGAATCACTTCCCAAGCTCTGTCAGGCTTTTTGTGGATACAGTTGTCCACATGTTGGGCACCATTCTGTAACATGAGGGGCTGCTTGTTGGGGTTTCTGTCCTGCCCGGTTCCCACAGCCATTTAGCCCCAAAGAAAATCACACAGTGAGTCTACATTAGGTTATAAACTAATTGGCCCATTAGCTCAGGCTTCTTATTAACTCTCATAACTTACATTAACACATTATTCTTATCTATGTTAGCCACATGGCTCAGTACCTTTTTCAGCAATTATTTAAACATGATTGACAGAATACAGACAATTCTCCTGCACCACTCCCCCCCTTTTCTAAAACAAAGTAAAAAATCAGGTTTGATCAAGGAAGACCACCTGAGAAATCTCCAGTAGGAACAGATGGCCCAGATGTCTTGAGTTCTACATCTAGAACAGATTCAAGATGCTGCCTGAGATGATCAAGCCTCACAGGATACTCCAGTCAGGACATGATCATAACTCTAAATTTTCTTTAGGTCCCCATGAGATTATGAGTGCCCCCACCCAGCTGAAAGTAGCCTGGAATACTCTGCCCACATTCCCAAAAAATGGACTATGGCTATTTTCCTTTGTTTAAAAAAAAGAGGGGGGAGGTGGTGCGGGAGAACAATTCTATATCTGTCAATTATGTTTTAAATAAATGCTGATTGGTTGGTAGCCAGGCAGGGAAATATAGGCGGGAAAACCAGACAGGAAGTAGAGGTGGCACAATGAGAACAGGAGAATTCTGGGAAGAAGGAAGCCCATTCCTCCCAGCCCTACCCAGATCACCGAAGAAGCAGGATGTGATCTGCCCTGCTGAAAAAGGTACTGAGCTGTGTGGTTAACATACATAAGAATAATGGGTTAATATAAGCTACAAGAGCTAATAAGAAGCCTGAGCTAATGGGCCCAATTAGTTTATAAATTATGGAGACCTCTGTGTGATTTTCTCTGGGACTAAACACCTGGGGGACCTGGCGGGATAGGAACCCCAACAAGCAGGCCCATATGTCCTCATGTTACAGATCTCTGTGAGTTTGAGGCCAGCCTGGTCTACAGAGTGAGTTCCAGGACAGCCAGAGTGTACAGTGAGACTTTATCTCAAAAAGAAAAAAAGGGTATAATTTTCAGGCATTTAAATCTAAGGCCACAAAGTCACAGAGACCACATATTACCATATATGTGCATTGCAGTTCTGTTGACCCTTACACTGAGAAAACCAATTGTTAAAGTGTGAACTCTATGCCACCAGGACGAATGAGGAGATGTTGGAGAGACAGGAAAGATGGAAAAGTGAAGTGGTTATTTTTCTTTTTTGGGGGGTTGTTTTATTCTTATATTTGTTTGTTTGGTTTTCATTTGATTTGATCTTTTTAAAAATTGGAGGACACTGCAGAGGTGAGGTGAGGATATGAGGTACTGGCAGGTGAGCGATGTGAAACTCCCAAAGACTTGCTAAAGAAATTGTGTTAAATAAACTAAAAAATTAAAAAAGAATGAATTGTATGGGCTGAAGAAATGACTCAGCCATTAAAGGCTGGGCTCATCACCAAAAATATGAGTGAATTGTATAAGTGAATTGTTCAGAGATTTTGAAAGTGCTTATATGATTAGAGGATCACTGCTTTATTCTTTTTTCTATTGAAGATGTGCACCTGGCGGTGGTTGGTGAGAAGTGAGGGCACCGAATGCCATGTTCTATGCTTTAAAAATGAAGAAGGCAGGTCACAGTTGTAGAGTGCGGCTTAATCTGAATAGTACGTTATCTCCCCTAGGGAGCCCTCTCAATTCTGTGTTAGCACCCCCTCACTCCTCTAAGCCCATACAGTCATTTACAAATCACCGGTTTAAAATTTAGGTCTTTCTCGGTGCTGGTGGTGCATGCCTTTAATCCCAGCACTTGGGAGGCAGAGGAAGGGGGATGTCTGTGAGTTGGAGGCCAGCCTGGTCTATAGAGTGAGTTCCAGGACAGGCTCTAAAGCTACACAGAGAAATCTTGTCTCTAAAACTAGACTAGACCAAACCAAACCAAACCAAACAAAAACTGGGTTTCAAAAAGGCTGTCTCCATTCAAGCATCTGAAATGAGGGCTTATATTGAGTTCCAAAAAGCACAAGCAATGATCAGAAGAGATTAACTTGTGGTTTAATGAGCAGACCAATGATAATGGATGATGGTGGTCCAAAGCGAGCATTCCTCTTTTCTGTCCAACTGGCTGAGCTTTCACATGTCAGCCCTGCCTGGTGATGTCAGGTGAGAAAGAGCACCTTCACAGCCCTTGTGAGCACCGGCTGAGAAAAAAAAATGAGGTCATGCCTTTCTTTTGCACAATTTTAATGTAATCCTCACTAACATTACTGAAAATTGCTCTTTGATGGCTGGGGGGATGTAAAGAGCACTTGAGAATCTTTATGCCTCTATCCCTCCCTGACAGCCTCTAAGGAAAATTGCAGTTAGAAGATTGGCTTTACAGATTCTGACAGGGGGCAGCCTGCTCAAATCAACCTTGATTAATCTATCTACTTTGAAACTTGGTTGTGTGAAATTGTCAAGGTCATATTAGACACTTAAGCCCTTGGATCCCATCCCTAGAATGATTGGCCTGTCTCATCCATGACAAGCGCTAAATGTGTCATAATTGTGGTGGGGTAAAGAGATTCAAAAAATGGCAAGGAGGGTAGATAAGGAGGAGAGGCCAAAAAGTTTCGAGTAGGGACTGGAGCACAAGAATGGGTTGGGAAAAGTGAGGAAAATGAAATGAGAGTTAAAGAAGTTATAATTCGGGGTGTACACAGAGAATCAGGGGAATGATGGGGGCGAGCGATAGGGAACTTGGGAAGATTAGGAGGAAGACATGGTGTAAAATCTAGCTTCTTGGGGGAGAGGGTCAAACATGAAGGGAGCAGGTTAATTTTCTTCCATATTATAAGATCAAAATGCCTATGGAAAGTTGGACAGGAGTGTGGTTCTGGGAATGAAAGGCAGAAATGACGACAGAGCTTGTTCTGACAGAGATCTGCTCAGGAATTCAGTAAGAACCAGACACAGACACACTTCAGTCTTAAGAGGACCATTGTCAATTATAAAGGGACTAGGAGGCCTAGAAACTGCCAGGTCCCATGTAGAGGGGGAGGGGCAAAGTTATTCCTTAGCAGGCTGCTTGCCTAAGTAGACAGACGACAGAGGGATGGTCACATGTGGCAGTGAGTCTAAGAGAAGAAACAAAAGGTGCGAGGAGGAGAATAAAGGCCAAGGGCAGGAAAGCAAGAGCTGAAAGAGATGATTTACGCCTATAATCTCAGAACCCAGGTGGCTTCAAGACAACTTTGAGTTCAAGATCATCCTGGGATGCATAATGAGATTGTGTTAGACAACAAAACCCAACCTACCACACATGTGCGCATGCGCACGCCCCCTCTCCCCCCCCCCACAGAGTGAGATGGGTAGGCAAGGTGTAGTAAAATCCGTAGAATCCTAACTTTAGGAATCATAACAAGGGAAGAACAGTTTCTACTCTCATCTTCCCAACTTTAATTTTATCACTAATTTTTGAATATCAGTCTTATTTTTTAATTGTGATTGATGGACAGACCATTTCTACAGAACCTCAGCTAATTTGACCGAGGGTAATTTTTTTTTTTGTCATAATGGAACCATATGGTTACTCAGATAAGATTTATCTCGTTTGTAGGGAGGTCATTCCTTGGGAAGACTAGTTCCCCTCTCAGCAGTCGAAGGGTAGGGCCCTGTGAGATTTCCCCTTTCTATGTTAGTACAGCTATTGTTGTCATTGTTTGAGTCTTAATTAGACAGCCATACTGTTGAGGTATCATGGATATAACCTCCTTGTAATTTCTAGGAGATGCATATAAACAACACTAAAAACTAACTCAGCAGGCCATATTTATGTGAAACAACAATAATCGTAGAAAATGAGACCATGAATTTGAGAGGGATTGGGGGGCAGGGAAGATGGAGAAGGGCATAGGAGGGATTGGTAGGAAGAAAGGGAAGGGGGTGGGGGAAATAATATAATAATTATATTTTAACTAAAATAAAATTTTTAAAAAAGATTTTGTGGTGTTCTGGGGTGCTGATGATATCAAGTGAGTAGTTTCTGGACACTCATACTTCTATAATCCACTATCCAGTTTCAACCTGATGGAAGGAAGTGCCTGCCAAGTCAGTCTGGCCTTGTTTCTGTATGTAGGTACCAAATTGCTCGCTTCACTAGTCGTTTTTGAAAGATTTGCCTGCCCTGTTACCTTGCTGTCCAGGGTAGAGAGGTATTGCTGTCTTCACCCTGGAAGATGCACTAGCTTCTGCCTTCACAAAAATTAAAATTGTATTTATTTATTTATTTATTTTGTATGGGTACATGTGTCACAGTGTGCCCGTGGAGGCCAGAGGACAACTTGGAGGAGTCAGTTCTGTCCTTCCACCATGCAAATTCTGGGATTCAAGCTCAGTATTGTCAGGCTTAGTGGCAAAAACCTTCACTCATGGAGTTATCTCTCTGGCCCTGATAGTTGCTTCTTGCAGAACCCCTGAGAACCAGTTTTTCAGTTGCTTTCTATATGCTGCTTCTCAAAAGAATGAGGGTATCACATTCAGAGGGCCTAGTGTTGGCATACAAAAGAGTTCCACAATAGCCTGGAATGGAGTATAGCAAAGGTTTATTATTTGGGAATAAACTCACAGAAAGGGCAGTGATCCACAGTCCTCTGTGTGCCCTAGGAACTGGAACCGAATCCAGCTGCCAAGAGACCTGCATGATTTTTTATCTGCATTTATAGTATATGAGAACACGCCCAAAGTGGGCCAGTAACTTAAAAGCTATTGACTGGAATTTCTTTTTTCATTAATTAAATTTTTAAATTTATTTTACATACTAACCACAGTTTGCCCTCCCCCCCTCCTCATGTTCCCCTCCCCCATCCCCTCTCTGCCTCCCCATGCAGAAAGGGGCAGGCCTCCCATAGGAGTCAACAAAGCATGTCATATCATGTTGAGGCAGGACCAAGTTCCTCCCCTGCATTAAGGCTGGGCAAGGCAACACAGCAAGGGGAATAGGTTCCCAAAGGCCAGTTCAAGTGCCAGGGATAGGTCCTGATCCTACTGCTAGGAGCCCCACAAACAGACCAAGATGTAAAATTTTCACACACATGCAGAGGGCCTAGGTGGGTCCCACACAGGCTCCCTAGCTGTCAGTCCAGAGTCTATGTATGTGCTCCCACAAGCTCAGGTCATCTGTCTGTGGGTTTATTGGTATGATCTTGAGAAATATCCATAGGACATGGAAGGCCACCATAAGCCAGTATATTTCAACAAGAGTTAGAGGTAACATGTGAGGTGTGACAGAAAAAAAATTCACATCTTTTCCAGCCTGTCATGTGTTGGAAAACTTTACCTTAAGGTTCCTGTTATGTTATAAACATGTTATCTCTGCTCACTAGCCATGTGAACTTAGTTAATTGACTTGACCCATATCAAAGTAAAACATACAGTATTATGGCTTCTTAATAGTTCAGCATATATTTTCTAAGAATAAGTGTGTTTATAATATAAGAACAGTACAATTAGCAATTTTAGTAGATTTAACAAAGACACAGTATTTAATCTAATCCACTGATTATGTTATTTGATAAACTGACTAAATAATATTCTTCACAATATTATCTGTTCCTTTAATACAGTACTCACTCCAGGGGCGGACATTACATTTGGTAGAAATGTGGGTTTAATGTCTTTTAATTTGCAACACAGTTGAAGACTAAGACTTTTTTCTTAAATTAAACCATTCGCATTTTGGTTTGTCCGTTTCCTCACATTTAGATTTCACTTATACTAAAAAGAAAAAAATCCAGTAAAAGTGATGTGTACAGCTCAGACCATCACAGAAGCACAAATAATACCCACCTGGTCTTTATTGACAATGCTAATTTTGACCACCTGGATGTGTTTTCCAGTTGCTCTGTGGTATGTTTACAATTTCTCCATTGTGGGTAAGATTTTCCGGGCAAAGGCACAGTAGCAATAAAAAGGCTCCGTGTGGTGCTGACTCTGCAGTTTGGCTTCCCGAAAGACGTTCAAAATGTTGCCAGTGTTCGCAGAATGGTCCCATGACTGTTCCTCGGTGCCGCACACTGTTATCAATGGGTACAAGCGACTCCCGGTTTTGTCCGTGGAGACTAAGTGTACCTTCCCATTAGCTGCAAAGGTCAAGACCGATCCATCTGGCTGCCACCAGCACTGTTGCTTCTGCGGCCGCTGCAGCCCCATCCAGTAGAGGCTGAAAGGAAGAGTCAGAGGAATTAGATGAGGATTTGGTCTTTTAGACTGATTCCGTTCAAAGCAACCAACTCAACCAGCTTAACTTGAGAAAGGTGGAAATAAAGGCTTACTTCTCTTTTTCTTTTGAAAAAAATCTCTGTATCAGGAATATGGCTGCAATATTGGGCAAAAACATACGGGAATGAATGAAGCTGAAATGAAATGAATATGGGCGAGGACAGGAAAAGCTGAGGTCAGAAGTAGAATATGGCATACCTTGAGGGCTTTAGCGGTTATTGCAAATGAACTTAGCTCCATTCTGACAATCTGGAAATGCTCTGTAGGTTGAAAGGGAGCAGTATGTCATTTCTTCCTTTGGCTTTTAGCTGTCGTTATTATTGGAGGGCCTCAGGCTTGGAAGGGGCAGGTTTCACATGCAGACCCTCATTTTCAGGATTAGGGAACAGGTGGAAATCTGGGTTAAGTCAGAAGTCTGAAGAAGAATTTAGACTCCAACTTTGAGGTTAACTGAAAGGATGTGGGGTGAAGCCCTGAGTATTACTATATGACTCCCCTCGACGGTCTGTCCTTGATTAATAAGAGGCCTAGAACCTAAGTGGGACTCAGACTTCAGAATGGGGCAAGACTCCTTTGGAGCAAGGGATGACCACAGGGATCCGGAACCAGACACCTTCTGATACAGGTAGCCCTTTCTGCTTTTCAAGGTGAGAATGCAAGGCATGTAATGGGCAGATAGAGCCTCATGGCAGAAATCTACCTGCCTTCTCTGTCATACAAAATTCCCACTCCATTATCTAGCCATTTCAATTGCAAAACAATGTATGTGTGTGTGTGTATGTATGTATGTATGTGTGTGATGTGTATGTATGTGTGTGTATGTGTGTGTGTCTGTGTTATGTAGATCAGAGTTTGATGTCAGATATGTAGCAGCAAGCTCCCAGGGTTCACTTGTCTGCTTTCCCAATGTTCTCAGCTATAGCTATGTGCTGCTGCACTAGCCTTTTATGTGGGTTCTGGGGTTATGAAATAAATAAATAAATAGGAGGCAGAATTAGAACTTGGGCCTTTCAGTCTAACCTGGTGCTTATTCAACTGTATCAGGCAATTTCTAGCCCAGGATGACTTTGGTGATAATATGCCTGGGTCATTTCCTTTGACTGACTCCTACTCCAAAGTTATATTTGAGACCTTTGGTTCCAATCTTTTTCCTCAATGATTATCATTTGGCCACTTTTATTTCATCTGACTCTACCTACTCTGGAGAGTATTTTGAAGGTGATAAATGACACCATATAAAAATGCATTTTGAGCTGGTTCACACACCTTTCCAACTCTGGGTGAAGTCTGGGAAGTAAAATGACTTCGTTTAGATGTAGTCTTCTGTTTGCCATTTGTTTTACATATATAACCACATCCAGGCTTTATCCTCAGTACCAAGAATTTTTGTAGTGTGTTCTGAAATATCTCCTACACAGTCATGTATCTGAACGGTTGATCCCCAAATGGTACCACTGTTTTATATGGTTGTAGAACCTTTGGGAGGTAGAGTGTAGCAGGTTAGGAATGGGCCTTGAAGAATATAATCAGATCCTACTTGTAGCCCAACGTCTCTGTTTTTTTGTTGACCAATTTATGAACAAGATGCTAAATTGCACTGTGTAGGCAGAATCTTTCATCGGGACCACGATCAGCTCTGTTCCACCAGCTACTTCCCAAATAACCACTCAAAGGCTTAGTATTAATTATAACTACTTGACCAATAGCATAGGCTTATTACTAGCTAACTCTTACAACTTAAACTATATTAATCTACATTCTGCCACGTTGCACCTCCTGTTTCCTCTGTCTGTCTGCCTAGCGATTCCTCTGATTCTCTTTGCCCTAGAAATCCTGCCTAGCTATTAGTCAATTGGCTTTTTTATTAACAGTGAAAGCAACACATTTTCACAATGTACAGAAGGATTATTCCACAGTAGCACTGTTAGGGACAGAGCCTATAGCATTATTACACTGTGTCTGACGTGTTGGACTTTATTTGCTGAAACTTCGAGCTAAAAAGTCCTTCATCTCGTAAGTTCTGACAGGTATAGTGTCACAGTCACAAGGAAAGTTACTAACAGAAACACTAATACCTAATATGTCCTCGTTAATGATCATGAAAACGCTCACTTCATTTTGTTCATCCTGTGCTCAATGATCATTGTGACCACCCTATTGGTTAATGCAGGAATGCTTCAGGCTATGGCAGCACTCATATCTTAGAGTCCTGAACTAGGAGCCAGAGCGTCTCCATTTCCAATTAGAAATGTGTCCTTAAACTAGTTACTCGATGGGTCAGAGAATCTACTCCTTCCTCTGTCTGTGCTGCTAGGTTTCTAGGGTTATTGGAAGACATGAAGTTAGTATTTGAGAGGCTGTCGGCTGTCAAACTATAAGGCAAGAAAGGAACCTTATTCAATAGCCTTCACAATTTCGCCCTATTTTCACTGTTGAGCTGCATTTTCTTATGCACTGTAATAGAAATATTTTTTTTGAGACAGGGTCCTACTCTATAGTCTTCTCTGCCCTGGAATTCACTCTGTAGACCAGGCTGGCCTCAAACTGAGAGAGATCCACTGCCTCTGTTTCCCGAGTGCTGCGATTAAAGGCATGCGCCAGCACTCCTGGTGCTCGAATAGACGTTTTATGGTCCAGTTCTGCTAATGCATTTGCCTATTTATTTATTCATTCAGCAAATATTTAATTATTGTGTGCCTAGACTCTGAATTCATCAGTATAAATTAGAAGCAAGCCCTGACTTAAAGGAGCATACTGCCTAGCAAGGGAGACAGATAAGTTGACAATGACAAAGTAACGTGTTTGCACGTAGAGGTTGGTGCCTCAAAGTATAAATTAGCCAAACTGGTCCCGGGAGGGGAATGGCACATAGAACAATTTCTTGAAGGAGGTGCTAACAACTAAGAGAAGAAGGAAAGAAGTGGGGTGTTCACTAAGCATTCGAGGGAAGAAAGGCACGGTGTGCAGAGTAAATAGGAGGGACAGGGACATAGAAGTGTGAAACAATTGGCCATGTTCAGGAGGGCTGCAGCCAGTTTGGTAGAGCTGGAGCCCAAAATGCTTCGGGAGGTTGGGGTAGCGTGTCTAGTGAAGTTCCTGGAAGATAAACAAGCAGAAAATGTGAGATTCCTCAGCTCTTCTGTTCCTCTGAAGATAACTAGGAACCAATGTTATCAAGGTCAATTGGGCCCAATTATGTTTCGTTTGTCTACTTTGAGTGATTCTAACTATCTGTGAAGGTTAATATTTCATGGCTTTGCTTCTTTTCTTAAGAGGTATTCAAATGAACAAAGGGCAATGCATTTTAAATTGCAATTCCGTATATTCTGTTTTGCAATTGCCACACGAGTCTATTGAAACTCGCTTGTTTTTATAAGGTTAAGATCCATTTTGGAATCTTATTATGTTTACTTTTCCTATATCTTAAAAATTTGTATTTTAATATTTAAGCAATTATCTCACTGTTGCTAATCAGTTATTAAAAAACTCTGCTAAATAGAATATACTTGTGAGAAAACAAAAGACTCCTATGACAACCTAGAAAGATAGAGCGGTTTTGGAAACAGATCATCATGATGACATTATTATTTTTTTT
This sequence comes from Dicrostonyx torquatus, assembly GCA_028555095.1. Classification (NCBI taxonomy): domain Eukaryota; kingdom Metazoa; phylum Chordata; class Mammalia; order Rodentia; family Cricetidae; genus Dicrostonyx; species Dicrostonyx torquatus. Next base: position 405,086 of record JAQHUG010000489.1, on the reverse strand, counting down.
TGAAGTTTGTTGTTCAAAGTATTTTGAAAAGTATTTTTGGAAAGTTTTGCTTGTTATAGTTGAAAATGAGAAAGTTTAATTTTCCACCAAGAGGAGAAAATTGACAGAGGAAGAAAAGCACAAGAACATTTTAGCCTATGGTGATGGTGAAATTGTCCACGAAATCCAAAGCTTGGACTATGGCTTTACAAATGTCAATACTGCAAATAGAAAGTTTTCAAATTCAAGAATACATGTGGCAACAGCACATTTCCAAGGTCAAAAGGAAGTGTAGCTATGTTGCATAGCCAGTCATTGTACAGGAAGGACTTGGTTAGATAGTACTTTCTGACAGTTATCTGGAACACCCAGAAGCCACGCTGTTTAATATTTTACAATGTTTCTGCACAAAAATTTGACTTGATAGAGTTCATAAATGAACAAATGCTGAAAAAGATATGTGCATTGAAAATGGACTCAGGGGACAAAGATGATGTAGAAATGAAAATCAAAGTATAACTGAAACCAGGTATAGCAGGGGCCTGCCTGTACTCTCAGTACTAGTGAGGTGAGGGCAAGAGAATCACCATGAGTTCAAGGCCAGCCTGGACTACATGTTGAGTTCCATACTGTCCTGAGCTATAGGATGAGATAGATGGTCTTAAACAAAAACAAAACAAAAATCACATCAAAGCAAAGCAAAACTGAATCAGGGTTGGCGAGAGGGCTTAAGCAGGAAAGTGTTTGTCTTGCAGTCTTGCAAGGGTCAGGAATTGAATGCATACCCCCAGCATCCATGCTAAGAGTTGGGCATAGTGATGCATACCTGTAACCCCGGGGATGGTGAAATGGGAGACAGGTGGTGAGCCGTGAAAACTTGTGCGCCAGTGAGCCTGACCTATTTGGCAAAGTTCCAGGTCAGTGACAGACCCCATCGCAAATAAAAGGCGAACAGCTGTTGAGGACTGATACTTAAGATTGTCCTGTTTTCCATAGGCATGCCACATAGACATGAACCTCAGACCGCATGTGTATATGTATATGTATACACACACACGCACACACACGCACAGAGAAATGCACACACATGCTTGCACACCCATAACCCTTCCAGTGGATTAATAATTTAAACTGCTGTTTAGAAATCTAGATGTGAAAATAATTTACAGTGGTGTGGAGCAAAGAAGATACTACCATCTCCACCAAAATTATGTCCTTAAAGCATTTAAAAAGATTTGATCTTGATAGTTTAACTATTTGTGGAGCCAGAGTGACAACAAACTGGAAGCTACTATATGTGTGTTTGAAATCAGTAGTTGCGCATTCAGTCAGTTCTTCTAAGATGAATATACTCTAGGGTTTATTGTGGCGGTTGGTGAGCTGTTAGTTATGAGCAGAAGATGTCGCCCATTTCCTTCAAATCCAGGAAAATATGAAATAAAATGTGATTTCTTAAGTGTAATCCCCCCCCCCGTTTTTAGTGCCGGAGATGGAACTGTGCCCTAGCATCTTGCTTGTGTGTGAGCCTCTGAATCCTTATTAAACTACCTAATCAATTCCTTTTCTATTGTACCTTTATGCTTAGTTCTGTTAATGTGTTCTTGTAAAACAACCTGTTAGCGCTCTGAGCAGCCTCACCCATGAGAGGGCCACTGTGACATGGATGGAGCTTCAGAGCTCCGCTGGTGCTTCTCATCCTTTCTGACAGTACTATTCCTCTCCAAAAGTTTGCCTAGCCTGAGACTGACGAATGCTTCAGAAGAGGCGTCAGGATGCTGTGCTGCTCTGCTGGAGAGCTCTTTTTGCAGAGAGCTGGGAGAAAACAAAACCCTGGATGCAGTTGAGTCTTTGTTAGGGCTGGAGTGCTGTGACAGTCACATTCTTCTGGTTTTGACTCCTTTATGTTTGGAGCACCCCCAGATGCATGGCTAGAGGATGTCATGCCCTTACCCCACCTGGCATGTGCTGTCTGTTATCTCTTTGGCATTTGAAGCACACTTGGGGTTTTATCGAGAATTCATAAAAGGCATTTGTGTGTGTGTGTGTGTGTGTGTGTGTGAGAGAGAGAGAGAGAGAGAGAGAGAGACAGACAGACAGACAGACAGACAGAGACAGAGAGACAGAGAGAGAAACCAGAAGTAATTTCTTTTTGTGTATTTTTTTTACTGATTATAAAAACAGTAAGATTATAAATCATAAGTGTGAAACACGAACAGGTTATAGGCACTTTGTGCTGAGCTCTCCAGCAATAACCACAGTTAACATCTGTATATAATTTGTTTTAGATAGTCTGCTTGTCAGTATTCATGAGAGCTGTGTTTCGATTGAGAAGTGTGTTCCTGAGGGCTCCACATAGTTAGAAATTTGCAGTTTCAGACCACCAGTCTTGACAAAGAAAGGCTGGAATTCCTGTTTATCAGCTAAAGTGGCGCCACCATGTGGCAACAGCATAAACTTCATTTGTAATTTACTTGGCCTTTTAGCTTTCAAGCTACGTGGGGATATTTTAATTTGGGGAGACTTGCAGTATTCAACTGCTATGCATATGCTAGGTTGAAAATAGTATAACATTTCATATTATTAGAATTCAAATTTATTTAAAATGTTATTATATTGTGTTAACTTAAAAAAAATGGGGTCATGTCAAATAAAATCCAGCCCCAAATTTCTTTTATAAAACTCAGACACCATATTTTGGGCATGCTTTCACACAATAAGTGCACTTTTGCCTCTTTCTTTTCAAAAGCTGTGGGTCTTGGCAGTACAGTGGTACGTTGTAACTCATTTAACTAGTCTTCTACATCGATGGCTACTTCTTCCCAAGGACGTGGTCTCCCTTGCTGCCTTCCCCTCTTGCTATCAGGTTTCTCCCGGTATCAGGACAGTGAACAAGGCTGTGTTGTTCTCAGTGTCAGAGAACTATAGCCAGACCAAATCAAACTCCTGCCGCTTGGGGACCATCCAAGCTGAAATCACGTGCCTTTTCTGCTCCCAGCAGAGTTGGTTCTGTTGCCGAACAGGCCTTATCTGTGTCTACACGTGGGCTTCTCCGGAAGCAGGTGCTGCCACAGCATTTGCTATCTAAGCCATTCATTAGGAACCTAACAGCAGAGAACCAGGAGGAGTGCAAGTGGGATCAAGCAGCGAAAGCAGCTTCTCCGGAGTAGTAAAAAGCCCGTGGAGCAAGGACTGTTCAGAACTGCCTTGGGTAAGTTGGAAATGGCTCAGCCTTCATGCCTCTTCTTTGTTCAGCCATTGGATTCTGGCCACCCGAAGAGGGCCATGAGATCAGTTGACACAGGTCTTTGCAACTGGGGCAGACCCTAAATGACCTACAAACTCCATGTTGTCCCATAGTCAGGCAGAAGTTGTTCTTTGAGGTGCTTGCTGTCTGAATAAGCACCTCTGGGACGACCGCTGCTCTCTTCCCTCCTCCCGTGTGCATAGCAGGGAACTCAGGCAGCTTCGAGGATGTCACACATGAGGTCTAGCTCAGGCCTGGGAGTTTCCGATGGGAGAAGAGTGTTGCTACCATGTCATGTAAGGATGAGTGGCAAAATGTTCTCTGCTGGGACGGATACGAGGCTGAGGCCTAGCCCTAGCAGCGAGGTACATAGTAACACTCAAGGGGTTCACTTGGTCACTTCTTCATGAGGTTGCTGACAGACTAGCTTCTATTGTTCTCCTTCCCAGTTTTGTTTCCTTTGCCTGTTGGCAGACATGCCCTTCACCTTACCTTAGGCCGCTATTTGAAAACAAGACTCAAGGAAACCACATTCTCAGCTTGTGGCCACAGTGTTACTACCGGTTTCTTGAGAGAATCAAGGTAGGTCCCACTTCTCTAGGCCATACCTCCTGGATAAGAATATCTGGAGATGTACAGTTGGACAGGGCTTGTTTTTCCGGTGCTGTGACTGCGGGGCATTTAACAGGGGGTTACTTCATTGCCTAGATGTACAGCTGTGTGTATCACCCCGTAAGCATAGACAAGAATTTGATATGCTTGGGTCAGATATGTGCGCGTGCGTGCGTGCGTGCGTGCGTGCGTGCGTGAGAGAGAGAGAGAGAGAGAGAGAGAGAGAGAGAGAGAGAGAGAGAGAGAGAG
>JAQHUG010000489.1:319997-370244 GCA_028555095.1 Dicrostonyx torquatus | reverse complement strand
AGAGAGAGAGAGAGAGAGAGAGAGAGAGAGAGAGAGAGAGAGAGAGAGAGAGAGAGAGAGAGAGAGAGAGAGAATGAGAATCACTGGTTTTTTTTTTTTTTAAAGTTGTGGCTCCTGGTACTTCATCTATTGTCCACCAGAGAGCCCCACACCTAGGAGTATATGAACAACACAATTGGAATTAGTGGGTTACAAAAAGTAAAGAGGTTGTGAAGTTGGGAGTGGGTGAGGGTGTGGTGGATCTGAAAGGAGTTGGGGTGTGTGGCCAAAATGCATTGCATGCATGAGGAAATTCTTTCAAAATCAATAATATATTTAAGCCAATAATAATCATAATAAAAATTCAACTATTTCACAACATGTGCTTCCTGTGGCCAAAAAATCTCACTCTCACCCCCTCCCCACATACACTCACATTCCTTATTTAAAAGGTGAACAAATCCTGCATATATACAAATATAATTAAAGATAAATCAAATTTTATTTCTTCTGGTCTTGACTGAGTGAATAATTATACAAATTTAGCAATCCTGAAATTGAGCTGAGTTCTGTTAGTTAAGAGTAGAGTGATTTCTTACAAGTCATTCTGCCTTTCTGGGTCTCAGTGTTTTCAGCCATAAAACAGAGGGCAATGACACTAATGCTTACTTTATAGGGTTATATTGATGATTAAGTGAACAAATTTCCACTAAGCACTATAGTGCCTGAAATATGGTATTCAATAAGTACTTGCTATTGTCATTCCTAGAATTAACTAGTTATAGAAGTTGACATGGGTTGCTATATTTAGGAATGACCCTTTGTCTTATGAATGATTTTCCTCTACTATTTTCCTAATGAGTGGTTTACACACGGAAAAATATATGTTTTTCTGTTTTGTTTTGCTCATATTTGCCCGCCATCACTCTCCCTTGTTTCCTCCTTTTTCTCCCACTAGTTCTCTTCTTCCCTCAAAGCTCATCTTCGTTCTGCTTTCACACGCACACACATGGTTCCACATTTAAGAGAGCACACAGACAGTATTTGTCTTTTTATATTTCCCATTATCCCCTCTTGTTCCTCTAATCTCTTCCCTTTACACTTGTGAATCCTTCTTCCCCTCATCCAGATCTGATTTTCTTTCTTTCCCATTTTTTCCTAATTTTCTAAATAGTCTCATTTTGTGTTCTATAGGGGAGCAAATAGGAAAAGCAAAGTGAAGCAGGGAGGAAGCTGGGTTTTAGGCTTGCCTGGAATGAGTTGACATTTTATTTCCATCATTGAAGTCATACTATAAAAGAAGGAATTCTGCTGGGTGGTGGTGGTGCAAGCCTTTAATCCCAGCACTTGGGAAGCAGAGGCAGACAGATCTGTGTGAGTTTGAGGCCTGTCTCCATTCTAGATTAAGTTGCATGTCCATTTGCCTACCAATAGCAGCTATCTTCTTGGACCAAGTTGGAAAATAATTCCCTTAATGAGACTGCCTTTTATTGCTAGGGGAGTCTATTTTCTTTTAATCTGGAAACACCCAATTACTGCTTCCCCTTAACTGTTTTTTTCCTCCTCTTCATGCTAAGGGAAAAGTATTTAGATATGCTATACTTTGAATAAAGGCAGTGAAAGATGGGTAGAATGGTGAGACACATGGATTACTTTCAGTGTCTTGTACTCAGAGACTAAATTAAAGAGATGGGCAGAATGTCAACTCAGCACCTAGGACTTTGCTGACCAACTGTATGGCTTGAGGCTTGCTCAAGTCTTAGCATGTTCCATTGTCCTATTCTGCTTTTGTATCAGAAAGGTAAAGAATCCTTTTGATTTCCAACAGTGAAAGGCACAAAAGTATTCCATAGCAGGTCATTACCACCAAATTTCTAGTAAGGCCTAAAAACCAACTTTTCCTCTTTGAGTTATAAATGGGACCAATTTTGAAACAAATTAGAGGCTGCTGGTGGGGGCAACTGAGGCCTCATGGAAACATGCCACATTTTGTGCTCTTATTAATTTCAGACTATACGCAGTCTTTGCTCTTATGTCTAGAAATATGGGATTGCAGATCGACTCATCTTTTCCTGTTCATCGCCAGTTGACTCAATCCCAGCAAATACTAGTCCCTAATAAGGCTTCCTTTTCTATTCTAAAACTTAGCTACATGGGGTTCAAAGTAGCCCCATATTTTCAGAGGAGCAGACTGAGGCTTATAAAGCTCAAAAATGTCTTTTACTTCTTAGAAATTCTCAAAGCCATAGCTTCTGAGTCACAAGCCACAGCTATTCATTCAAACTGCCTCATGGGTATTTTGACAAAAATGATGAACCAGTGGTGCACACATCCAGTTAAGAACCCCGTATTGTTTGTTGAAGAGTTAATAATTGCTCTAAGTAAAAATGTGTTACACAAACCTTTTTTGCCTGAGGTTGCAGAATGAAAAATGAGGCCCTGTCTCCCACCTATCCCAGCATCCCAGTTCCCTTCCCTAGAGAGTAACTACTGTTTTTCACACATCCTTCCAAAAATAGTCTGAGCCTATACTATCACATGTATGTCCACCTTTAAAATACATGCCCTTAAAATGTAGGCGGAACTATATCATACATGCAGATGTTTCCAGTCAGACTCACAAATCCTGCCTTGGCAAACAGCGTAGCTTCAAGATCCAAAAAAGCCTACCAGCCAAACCACAGATGAGGGAAGCATGGATATGATTTTTACATACCCATGAAAACCCTGATGCAGTACAGAACTCATTCTGTAGTGTCAAACAGTTAATCTGGATCGGAAGTTATTCCATCTGGCAGTGTCTGCTTGGAAGGGCTTATGCTCACTTGGGCGTATGCTATATGGCATTGCTCGCTGAACGTATAGCTAGCTCTCTTATGTCTCATAAAATGTATCCCGCTTAGTATCTCATGGGTTTAATTTTTCTTGTGTGTGCATTGGATGCTTGGTGGTGATTATACAGGTGCCCACAAATTTTGTGTTTTGCTTGATTTAAGGGATATCTTTGTAATATAATGAAAGGGGTTCCTATGCCACTCCCATTTATTCTTCCTGTTGCCCTCTATTCTAAAGAACTCTTTTTTTGTTTTATTTATTTATTTTTTTGAGATAGAGTTTCTCTGCGTACCAGTCTTAGATGTCCTGGAACTAGCTCTGTAGACCAGGCTGAGCTCAAACTCACAAATACTGACAACCTGCCTCTGCCTCCCAAATATTGAGATTAAAGGCATTCGCCACCACTGCCTGAAGAACTCTTAATATAGACCAACTTTTAGTCATGCTAAAAACCTAGGTTTTTTGAATACTGACAAAGATTACTGGTATGGACAAACATGGTGTACAAATGAAATCCTAAGTAATATTTACCTAGAATTAGACTTAGCCCCAAAAGACTACCAGAAAACAACATGTTACCCACTTTCTCAAGAACAAAAGATTATTTTCCTATCAGTTGTAAATAATTGGTGCTAGATTTTTAGACAACAGGGCTAAAGAGATGGTGCAGTAGTTAAGATCCTGCAGTAGCTGATCTTGCAGAGAACTCAGGTTTAGTTCCCAATACCTGTATGGTGGCTCACAATCATCTGTAATTCCAGTTCTAGGGATTTGATGGCCTGTGCAGGCACTAAGTGTTCAGGTGGCACACAGACACATGTGTGGGCAAACACTCATATGCATTAGATAAATAATCAATTAACTCTTTCAAAATTTCTAAATTACTATTACCAGTTTTCAAAGAGATGGAGTTTATAGTAAGGGTCAGGGATGTGGGTGGTAAAGACAGGAATATCTGGGCTTAGTCAAAAATAAGGTGTTGAGAAAAACTACAACATAGGGCTGGAGAGATGGCTCAGTGGTTAAGAGCACTGACTGCTCTTCCAAGGGACCCAGGTTCAATTCCCAGCACCCACACAGTGACTCACATCAGTCTGAAACTGCAGCACTATGAGATCTTTAATTCTCTTCTGACATCTATGTGCACAGCATGCACGTGGCACACAGACATACATGCAGCCTTTAAAACACCCATACACATAAAATAAAAAGTAAAGGAAAAGAAAAAAGAAAAAAACCAAAACCCAAACACTAACTGGAAAACTCACACTTATTTGCTAAATGGTGTGCATATGTATGTGCATGTATGCCAGACCTGCTATTATAGGTTTGGATTTGGATGCTGCTTTGCGATCTGTAAAATAATTATGAGCACTGATTAAAGTCTTACTGTATAGAACAAGCATAAGAAAGCTAAACTGTCATCAAAGGATATATTCCTTTTATTATTGAGACAAACAAAGCCTCCCAAGTATGCAGGAGTATTATCATTTACTATTGGTACTTCTAATATCTTATACTTATCTTCTTTTAGATTTTAAAAGCTGTATTATACTGGCCCATATGCAGTCATTTTCATGCAAGCATGTACTATAATTTGAGCATACGATCCCTCAGACCTTGCTCCTCCCTATTTCCAGTCCTTCCCTCTCTCATTAAAACCATTTGTTCCCCTAGACAATTTCTCCTTCACTTTCATGCATTTGTGTATATAACTTTATGAATCTATAGCTTTATGTTTTATTTTTGTGTTCTAAGGCCCACTAGATATTTCTTAAAATATTTAACTCAACACACAAAAGGTACACATTTATGGGCTACTCAGTGATATTTTGATACACATTTGTAGTATGTAGTATTGAAATCAGAACAAACTTACTTCTTCAAGAAAATTTGGTTATTAAATTTACTACTTTTCAGGAAGTCTGATGTGAACTCCATATGTTATCCATGCCCTGTGCAATCCTCTATAAATGTCAGCTCAACCTAATGGCTTCTTTTGAAAGGATAGAATATAGCAAAAGCCTTGGGATATTATTTTGACACTAGATTGTATGACTATCACTGTCACTTGTATTTGCCCAGCTGACTCTCTCATTGGCTTTGGTAGAATATGAGTACCATATTAGAGAGGTCCTAGTTTTGATAATGAATCACAGATGGTCTCTAATGAGCAGCCAGTGAACACCTTTGAGTCAATAATCTATAAAAATCTGAATCCTCACAACTAACCACACGAGTGAACTAGGAAATGGTTCATTCCTCAGTCATAGTTTCAGATAAGACCATATCCTGGCTGATACATGATTACTAGTCTATGAGAGACCCTAAATCAGTGGCCCCACTTAGCCATGCCCCAATTCTTGATTCACAACCATTATAAAATAACAAATATGTGTTGCTTAAGCTGCTAAAGTTTTGGAGTTGTTACATAGTAGGTAACCAAAATGCCTAGACAGAATTGTCTAGTGCTACCTCTTATAAGTTAAAAGAAGGATTCCTGCAAAATTTGAAGCACAAAAATCTAACAGGAAAAATAGAACTTTTACCATTTATTGGACATTGTATGTGTAGTGTAGTGTTAAATTTATTTCATTCTAGTGACAACTCTACAGGGTTGTCCTAGCTCAATTTACAGATTTTGGAACTGAGTCTCAGAGAGGTTGTCTTGTTCAGGACTCGAAAAGATAGTGGTCTTTAGTGTTGTAATAGGTGGGAGCAGCGGGCTGTGTCCCACCTGGCTCCTGGCCACATGTCCGCATGGCTATACCCGGAATACATAAATTAAACACAAACTGGACTCATTTAAATTTTGCCTGGCCCATTATCACCAGCCTCTTCTTGGCTAGTTCTCACATCATAAACTAACCCATTCCTAATAATCTGTGTGTCACCACGAGGTGGTGACTTACTGGAAAAGTCTAACCTGCATCCATCTCCAGCCGGAGCATCATGGCATCTAGCACACTTCCTTTCCTCTCAGAACTTCCGTTCTGTCTACTCCACCCACCTAATGGCTGACTTATTTTATAGGCCAGGCAGCTTCTTTATTAACCAATGAAAGCAACAGAAATAAAGAAGGACCCTCCCACACCACTTTAGTATTTCAAAATTCATGCTTCTAAACTGTATAGATACAGTCAGCCTCATCTGAACGAGAACTTGAAGTGTACTCTATGCTCACCTCATTGTTTGGAAAACAGAACCTGCTGAAAATAGTTAAAACATGATTATTAGATTTCAAGCTTCCCCAAAAGGACTTTTGAACAAGTTCACTTTCAAGAGTCAGTTTTTTAAAATTTTCTCTCATATACCACATTCCACCACAGTCTCCACTCCCTCTTCCCTTCCCAGTCTCTCATCCCACCTCTCCTTGCCCCTAGATCCACCCCTTTTTCTTCTCTTCAGAAAAGGGCTGGCCTCCCAGGGATACCAGCCAAACAGGGCATATCAAGTTACTATAATTCATGTGCTCAACTATGCACATAGCAGTATTGTTTGTCGTAGCAGAACCTGCAAACAGCCTAAATGCCCCTTGACCAAAGAATGGATAATGAAAATGTGGTACATTTACACAATGGAGTACTACACAGCAGAAAAAAATTAATGACATTTTGAAATTTGCGGGCAAATGGATGAATCTAGAAAGCATCATATTGAGTGAGGTAACCCAGACCTAGAAAGACAAATGTCATATGTACTTACTCATAAGCGTCTTTTAGACATAAAGCAAAGAAAACCAGCCTACAAATCTCAATCCCAGAGAACCTTAGACAACAATGAGAACCCTAAGAGAGACATACATGGATCTAATCTACATGGGAAGTAGAAAAAGACAAGATCTCCTGAGTAAATTGGGAGCATGGGGACCACGGGTAGAAGGGGAGGGGAAAGACAGGAAGGGGAGCAGAGAAAAATATATAAATAAAATCAATAACAATAAAAAGACACACACACAAGTTACTATAAATCCAGGCACATCCCCTCACACCAACACTGGGCTAGAATACCCAGTAGAAGAAAAAGGGTCTCAAAATCAAGCAAAAGAGTCAGAGATGACCCCTGCTACTACTGTTAGGAGTCCCAGAAGAACACCAAGCTATACAGCCATTACATGTATACAGAGGACCTAGGTCAGACACATACAAGCTCCCTGATTGTTGATTCAATCTTTATGAACCCCTATGAGCCCTGGTTCTGTGGGCTGTATTCTCATGATATCTTGACCCCTCTGGCTCTCACAATCACCCCCTCTCAGCAGGATTCTCTCAGTTCTATTAAATATTCGGCTGTGGGCTTCTGCTTCTTCTCCCATCAGTTGCCAGATGAAGCCTCTACGATGACAATTACACTCGGCTCTGGTCTACGAGTACAGCAGAATATCATTAGGAATCATTTCATTGACTTTTTTTTTTTTGCCAATCTTATTGGTTTCATCCCTGGTCCAGCCTTCCAGGCGGTGTCAGGCATGGGATCCCTCTTTGTGGCATAGGTCTCAATTTGGACCACTCATTGATTGGCTACTCCCCCAAGCTCTGTGCGACCTTTACCCCAGCACAGCTTCAGTCAGCACCAATTGTAGGTGGAAGATTTTGTGGCTGGATTGGTGTCCCAATCCGCCTCCACTGGAAGCTATGCCTGGTTACAGAAGATGCTCGGTTCAGGCTCTGTATTCCCCATTATTAGGTGTCCTCATTACAATCACCCTTGAGGATTCCTGGGAGTTTCCATTGCATTAGGTTTCTTCTTTATCCCCCAAACGCCTCCCAATTCCTGTAGTCTCTCCTAGTGCTCTCTTCCTCCACCCTTACCTAATCTATCCTGTTCCCATAACCACCTGGCCTCAGTCGACCTCAAAATCTATTCTATTTCCCCTTTTAGAGAGATCAGAGTGTTCCCCCCCTTGGACCCTCCTTGTTACTTACCCTCTTTGGGTTTTTGGATTGTAGCATGATTATCTTTTACTTTATAGCTAACATCGACTTAGAAGACATGAATATATACCACATTTGTCTTTGTGGGTCTGGGTTACCTCACGCAGATTTTTTTTCTAGTTCCATCCATTTGGTAATTGCTTGAGTGAGAGGTGTTTCTGCTCTGCTGAGCTGTCATTGTCTCTTTCATTTCAGAGAGGACATATCTGTGCTTCCTCTCCATGAACAGTTATGAGCTCCATTTGCCTGCAAATTTCGTGAGGTCATTGTTTTTTACCCCTGAGTAGTGTACCACATTTTCTTTATCTGTTCTTCAGTTGAAAGGCATCTAGGTTGTTTCCAGTTTTTGGCCATTACGAATAAAGCTGCTATGAACATAGTTTAGCAAATATGTCCTTGTGGTATAAATGTGCATCCTTTGGGTGTATGCCCAAAAGTGACAGAGCTGGGTCCTGAGGTAGATTGATTCCCAACTTTCTGAGGAATAAGAGCCAGTACATTCTGAGCAAGAACCTGCTTCATGGAGTGGTGCATGCATGCGTGTGTGTGTGTGTGTGTGTGTGTGTGTGTGTGTACACATGCAGTGTTGATGTGCTTTCATGTAGATATGAAAGCCAGAAGCTAATGTCAGATGTCTTCTATCACTTGCTATCCTATCCTCTCTTTAGAGGCAGGGTCTATCACTGAATCTGGATTGACTCTGAGGATGCAACGCTCCACCTTTCTCAGACAGATTCTAGTGTGACAGACATGCACAACCATTCTAGGTTTTTATGTGAGTGCTGAGGATGTGAACTCAGGTTCTTATGTTTGTGCAATAGGCACTTTGCCTACTTGCTCAGTCATCTTCCCAGCCACTCCAAGTGATCCTACTAACCCATTCCAACATAACCTGTCAGGAGGTTCATCTAGCATGTTGCAATATGTTCAACTCTTTTTCATTCTGCTCAGGCTTTGGGTCTTGAAAGGAGAGACTCCCCATTGAAACTTGGGGATTCTCTCTTTTCACACAAGTTTTCCACACTCAGGACCAGATACTGGGCTATTAAGAATACTGATTGCATTTGGGAAAATCATTGCTTTTCAATGACCTATTGAAGTTAAAATTAGATATTATTATTATTATTATTATTATTATTATTATTATTATTTTATTCCTCTACCCAGGCTGGTTAACCCCTATTTGCAGATAGGATTTTACAAACAGCATATTTTACAGACTTCTAACCATGATGACAAAGCAGAAATACCTTACAATTTTGTCAGCTTGACTGTTTATAAAACATTTTCGTATGCATTTCATTTGACTTCATGGCTCTCCATTTAAGTCTTAGGAAATAAATAATTTTCTACCTTGTATTACAACAATTTATATACATGAGGAAGTATTTTCTGGTCCAAAAATTATGGATTCTGGTACCAGACACATCTGTACTTCAATTCTAAACCCATAATTTCTTAGACATATTATTTGAATAAGTGTTTTCCCCTCGTTTGCAAGATGATTTTAATCATGCTCTTCTTTTAGGGTTATTATGAGGAACAAGATAACATATAAAGAAACAGGGTAATTGGTGAGAACCCAAGTAACATTTTCTTTAAAATATTGTTGCTTGTGTTATGTTAGCTAGTGAAATCTCTTAACTATTCCATCTCTTAAACATACCCAGCCTCACGTCCATCTTCTGGAAGGAAGTTCAATACGTACTTCTTCAATGGGCAAACCTAGGGACAGGCAGGGATGTTAATTATCTCAATAGATGCAGGTTAAATGGCCTGCCAATGTCTCACATGGCTGATAAAAGATCAAACTGGAATTTGAATTCTGCTTGTTGTTTTTTGCCTAGCCCAATGAATCTTCCTGCGGTCTTTTGGGTTAGTTTGTAAGATTGATATTCTTGGAATAACAAGTGATACTAGCAAGAGCCGATTCTGCATTCTCTGCTAGTATGTAGATACTTATTTTAGTGTTTGGACAATATAATCATAGTCTTATCCACCATTTAGACTTACTCATTGATCTAGTTCCCTGGTCATTTGGGTATCAATCTCAGATAGTGAGGATACTAAAAGTAATGTCAGACTATAAGCATGGAAAAACAATAGTTTCTACAAAGCTCCCAATGAGGTATTACCTAATTGAGAATTAGGTCGGAGCTAAGCCCCTTTCGGCACTTGGGGTTTCTTCCAAGGAGCATAAATCAGCTTCGGCACTTGGGAGGCCTTAGCACACCATCAGTGCCAAGTGTGATGCACAGTGCTGCAGATGCTACTCAGCCCCAGAAACATCAGCACCTGGTGCCACTGAGGCTCATGTACAGCACCAGCCAGCATCAATGACTTGATGTGGCTCTGGAGGCTTGGGGAGCAGGAAGAAGAATATCCTCAATATAAGCCTGAGCGCTCTCATTTATCATGGGGAGCCCTGACAACAGTGATGAGGTGGGTGCCTGTCATTTGGTTTCTACAGGTAGCAGAGGCCTATGAGGTCCACAAAGCTGAGGAGGCTTATTTGTGAATAGACTTGAAAAAGGCCATGGGATTATGAGAAATAAGGGAAAGCCCTAGAGATCCTATAATGATAGCTGTGGGTGAAAAGCACAGAAGTGCTCCTGCTTTTTCTTGTAGACTGGCACAGATTATGTTAACATCCCAACACACAGCTGTATTCTTCACGGTTTACTTTATACTCTGAGATCCTTCTAGCTTCTCATGCCATTATGAGAGTTGCCAATTGTTAGAGACAAGAATCCTGCCTTCTTTTCAGTCTCTGTTCCAGCTATAGTCTCTTCTATCAGCTCGCATTCCTGGAGGTACAGAGATTGGAAGGCATGATACTGAATACTGTACCAAAGCTCCACTGACTGTTTAGAAAATAGTCTAGAACAGCCAGGATGCATTTGAAGAAGGTGAGGCATACTTTAGACTTTCTAGGGGATGTTGTTCAGGGCAGAAGAGTTGACTGATCTTAACAATACACTAGGGATTGCTAGCAATACACTATGGATTTGCTAACAATTTGACTGCTTGCTGATCTTTTTTCTTATAAGGCTTGCCCGTGCAATGGATGAATTCATGGCACGATACTTTAGAAGTCAATGATACAAATTACATCAGTCTATTCTAAGAAAAATAAGCTTGTTTTCATCATGATGACCTAATTATCTTTCTGGGCCTTCATGGTTAGCCAAAGATTTAGTAAAGGCACTAAGTATGTCAAGAATGACCCTCCCACTATCCACAACAACAACAAAGCACTTATGTAGCCCTTATATTCTTTTAAGTAGTGTTCTAAGACACATACACATTTCCCTATTATTCCATTTTTCTTCTCACAGTGGCTTAGAGTTTGGGCAGCATAGTGGTCTTAGGCCAAACTAAGTCTTGCAAATGTGTTTCTAGGCTCATCTGTTCCTGATAAGTTATCAATGTCATATAAAACAGAGCTCCTGATTAAGTGAGTTTGGAAGTCACTGAATTTTGCATTGTAATCATTTCTTTACTATAGCATTTCTCCATGGGCTGTTTGTAGAGCTTCTTTGGTGTATGTTTGTGAGTATGCATGCATGTGTGCATATATGTGTATGTAGGACAAAGGTTAACACTGAGTGGTGTCTTTAATTGCTTCTGCACTTCATATATGTTTATATACTAGTTTTTAAAATAGTTTTTCAAAACTTCAGACATGAACACTGTATCTATATCACTCATCCACCCCTCTCGTCCCATCTTAGACTCCTCTTATGTCTCCCCTCCCGAATTATACTCTAATTACTATTATTGCATGTATGTACAGGTATGTATATGAACACACACATGTGCAGCCTACTGACTTCATTTAGCATTACTCATGTGTGCATGTGTTCAGGGTTAATCCCTTGAGACTGGACATCCTGTACAGGAGCTTATCTCTGGAGAAGACTGTTTCTCCCTCTCACAGTAGCCATTGACCACACATAGGTTGTTATCTAAGGGAGGCGTCATGTGGAATTTCCCCTGTCCATGTTGGTATGCCAGCTGGTATTGTCATAATGCTAATCTTGTTCAGGCAACCGTCCTGTTGAGATTTCATGGGTGCATTTCTTCCGTGCCCAGGGAACACTATCATCATATGTCCTGGACCTCTGGCTCTTACAATCTTTCTGTCCCCTCTTCCATGATGTTCCCAGAGCCTTAGGTGTCTCAGATATAGAGATTGTGCTTGGGTACTCCACAATCCCTTATTCTCCGTAATCACATTCAGTGACTAACTCTTTGTGCTCCCATTTACTATTTTGTAAAGTAAGGATAATAGTAAGACTCTTCTAGGGCTGTCCTGGGGATTAATTAGTTAATATACTAGAGCATATGGATATATACATGAATACGTGTGGATATGCTTTGAATAGTGCCTGCGGTGTTATTGTTAGTTGTTATTACTGCTGTTAAGGGAAACATTCTGAATGGCATCAGAGTCCTATCTTGTCCCTGATTTCCAGAAGTAGAACGATGCATTAATGTGTCAGTCTATATCATCAATTCAAAGGAACGTTAGCGGTAGAATTTGATACCTTGCTTTTCTTTCATATTTTAATTTTAGCTTTATTTAACAACTTATAATTGGATACATCAATGGGGTATAGTGTGATGCACTGATGTTTTGATACACTTAGTCATTGTGCAATGATCCAATCAGGGTAATTAGCATTTCCAGCGCCATGAACATTTGTGATTTTTTTTTTTTGCTTAAGAGAACTCCCATAATCCTGTCTTGTAGTGATCTTGAAATATGTAATCTGTTTTTTATTTTGCTTTGTTTTATTAGCATATGCTAATATATGTATAATGTACTTGGAATACTCTATTACCTATCTCATCTCTTCTTCTTTCTCTCTTCCATCGTTCTAACAGGCTCCTTTTGTTTTTTTCCAAGACAGGGTTTCTCTGTGTAGCAGTCCTAGCTGTCCTGGAACTAGCTTTTGTAGACCAGGCTGGTCTCGAACTCACAGAGATCCACCTGCCTCTGCCTCCCTAGTGCTGGGATTAACGGCGTGCACCACCATCGCCCGGCTCATAGCTTCTTTTACTCTCATTACTTTTCTCTTCTCCCTAGATGCCACATATGAGAGAAAACATGCTATGTTTGTCTTTTAAGATATGTAGCTCTAGTTTCATCCATTCTTCTGAAAATGCCATAATTTATTCTTCTTTATGGCTGAATAATTTTATTATATATTGTAACTATATATAATATTTTACTTATTAATTACTCTGTCAATGACAAGCTTGGTTAATTCTGTAATTTAGCTATGTGAATAGTGCAATCATAAATATGGGTGTGCTCTATAGTAAGCTGACTTTGAGTCTTTTGAGTACATATCGAAAAAAAGTACCTTGGAATTCTGGAGGTAGATATGCGTCGGGTACCCAGATCCTGGGATGTGGTTTGCACTCCCCTCCTATCTGCTTGCTAGATTTCTCCTGACTTCTCAGCACCTTGACCTTTAAAATGCTTGAGTTCTCCCTCCTCTCCTAGCAAAGTGGTGACAGTTCATGTTTTAGCATCATTTTCTAAGCCAGACGCCTCATGCCTCATGTGGGAATCTCACGGCAAGATTCTCGCCCCAGTGGCCATCTAGAAAGCACTCATTTATCCCCAAGCTTCCATACATTTTTTTTATAGTCACAGCGAATTTTGGGGGAAAGAAAGGTTCTAATTTAGAATTCTGACACCTTTGGTAAATTGCACACAAAATAGAGAAATTGAGTGAGTTGACAATCCATTCATCCTATTGTTAGGTGCTCCTTCCTTTACTCAAGTTTCCCTATGCACCTCTAATGATGACAATTAGGAGGCTTGTTATCATCCCCAGCAAGCAACTCTGCTCTGGGTGGAGGAAAGGAAGGCAGGTAAATCTGGACATCAGGTAACTGGTCTTCAGTTTCTCTGAACGACAGTCCAGTGTATCTTCAAAGTTCAACCCCATACTTCATTGTTGTGGCTGCTTCTGGTATAATGGAGGGAAAGGTTAATAATGCCCGGTGGGTTCATTAACTTTAGTTGAGTCCTTCTTGATATACTAAAATGGAGTGCCGCTATCACCCACAGCGGCTTTCTCCCTCTGCTCATTAGTTAATGTCACAGCCTTAACGGTACAGAGCAAAAGAAAGGGGATGTGTGTTTATGTGTCCCCATTTGCCTTTTCCTCTATACTCACTAGCTGAGAGTAATTCATTTCTTTCCACAAAGGGAAATGTACCTTAATGATAAAAGTCCTAGCCAGTAAATTGGAAAACCGTGGTTCTGTTAGCAGCCTCACCGCTCACTTGCTCTACAACCTTGGATTTACGAACTAGATTTTTGTGGTTTTTTCTTATCAGATAGAAGAGTTCTGAACTCTTACCTCCAAGGGCTGTTGAATGTATAATTAGATAATATAACTGGCCATGATGTGGAGGTTGATTATTACCTTATGGATATGAGATGAATATTTTACCCAACAAATTTTGATTAGAGATACTGTGTTTTTCTCCCATCCTATTTAATAACCTCACAATTTAAAAAAACCCACAAATTGAGTAATTGTACATTCCACAAAAATATAAAACTCAGTTTTGAGTTGGTGTTTTCCAAAAGGTCAAAGAAGAAAAGTCTCCCATAAGAAAAAGCACAGCAAAATCTATGTCTGGCACTGCAAAGGAATCATTTTCCTAATGAAGCTCCATTTCCAAGTCGACCAGTAGATGTCAGTATTTGACAAGTTCAGAGCGGTTCACAAAGGCTCTGCATTAGCATCTGGCTCCATTTCAGCTCCCAAGTTTCTCTGCAAAGGAGGGAGAGTTTGTGTGAGTGAAGCTAAGATTTTGCTTTCTCACTTCTTACCCCATCTTGTAAAAAGCAGCCTGATGCTCTGGGTAACTCGCCGTTATCTTCACTTTCAGTGATTCCCTTTATAGATCTGCAGTCTGCTGAGGGGTTTAAAACACAAAATTAAACATGTGCTTAGCTCCCTGAAGGCCACATTCTTGTTCTTCATAAAGATGCTTTTCTCATGCCAGACCTGCCTTCCTGTCCTGCCATTTGCGTAACACTAATCAAGTCTAACAAGGGATTACTGCCATTTTGGGTCCAGGTTCCATGAGCTCTGGACAAAAGGGCTTTCTTTCTTTCTTTCTTTCTTTCTTTCTTTCTTTCTTTCTTTCTTTCTTTCTTTCTTTCTTTCTTTCTTTCTTTCTTTCTTTCTTTCTTTCTTTCTTTCTTTCTTTCTTTCCTTTGTAATAGAACGACAGATTTTTAGATGCAATCGCCATTTTTTAAAAATGGAAAGAAAATGTTCACATTGTAGCTGTGCCAAGCATCCTTTTTGTTTTGACACCTTCACTGGGAGGCTTCCAGAGGCCACGCAACTGGTTTTCAGCTGTATGTGCTGAACTTAGAGCAGTTCACCTTTTCCTGGGGAAGGCACCTTTCTGCTATGTTCGTTTCTTATCCTGGATCGGGGAGGAAGTCTGCGGCACCTTTGGACACAGCTGTGGGCAATATCAACTTGTTCTTTGAAAAGGCTTACTACCCCCTTCAGGCTTTTGGGATCAGTCTTGCAGAGCTGCCAGTCGCGAACAGTTTGTAAGGGTTAGGGAGTAGGCTGTGTGTGTGTGTGTGTGTGTGTGTGTGTGTGTGTGTGTGTGTGTGTTTGCCCGCGCGCATTGGTCATTTGCATTGTTCATATGACAAAGTAACTGACAAAAAGAATTTGAAGAAAGGGTTTAGCTTGGTTTTCGGTTCTGGGGTACAGTTTATTATGGCTGGAAATTCATAGTATTAGGAGCTTAAGGCAGCTCTTCACGCCATGTCCTCTGTAAGGAAGCAGAGTGACGGAAGCTTGTGGCAACTAGCCTCTTCCTTTTTCAGGAGCCCAACCAGAGAATGTGTTATTTGCTTTTTGATCAATTAACTTAATGAAGACTCTCCTCAGCGCAGGCCAGGAGGCTTGTCTCCTAGATGACTTTGGCTCATATCGTGTCGACAGTCACTATTAACCCCCAGGGCACCCTTCTTTCCCTTTGTAGGGAACCAGTTCTGAGGCATGTAGAGAGCATTTCATGGTTTGCTCTTGTCCCCTTTGCCCTTGCCCAAACGGAGTAAATGGTTTTATGACAAAAAAAAGTGGTTTGAGAATTTGGTCATGCTTCCTGGAGACTGGTAGAGGTAGTCCGGATGCGACAGCACCTAACAGTGTGGAGTAGTGCCCCTGCTGCAGCATCCTTACTGGCTGCTGGCCAAGAGCTGGCTTTATCCCGGGAATGAGTCATCAAACAGAAGCAGCTTGCTCTTGGAGGCAGACTTGGCATCCGTTTCAAGGTCCCCTTGGATTTGGTGCATGTCTGCGATCTGCTCACTCTGTCTCAACCTCCTAGGGCCCTTTCTCTGCAGTGTTCACAGACTTGAGGAAGTGAGACTCCTCATTCTCCTAAAGGCACATATTTCTTGCTTTTGATTTCAACTTATTTTTGAGCATTACCTTTCTTAACCCCTGAAAGTCCCTGTTCTCGTACACACCAGCTTTCAGCCCAACACCTTCAATTTTCTCTCCTTGTAGCTTCCTCTCTGTTTTTCTGCAAGGCATAATTAAGGGCAGTTTTTTTGAAATTTGACATACTTTAGCTATGTGTGTCCTGTTTGACATGGGTCAATTTCCCTTATTTTTCTGGCACTGCTTCTTCTTTTTAAAAAATTTGCTATTTTACTTTAAATTCACAAATAATAACCATGTATCATACCTTAAAGAGTACAATGTGATGTTTCTGTATATGGTCATGTTGTGAACCGATTCCATCAGGGCTGACTACTTCTCATGCTTCTCTTTCTTTCTGTCAACATTTAAAATCTACTCCAAAATATTTTGGAGTACACAATGCATCCCCATTTGTTATAGTCACTATTAGTTTAATATATCCCTTGCAGTCCCTCCCTTGCTGCGTTTTTGTGACGGCTGAAAGAATTGAATGAGGTAAAGTACATAAAGCAACTAGCAGAGTGCTCCTCAACCTTCCTAATGCAGCAACTCTTTAGTATAATTCCTCAGGTTGTGGCGATCCCCCCAAGCAGAAAATTATTTTCATTGCTACTTCAGAACTGTAATTTTGGTGCCATTACGAATCATAATGTAAATACTTTTTTGGAGATAGAGGCTTGCCAAAGAAGTCATGACCTCTAGGTTGAGAAACACTGAACTTGTACCCCAAAGAATCCAAGCAATCTGTAGCTGCTGCTGTTAATGACATTGTTACTGTTATTCTAACTGCCTGCATGGCTACTGTTTGCTCTTTCCCCTTTAACTCTTCAGTATTTCTGATGATGGGATTATCCTTACAGTTCCTCATTTGTATGCACTCAGTGTCCAGTGGCCATGTCTTCTTGTTTTGTCAATTATACCATGAGTTCTATCAGATTTTCCTGTTCTCATTTTCTTTTCTTGGCTTGCTTTATCCTGTTTATGTATTATGAATGCA
The DNA here is from genome assembly GCA_028555095.1 of Dicrostonyx torquatus. Taxonomy (NCBI): domain Eukaryota; kingdom Metazoa; phylum Chordata; class Mammalia; order Rodentia; family Cricetidae; genus Dicrostonyx; species Dicrostonyx torquatus. The sequence goes on along the minus strand of JAQHUG010000489.1, from coordinate 353,007 downwards.
AAGGTCATCTTAAGCAGTTCTAGAGAAAAAAATGATGGAATAAAACATCTCCTTTCTTCCTAGAATTATTTATAGTCTGACATATCTTTTTATTTTATTTGTTTATTCTCATTTGTTCAATTATACTCCCTTCTTGCATTACTGAAATTGTGACCCTGTTTTTCGGCTTCAAATGCCACATTTGCCATAATGACATCCTAATACCCATAGTAATCTTTAATTTATGTAACCTTTGGTTTGGAACACTTTTCATTATATAGCTCCACATATTTTACAGTCAAATGCTTGTTTTTGTGCTTCAGTTTGACTTTCTTCTTGTAATATAATTTCTTGGAGGTCATGGGATATGTTATTTATCTACTAATCAGTCTGCAGATAGATACTCAGTGCTGAGCTCTCTGCTTCATTCTACTAAAATCCCATGGAGAGATTTGGTGGTCTATATAAAAGTCGGAGGACTTACGAATATGCTGGCAAACAGAAGACAACAGTAGCTGACGGAAGATGTGGTGGATCATATTTAGAAATCTTTGCAAATAGGTCATATCCTCTTTAGACTGAGGTGACTGGAGACTTGCCTAGAATAAAAGCATGGTCAAAATGATGATTTTCTACAGACAGTGGCTGAGATCATATGAGACAATACTTCTAGGGTGTTCTGCAGTGAATGGTCATTGACTTCAGCTTTTTCTGTGTCAGCAAGGCTAGTTTACATTGCAGAGGAGCATTTGGACTGTGTCAGAGTATTTGTTAGATGAATTAAGTACATACTTTGACATTTTTGTGGTGCAAGGGATGGAACTCAGGGCTTCATGTATTCTAGGCAAATGTTCTACTGAGCTGCATTTCAGCTCTCATGTCTCAGAATTTTAACTTAGACTCTCCAGCAGGGAATTCTTTACAACATATTGTGGTGTAAACAAGAAGGTTGCTTTTTTCCTGTCTGAGGCCCATCAATCTTACATATAAAATACAAGGCCAAGGTCAGACTGATTCAGCTAGTAAAGACCCAGTGAGTCATTTCTAGATTTTGACAGTGTATCACTTACACAGACAGCGAAAAGAAGAATGAGCTTAAAGTGCCAGCTCTGTGTGGTCCTTGTCCACACACTGAAAGGGATGACAGGGAAACAATAGAGACTGGATTGTTGTAATATGAGTTGTGGGTTGCCACGTTGCTGAGTAGTTCATTCTAAGCTGCTGCTTAGCAGTTTTATATTCTGTAAAATATGTACATTATGTAAGTTTATATTTATACATTTTATTTATACTTTGTAAATTTAAATTCAAATGAATGTTACATATGATGCATAATCAGTTTTATTTTCCTGAAAGGATATAGCAGAAACTCCATAGCTTATCAGAATTCGAGAGTTGATAAGGAAATGTCTCATGACAGTCGTTTCGAAGGAGAGGTTGGTAGGCAACTGGCTGATTACCTCCTAGCAGCTTCTTAAAGGCTTCTAGTCATTTCTGTGATCAAGAACAGTGTTTGGCAGACTACTAAGAACTGTGCTGCTCTTCAAGCCTTTGTCTGTGTGCTCTAATTATATGGGGATGAGGTCACTGGGGTTACTAGCTGGTTTCCCTCTAGGACTAATTCTGTCTCTGGTGCCTAGTCATATGGGGTCCATTCTGCCTCTGGTACAGTGTCATGTGCTTCTTCTTTCTGCTGAATGTTGCACTTACTGTTATAGGATGGCAGTAGAATTTACTGCAGCTATGCTTTTTTGGAGGTTGTACAGAGGTCAACATTACTGGGAGTTCTTGATGTGAAAGCATCATCAGTGTGCTTGTTCCTTCTACTGTAAATGAATAGATTTGTGATAAGTCTCAATATTTTAATTTCTCATTATTATAGAAGGACATAGCCTACTGTGGGCAGTACCATCCCATGATGGCTGGGTTGTCTAACAAAAGCTAGATAAGTACAAGTCTGCAATTGAGACGGAAAGCAGCACTCTCTATGGTTCCTGCTTTCCATTTTTGGCTGCAAACTGAGTTCCTTGGTCAGAGGTAATGGGGTATAGCATAGTAAGCAGTCTTGTTTTCAAGTTCCTGACATGAAACCTTGCTTTGACTTCCTTTCATGAGAGACTGTGATATAGAATTGTAAGTGGAAATAAACCCTTTCCACTCCTAAGATGCTTTGGGTCAGTTTATTTATTTATTTATGTATTTATTTATTTATATCACAGCAACAGGAATGAAACAAGAACAGATGGCAGTGGAGATTAAACCTATGGCATGGCTCATGTTAGACAAGTTCTCTACCACTGAGATGTACCCTCAGCCCTTGAGAAGTGTTTCTAAGATGCTCACAGAATGTCCAGTTTGGATTAGAGTAGGTGGAGAGGAAGGGCAAACTCATCTTGTCATTTATTTATTCATAAAATATGTATTGAGTGATTTTTTATAAGCCAGAGACTGCTCTAGACCCATCTGTGAACAAAACACATATGGTTTGTGTCCTGATGCAATTCTCCTTGAAGGTTCAGAGAGGAAGGAAGCCATTTAAAAAAGAAAACACACAAGAATAATCAAATGAAACCAGTGTTCCGAGGACAGTGAGCTGGCAATGTGCTAGGGCAGACATGCTCTAGATAAGGAAGCCCTTTTTGAGAAAGGGCTACGTGACTTTTGCAAACACGAGCAGGGAGATACCCCTCTTAACTGAGAGAATAGCTAGTGCTTAAGCAGTGAACAGGGACTCAGCATTCTATTCTGAAAACAGAAATAAAGACAAATGACTCAGAAAACCTTTGTAAAGGAAGATGGTGATGCATTTCAGAGACGAAGAGGAGGTTGCCCAATGTGGGCTCTCAATTGGACTTCCTTATAATAGCATTCTATATAAAGTCCCAATAACTTTTAGGCCCCTTGATTAGAAAAATTTAAATTAAAAAGTACATGGGTATTTTTAAATCTCTTTATAGTAAAAATAATACAACTTTACTAGTCCAAAAAATTGAAAAATTTTAAAAAAGAACATGACTGGAAGTGAGGTTGTCAGTCTCTGACATCTATTTTGATATTCATAACTTGACAGAGATGATTATGAGTCCATTTTAGAAGGTAGGAAAGCTTTTTATATATGACTCTATCTCAGTGAAAAAAGTCTGACAAATTAATTCACATTAAGATCTTACTAAAATGTTCCTGATTGTATTTCATGGTTCCTGTGGGCTATTTGCCTTTTAGAGAAGACTGTAGGGATAAAGTAATGTATTTAGGAAAGAACAATCGAACCCTTGGAATTTCAACCCCCCCCCCAACTCTGATCACATCTTAAAGCTCCATCTTCCAGATTCACAGTGTCAGCGAGCGTGCCTGACAGTTAACTACATTCCCAACTTACATGCCATCCCTATCCAAGATCTGGAAGGGTCCCAAATGTCTACATAGCAACCCGTGGGGGATCATCTGCACTTTTCACTTGCTGCTGGAACCTGTTTTCTTGAACTTTGGTTTCTCACCTGAAGACAGGAACGATTCCTAACTTTCCCCTCCCTACCATGAGCTTGGAAGGCTGACAAAGAAGATTAAAATCATTGCCACCAAAGTTTTTATCTGCTGTAAGCAAAAACAGGAAACCGAACAATAAATAAATAAGTAAATGACTAAATAAATAAAAGCACAGCATAGCAATTGCTTCTGAGTGGGTAACATCCGAGAAGTTTTTCTTAAAACCTCTTTACCATGTACCTTCCCACCCACATGTTCTTAGTCAGATTTATTTTTTGCATATCAGTTTCTGAGGATGACAAGAAACTTGCCCTTTTCGTCACCGTTTTCAGATGCAGATTATCCTGCACTTAGTTGAGACCTCTTACCAAAACCTTGGAATAAATAACACCCTGGGCTCAGGGAGTAGGTGTTGAATAGAAATTTTATGACTCAGAATGGAGTGTCAAAATAGCACTGCTGATGTATGGGTCCCTTATCAGTTTCAGAAATGACACTAGGAAGAGCCAGATTTCTTCTTGCATCAGAATGTTGTAACTAAAGGAAAGTTCTTGGTTTCTGGATTGTTCAGCATCTCTTGACACCTCAAACCCCATTTTTAAAAAAGTGACTTAAGCTTAACCTGAAAAGGTAGCTGTCAATGGACAAAGAGGCTATGGAAGAGCTTACGCTACCAGGTGGATGGAGAAAAGTATTGACATTTCCCCAGTTTATATCTTAAGCTGCTTGTTCTGAAATGAGTCTGGGATTAGAGTCATATGCTTTTTCTAGAGTGGGTTGAGAGTTATCTCATGATATTAAGTAGTTAGGTTATAATCCAGGGCTTAGGTCTTTCCTATTCTCTCTCTCTCTCTATTTGGGAAATAGAAAAATGTAGTTCTTTCACATGACCCATGGGTTTGCGGGCAGCAACCTCCCCTTGATGGGAGGACTTCTCTTGTGATTTTAACCTAGCAACTAAACTGTCAGTATGAGTCCCATTAGGGCAGTCTTCTCATTCGTGATTGTTTTACATTAGAGATGTTCTGTGGTATGCCTCCTGGAATATAAATGTTCCATGTAGATGCCATTCAAACCACAAATACAAAATAGCCTTCAGGTTCATGAATCAAGGGAGTTACCTAAAAATTAGATGTAATATGTTCCTGCTCCTCATGAGTTGGGGAGTCAAGAAAGCTAGCATAAATAAAGAAAAAATAGGTCATCATTAAGTGGGGTGATATATTAAGTGATTTAAATTATGAGGTTTGGAGGAGAAAGAGGGAGAACACACATGGGGCAGCCAGGAAAGGGAAGGCTTTCTAGAGTAGTGGTTCTCAGTCCTCCTAACGCTGTGACCCTTTAATACATTTACTCATGTTGTGGTGACCCCAACCATTAAAATATTGTGTTGCTATTTCATAAGTATGATTTTGCTACTGTTATTAATTGTAATGCAAATACCTGATATGTAACCTCTAAAGGATTCGTGACCCACAGATTGAGAACAGCTTTTCTAGAGACTACAGGAGCTTAAAGGGATGGCTAGAAAGTGCTCATGTAAAGAGAGGCAATTGCATTGAGGCAGAAGAATCAGAACATCTATGGAGACTTCACTGACTGAGGTGGGAAGGGGCAGTTATCATCCAGCGTTGTCAGTATCCCTGAAGTGGGGCATTTTTTTGAGGGATTCTATGTCCAAAGCCTGGAGCAGCATAGTGGAGTCACAGAACAAGACTCTCAGAATCCAGCCAAGATTGAACTGATTTCTTAGACTCTTCTTTGCAATTAATAGATGCTTTTAAATTGTCTCAAGCAAAGGGGTGGCAGAAAAGAATGAAAAAAGAAGTAAGTAAATTGCTGTATATTTATGTAAGATATAAATGAATTTAGGTAATAAAATATGGATACATATAAAGGCTTCTGGAAGAATACACACCAAATCTTTATACTAGTTACCTCCAAGGGATGGATTATGTTAAATTTTATGCTTTCCAAAATATTTATTTTTGTAACATTAGAAAATGTTACCCAAAATGTGTTTTTTTATAATTTGAAAAAAATGATTTATTTTTATACCTTCCCAGATAGAGTGATAAGTTAGGAAGAGGATTTGGGGTAATCACGAGTCAAAGATCAGAAAACCAAGGGTAACGAGGCATCATGGAAAGGTGGTTGGCTCCACGACACCTTTAGGCACCTCCACAGCAGTATGTTGAGATTCCCCCGTTAGGGTTTTACCATTAACATGCTTCAACTTCGTTTCTCCTCACGTTTGACTGGCTTGATTTCTCTGTCTGTTCACTTTATCTTTCCCATGGTTCCCTGCTTCTGCTTTACTCATAATTTGTCGTTCCTATCTCATTCTTTACAGCCTGACTCTTCCTCATGCGTCTGTTTAGGCATGCACTCAGCATCAGTGCCTCTCCTTTGTCTTTTCCCCTCTTCCTTCTTCTTCCTTTTTCTCTTCTCCTCTACCTCTCTCTCTTCTTTTGTTCTCTCTTTCTTTTTTTTGTTTATTCACCCTTTCCTTCCCTTCTCCCCTCTAATTTTAGGTAAAATTCCTGACAGGGAACTTGGTCATCCTGGATCATGGCTCTGGACCTGAAGCTATCTGAGACTGCTGTTTGTGCTGGACCTATGTGACCCTTAGGATCCCGATCTGGTTCCTCTCATTAATCCTTTGAAGTGTGACTGGGGTAGTGGTAGGAGACAATAGCAGAACAAGCACATAATATTAATGCATACAAATGACCAATAGATATGTGAGAAGTTGATTAGTGGCACTAAGCATCAGGAAAATACAAATAAGAACCGCAGGAGACCTTATATGTTTTAGGATGGCAAGTGCAAGAAAAAAATAACACAGTAAATGTTAGTCAAGATGTGGAGGTGAGGGAACGACGCTGTTGATAGGAAATTTTAATTAGCAAGTCATTATGAAAAGCAGTGGAAAGGATGCTCAAATATTGAAAATAGAACTATCAGGGGATTTTAATCTCACTAACAATTGCAGAGAGAAAAGGTAATAAGTATATCAAAGAGGATGTCTTCACCCCAATTTGATTATAATACTATTTGCTAGAGCAAGAGCTGTGGTATGGAAATGTTGCTGACAGTTGCAACCTCCCATATGGCCGAGATCTTCCCTTGTGATATTATCTCAAGGACTATCTCTCAGCATGGACCTCATTAGTGCAGTCTTCTCATTAATGATTATTTTACAGCGTCTCCATGAATGGATGGATAGAGAAATGTGGTATCTATATAAAGTACGCTGCTCTTCAGACTCTCAAAACAAGGAAACCATGCCATTTGCAACCTGGGTGCACTAGAGAACATTATGCTAAGTGAAATAAGTCAAGTATGGAGTGACAAATGCTATATAATTTCCATTACATGTAGAGTCTGAAAAAGCAGTAATCATAAAATCTGGAGAACAGTAGTGACAGGGACTGGGATGGGAGTAGGATGGATAGATGTTAAACCAAAAGGTAAAAACTTAGTTGTAAAATGAGTAAGCACTGGGAGTCTAATGTAGTCCCAGATAGTGTAGGCAGTGACAGTTGTGATGGTCATTATATAATTCACATGCCTAACAAAGAATCACATTATATAGTATTAATGGATTTTCAATTAAATATTTTAAAATAAGAGATTTGTTATGGAGGAAATGGTGGATCCTATATATGAATTTAGGTGATAATGGAACAAAAAGATGGGAAAAGAAGTATCAAAGGAAAAAAAACTAGACAGGAATCAGACTTTACTGACAATAGGAGTTTGAAGGAATTAATGTTAAATCCCACCATTTAAGGGTAGATGACTGGCAGAACGACAAGAAAAATGGGAAGGCTTCAGGACTGGGAATTAGTTTAGGAGAGAAAATGAGTTCTGTTTTTAGCAAGTCGAGTGAATGAATCAATAGTTTACTCCTACTGGATTTCTCTTGCCCTTTGCACTGTGACCTTCCCTCCACAAACTTGTACACTAACTTAACATCTAGGGCAATTTAAGACAGAGATGGAAGCTCATGCAAAGTTTCTTAAACGGGCCATGTTACATTTTTTTCATCCTTACATAGCTAATTACTTCCATGCCTCAGTGGTTTTTGCCAGGGAGAATAAATGAGGGACTCAATGTTCAGAAGCTTGGTCCATCCTGTGGGAACCCAATACTGTTCTGGATTGATTTCAAAGCCTTCTGAAGAGAGAAAATGAGTAAAGATGTATCTAAATGAATTGAAGAATTGGAGAAACGGTCTTGAGCAAGTTCTAAATAAGCTATATATTAGCAGCTGTTTCATGCTCTCTTTGAGAAAAAGCAGTTCTAAGGAGAGTGCTAAGGGAAAAGCATGCAAGCATTCAGTGGATGGCCATTTAAAATGATCTCAGCTTAAAATAGACTCTGGAGAAAGGCTACCTGGTAGCTCACAGGCTGACAGAAATAATTGAATGACCAGGTCTTTGAAAGGACAAGAATCCAGGCAATGTTCATGTTGACTTTCAAGACTAAAATCTGGTGGCTCAAAACCTGGTAGAACTTTCTCTTCTCTGATTCTCCTTTTCTTTTTGTCTCTGCTTCATTGTCATACCGCAGGCAGATTCTCTTTGTAGTGATGAGCATGGCTATCGTTAGGTCTGCATTTACGTATTTATACCCAGAAAGGAGGATGTTCCTTTTTGGCAGCTCCAGTTTAAGAAAACTTAGAGAAGAGGTTCGATTGCTTTGTCTTGAGTCATGTGACGAGTGATAAGCTAATCATGATGGCTAGTAGTGTGGGCCCTCTCCATATGTTCTCTTAACCCATTACTTGGGGTGGAGATGTAGAATCATGTAAAAAAGGATGAAAACCATAATTTATTTGTACCACATTTAGATCCGGGAAAGAAATAAGAATGGTTTACCAAAAGATGGGGGAGGAGAGGTTTCAGATTTTCAATAAAGCTCACATGGAAACAGAAAGGGGCGAGAAAACAATAAGCATTTTTGTAGCCTTGCCCCTTCTACCCTTTAGTAGTATTGTACCCCCACCCCATCACAAGTGGTTATGTTTCAGTCATACTCAAATGATTTTAATGCCTTAAAAATACCATCCTTTCTGTTGTTCCCTTAGCTTTATTTCATTTTCAGAATGCCCCAAATATCCACCCTTGCTTTCAAATCTGGTTTAGGGACCCCTTTTTATGTGATTTCACTGTACTCTCTTCCTTTCTATCTTTGTTTCTGAGACAGGGCACTTTATATAGTTCATGCTGGCCTTGAGATTTCTAGGTAGTCAAGGCTGATCTCAAACCCATGATCATCCTGCCTCACCTTTTCAAGTTCTTTCTATATGTTGTTATTTTTGTTGCTTATATGTTCTCCACACTAAATGTAAGTTCCACGAGGGCAAAAGCATTGTCTTTCTCAAGCACTATGCTATCTCTATATACTACCTCTAATGTTTAATAATATAAGACACATTGTTGGGTCTCAGTATGGATTTGCTAAATTAATCAATGAAGGAATAGTTCTGAGTCTCAGTTGGTTAGTCCAGATGCCCTGAAAGCTGCTTGGACTCTATGACAGTGAGATTCTGTCTCAAAGCAAAAGTAAAAGAGGTTTAATTCTATAAACCTCCATGTGGCTAAGTTGAAAATACCTAGGTTTTAGCTGACACAAAGCATTATTTAGCCATCTAGGTGACTTATGTAGATACAGACATTGTTTCCAAAGAAGCTTTGTTGCTATATCATTCCAAACTTGCATGTTATTGTTGATGAGAAACATAAGGACATTATTGTAGAAAGTGTTCTTTGCCAAGAAGCTCTTAGCTGCTCCCTCCCTTCCCCATGCATGGAGAAGAGAGGACAATGTAGACATCTTTGCAAATTACTTTCTACCTTATTTTTTGAGAAGGGATCTTTCACTGAACCCGGGCTGGGTAGAAAGCCCCAGGGATCTTCCTGTCTCTGTCTCTCCAAAATTGGGGTTCTAAACACACACCACTGTGCCTGGCTTTATATGAGTGCTGGGGCCCTGACTTTGGTTTTCTTTCTTGCAAGCAAGCACTTTACCCAGTGCAGCATCTTCCTAGTCCCTGTTTCTTGACTCATATATTTGCAATCATATGCTCTTCCCCCAGCAATTTTAAACTATGTGTAGTCCAGACAGGACTCAAACTTACAGTCCTCCTGCCTCAAGCCTACCAAATGCTGATGCTGTGATATGTGCCACCATGTCTACTTGCATGCACTATTTTTTAATGGAAACATATCAGCTCTAAATTTGTCTAGTATGATTATAGCTGGTTAAAATTCAGAAGAAGGTCATGTGATACTCTGTGAAATTCTTTAATGGCACCCTGTGAAGCATTCTACAGAGCTTTCTGACTCTTTTTGGATTAAGGATAAGTGAGGCAGAAATTATAGAACATTCTAATAAATGGTAATAATAAAATTCCGCTGTATTATGCATTTCTGTGAAGCAGAACTTGCCAAATTGTGTTCCCCATCTGTTTCATGAAGTGTGGCTCTACTAAAAGAGTGTTCTGCTCTTAAGTGAGTTTGCAATGCTGTATGCCATCAAGCCCTTTTGGAGATTCATTCTTTATATAATAGTTCTGATGAGTCCTACCTTGGAGTCATCTCTTTAAATTTGTGTAATCCATTTTTTTCCACAATTTATTTAGCCCCCTTCGGCTGATCAGTTTCTTCAGATGGAAAAAAATGTTTCAGAAAATTGAGTAACCCAGACAAACTTATTGAGCTTAATGTAGTTTTGTTTCAGACATACAAATAAGGAGGAAGTGACTGAGCTGGACAGCGTCCCTTCTTAAGCAGTTTAGAAATTTAAATGCTATAGTTACAGGATCTTAGTCATTGGGGCCAGCTCAAAGGACATCATATTACGTTCTGATAAACCTTGATTTCTAAGGTCTTTTTGTGGTAAATAGTATCTAGCTTCCATAGAACCTTAAATATATGAAATTACATATAATCCAACAATAATTATGTAAGAAAAGTATTATCATTTGAGATCATAGATAAAAGGATTAAGAGTTTTCAGAATTATGTCGGTGCCTAAATACAATATTGCTTCTCTTCTCTGTGTCCGAGCCTGTATGGCTTAATAGGCAGAATTGTTTTCATTGGATTTTTATTGTTGAACTGCAGTCTGGAACAGTCCTAAGGAATCTGAGAGGCTGTCATTAGAGCCCCCAAAGGGGTGTGATGAATAAGCAGACAAGATACACCAGGGGAGGGAGCCTTTTAAAATCAGAGAAGCTTTTCATTTATACATTAAACTTAGTAGGTTTGAGGATAAGATTTCATTAGAGGAAAGCATTGTTAATTTTTTTTCATAAACTTGAGAGAAGATTGATTTTCTAGTTTCTGAGCAGAATAAAGCTAGTACTTTCTCTAAATGAATCTAACTTTACACAGACTACTGAATTATGGATATAAATGTAAGCAAGCTTTAAGGCCATGCTTGGCTCCTCAAGAGACCTAGTAGAGACATTGAGGGACTATATACAAAGTGTGTATAAAAGCCATACTGAGGGCTACTGTTTCTTGCCACTTGAGGATTCAGGGTAAGGGGAGTCTTGTAGCAGGGAGAGCTAGGAGGCAGCTTCAGAAGCTGCAGCTCTGGTCAGGTTTGTGGCCCTTTGCCTTATGTGGTTCTAGAAAAAGCTCTTCTGCGCATCTCTTGACCTCCAGTGATCATGATAAACTTATATAAATGGCCTGGAGGTCACTCATGAGTTTAAGGGTAGGATTGTATAGGCATTTGGGCCTGGGGAAAAGTGGTTCACTTTGTAAGGGACAAATAACTAATAGCTCACTTGACACATTAACTGTTTTGCAAGTGTCAGTACCTGTGATGGTTAATTTTATGTGCTAATTAAGAATCATGTAAGCTATAGCGTGGGATGTTTTGATAAAGTGAGTTTGGTATTTATTGCCATGAGGGTATTTTGTTAGTGTGATTAAGCACTATACTCAGTTGAATGTATATAAAGCAGATTATCGTATATAACGTGGGCAGGTAGGGGGAAGAGCCAGAACTGAGGGTTTGTTGAGAAGGTATTTTGCCTTGAGATTGTAATGCAGAACTGAAGTCTTGATTAAGACAATGCTGTTGCTATGGGAAGCCTAACTTGGTTCTGACTAATTTATTAAATTGGACACTCCACAGTTGGGAGATTAAGTATTCTTAGCCTTTAAGACTCATAATCCTGGATTTGGGTGAGGGAATAGTTGTTAGATATTACTTGTGTAGGGTAGTTTGTGATCTGGTGTGAGGGGAGTTTGTCAAGTTTACAATTGTAGTGAGATACCCCTTTTTAAAAAATCTCAGTACTGCCTTCACACCAACTCAAGCAGAGAGCTGTTTGATCATTAGACATTTTTTTCTCTGTGTGGAAATCACAGACCTCTGGTGGTTACCTTGATGCTTGAATTCAAGAGGCAGCACCCCCATTTTGTTCAAGGAAGACTTCTTTAATAGACTCCCAGAAATCTTTCTGGGCACATTGAACCTAGTACACCCTGACAGGTCCAACCAGAAACCCATTTCCTTCACACAATCCTCTTTGATGTTCTAGTCCCATCTGAATTGCTTGCTTTGAAGTTCTTGTAGGAAGTCCCAAATTTTTTTTCTGCTTCTTGATGGCAGGAAATATGAGCCTCAATAATTTGGCATGGTTTGAAAGCAATGTCCAGGAAAGAATGAAAACAGAAGGAAGTTCCTCTTGCACAGCCAAATTAGCTGAAGGAAATCCAGGGATCAATAGAGTGATGGAACCCAAATGACCTGATGATACCTTTCCATCTTTGAACTTCCACACATCTTATTTACATTATCCATATGTCAACTCAGGCTTGATGAAGATTTGTTTTGTCATATCATTGAGATTAATTTGACTTTCTGCCCCTTAGTGCCCAGGGCCTCCTTTTCTGTATCCAGAGTACTTTTATGTCTATTAGCATATCTTTTCCAAAGCTTCTTACTTTTATAGTATAAAATAATTGGCAGAGGCCATGAAATGAATTTTCCTTTTGTTTTACCACTGGTCTCTGTGATGAGAAGAAACATATCCAAAATGGGAAAAAAATAAGCTGTAGGTATAAAAAGTAACTTTGAAAATCAGTGCTATAATAATACTTGTTATTTATTGTTTACTATAGAAAACATTATGTGAAGTTCTGGAGGTACATTATTTTATTTAACTATTGTGTCTATTATACAGAAAAGGAAAGGGACTCAGAAAAGTTAGGTAGCTTGTCCAAAGTCACCCAGATGGTGTTTGAACTCAGGTCAGTCTGACCATAAATTCCATGAATTCAGCCATATGCTGTACTGCCTTCCTTGTCAGTGTGCTTTATTTACTCTTCATCTGTATGATTTAATTAAATATTTGGCAATGTGTTATCTAGTGGAAAAGGCTCTAGAATTTAGACATGATTCTGAAATTGTTCTTTTGATAGTGACATGACCTTGGATATGCCCATGCCATCTTAGTGAATGGACGAACAGATAAGTCACACCTTTTGCAGGCATGAGGTAAAGATTAAATATGAACATGCCTAACACACACTGGATACTCGGGAAGTCTTTTCCTCCTTGTCCTTCCATATTTCACGCCATTAGCTTGTATTTTCCCAAGGAGATGTAGAAATACTGTACAGCTGTGTTCTTGATTTCCAGTATAGCCTCAAAAATATTGCAGAGAATGACGCACATTCTAGGAGAACATAGTATTTGTATGGACTAAAATGAAGACTTCTGATGAAATTTGACAATCACAAAATATTTTTAAAGCAAAAATAGTTACCTGTAAAAAATATCATTGTCAGCTCTCCTCTGTAGAGGGCTAGCATTGACAGAAGTTCATTTCTAAATGTTTTAGTAAATAATTTCTAACTTCTAATTTGGAAGTCATGCTATCCTTTCCAAAAGCACCTCTGGTTTACTTACAATTTCATGTTGTTTTTCAAAATGAAGAATAGCCTTTGGCCTGAAGATAACCTTGGAAATCCTTGTGTGGATATTATTCTTTATGGTCTCCTTTAGGGCATCAAAACAGTATATAGTCAGATGGCTAGTCAAGTTTAAAAAGTAGGCAAACTATTTGACTAAATTGTCTGCTTAGGTCAATTGACTTGGCTTTTGTAATTGAGGTTACTGAGAGCTTAAATCTTGATACTGTAGGATTTGTGCTTTAGCCACTGTTTGAGAACCTGTAAGAGAATTTAAGAAACATGGATCAGAAGAAAGGTTCAACATAAAGTATAATTCTGAAAGGAGGGTTAGATGCAGACAAAGGAGAGGCACTAGCATCCATTATCTCTCAGTTTGTACACTGATTCACAGTATTTTTTTTCATCTTAAAAATCAAAACACTTACTCTTTGACCAGCAAGCATATCACTATTCTTTTCATTCTCTTTTACTCTTGGAAAATAATCATTCCACTGTATTTCTAGATTTTAAACTTTTCTCATATAGGGCAGGCAGCATTTATCTTTTTGTATTTGGTTTATTTTACTTAAAAACGATATCTTCCCTGTGTGTTCAGTTTTACAGATGGAAGACTTTGCATATATATATATATATAATTTCACTTCATATGCATGTATACAGTATGCCATAAAATATTTGTGTATATGCACACATAAACATTTTCTTTTCCATTTGTCCACCCATAGACTCTCACATTGTTTGCATTTTGTGGCTTCACCATTGTGAATTCTATCACAATGAACATAGAAGGTAGATTTATTTATCAAATCCTGAATTCCTTTATTGTGGATTTATGTCTAGGAATGCAATTTTTGGATCATGTAACTTTTTGAGGAGTATCCATATTATTTTCCACATGGCTTAACTTGTCCTAATTTACATTCCCACCCCAACTGTACAAGATTTCTCATTTTCCCCTCATTCACAAGCACTTGTTATTTTGCTTTTAAATGTAATTTTCATTTGTTTTGAGGTGTTTGTGGATTACCCCATGAACATTTTGCTTTGTTTCATTTTTTGTTGATTTACTTACTTCTATCCAGACCAAAGTTTTTCCTCACTCCTCTCCTCCCAGACTCCCCCCATCATCCACTCCTCCTCATTTTCTTTTTAGAAAAGGGCAGGCCATCCATGGATATCAACCAACCATGCCATGTCAAGTTGCATTGAGACTAGGCACCTCCTCTCCTACTAAGGCTGAACAAGGCAATCTGGTAGGAGAGAAGGGTCTTAAAAGTAGGCAAAAGAGTCAGAGACAGTCCCTCTTCCCACTGTTAGGATTCCCACAAGAAGACCAAGCTACAAAACTGTCATATATGTGCCGAGGGCCTAGGCATACCATGCAAGCTCTCTGGTTACCTGTTCAGTCTCTGTGAGCCCCTGTGAGCCCAGGTTAGTTGAGCCTGTGGGCTGTGTTCTCATAATGTCCTTGACTCCTCTGGCTCCTACCAGCCTTCCTCCCTCTCTTCCGCAGGATTTCCTGAACTCTGCCTAATGTTTGGCTGTGGCTCTGTGTGTTTCTGTTGTAAATAGGGGAGAGGTGTGGGTTATGTTCCCCAGAGCAGCTCAGCCGCTGGCTGCCTGCACCTGAAATAACCACATGAGAATGGCATTCATTCAAACTCTGCCTGGCCCATTATCTCTAGCTTCTTCTTGGCTAGCCCTCACCTCATAAACTAACCCATTATAAAAGTCTGTAAGTCACCACGTGGTGACTTACCAGAAAGGTCTAACCTGCATCCATCTGCCACAGGAGCCTCATGGCGACTGACCCATTTCCTTCTCTCTTTCCAGAACTTCCGTTCTGTCTACTCCACCCACCTAAGGGCTGACCTATCTTACAAGCCAGACAGAGTCTTTATTCAACCAATGAGAGTAATAAAAAATATAGGAGACCACTCCCACATCATGTTTCCATCAGTTGCTAGGTGAAGTCTCTCTGATGACAGTTACCCCAGTAATGTGGAATTTCCCTCTGTATGCTATGAATATTCCTTATTACCATTGGTTAATTAAGAATCTGCTTTGACCTATGGCAGGGCAGAATATAGCTAGGCAGGAAAACTAAACTGAATGCAGGGAGACAGAAGGCAGAGTCAGGAGCTGCTGTGTTGCTGCCCAAGGAGAAAGATGCCAGAACATTACTGGTAAGCCACAGCCTCATAGCCATACATAGATTAATAGAAATGGGTTAATTTAATATGTAAGAGCTATCTAGGAATATGACTGATCCATTGGCCAAACAGTATTGTAATTAATATAGTTTCTGTGTGATTATTCAGGTCTGGGAAGCTGGGAAATGAAAGCATAGTCTCCGTTTACACCCCATGATCTTATACATACTATACATGCTAGGCAGATAGTCTACCACTGAGCTACATTCCTAGCCCATCTCATGTTTTTGCCTCTCTCTCTTTTTGTCTCTCTGTCTCTCTGTCTCTCACACATGGTTTAAGCAACACATGTTTATATATATATATATATGTGTGTGTGTGTTTATACATCAATATATATTTCTCATATATGTCTCTCTGTGTAAGTGTGAGTGAGGTTATATATCACTGTGGGTTTGATTTGCATTTCTGTAATAATTAGTGATGTTAAATATTTCTTCAAGGACTTGTTGGCTCAGTTTTATCTTAGAAAAACTGTTTTAGATATTGTTAATTAGGTTCCGTGGCATTAATTTATATTTTAGTACTTACAAACAGTTGTGTGAGCTCTTTAAATTTTATAAAAATAAACTCCCTTTTAGACAAAAAAGTAACAGATAATAACAGAACTTTATAAAGTTGATGAGTGATACAAATTTTTATATCGAGAAAGCATATGTCCTGAGTTGATTAAGTAAAAATAAATCTGCTTTAAGACACATATTGAGTTGCATTGTTCTGAAAATAAAATCCTTCATTGATTAACTGGTTCCACAGAGCTATTATGTGCTAAACCCAGTATTTAAATTTTGGTTATTGTGTATTGACAAGGTCTTGCTATGTAGCATATGTTAGCCTTCAACTTGCAATCTCTTTCCTGTCTCAGCCTCATTCGTGGGAAAATAAGCATACACCAACATTTCCAGTAAATTTAGCACTTTTAATCAGTACTACCAGATTAATTGTTTGTTAGCTCTCATCTATAGATAAGGCAATTGATGGCAGAGATTTGCTTTAGAATTTTAATGACAGAAGATCTTAAAATTATAATGACCTCTCTACCTCAGAGATGGGAGAATCCCCTTTGTTAATGACAAGAGAAGCCATAATATATCCTAGAAAAGGTAATTCATGAATTGTGGACTGTTATTTCCAGAATGGTAGTAGGTGCTATAGAGTATAGATAAGTGGAACTTTCATTTATATAGCGCTTACTGTGTAAAAGATACTGCTCTAAGTTCATTATGTTCATTAACCCATTTAATTCTCAGGCTAACTCAATGAGTCAATTAGTTTTATTTTGGCTTTTCAGATGAGGAAATTAAGACACTCAGAAAAGGTAAATGATTTGCTATAGCTATAAAGCTAGTAATAGAAGAGCCAGGATTTGTACACTAGGCAATTTGAATGCAGAGTCCTCAATATCTATATTATATTAACCCTACCTGATGCAAAATAAAGCCTATAAAGTAAGGAACAATGCCTGTCTTTTCATTGTGATTTCCCCCACACCCATTATAATGTTTGATACATAATAGATATAATAAATACTTCTTATATTAATAAAGAAGTGAATATGTTAATAAATGACCTGTGATCCATTTCTAGTGTGCACTGAAGTGTTTTTATTAACAGTGAGCTACAAAGTTACAGGGAATTATTTTGAAAATAGGACCAGATTGTTTCTATGTGATGCCAAAAGTCTGGGCAATCAGAGTTGTGCCTAACTATCTTTTGTGTGTATCATTAGCTTTAGTCTGTAGCCCTGGTGATCTGCTCTAGTGGATTTCTTGGTTTTGTGCCCAAGATTCACTGAAGCTGAAGTCTAGATGACATCTGGTAACTTGTGACTGTATAGATCTAGCTATAACAAGACTGAGTAAAAATAACCCCAATTTAGCTTCTACAAATTCTATAATTTGAAATTGAGTATCTATAACACAAAGGCAATAGGCGCTATTTAAGAACTACCCATACTCTGCGTGTGTGCAAAAGAGGATATGGCAGTGAGTGACTCATGATGTAGTCATAGAGCACTCAGCACTATGGAAGAATGAAGTCAATGATATACTTAAAGGATCTTCTAAGAAATAGTGGAAAACTGACTTAAATTGTTTTCTGTTGCTGCAGATAATACTCTGATTCCCCAAAAATTACTGGGGGAAGGGTTTATTTGAGCTGGCAGTTTTAGAGGGGTAGAGTCAGTTATGGAGAGTGCATTAGCACTTCTGTTACTGTCATCGAATACTATGGCAAAAAGCAGTTGGAAGAACAAAAGGTTTATTTTTCCTTATGAAGGGATGGAGTCCACAGCGGCAGGGAAGGCATGCCAACAGGAGCAGGAGGCAAGTCTGGCAGTCAGAAAGCAGAGAGATCACATTCTATTCGTATATAGGAAGGAGAGAGAGAGAGAGAGAGAGAGAGAGAGAGAGACAGAGACAGAGACAGAGACAGAGACAGAGAGACAGAGAGATAGGAAGACACAGAGAGACAAAGAGACAGGCACACAGGGGGAGGCAGATAGACAGACACACTCTGAGAGAGAGAGAGACAGACAGAGAGAGACAGAGAGACAGAGACAGAGACAATAGTGAGTGGGACCAGTTTATAAAACCTGAAGACACTTTCTCAGTCATGTATTTCCTTCATCAACAGTTCACCTCCTGACGAGTTTATAACCTTTCCAAACAATTCCAACAGCTAGGACTAAGTATTCAAAGACATGAGCATATGGTGGACATTTCCTATTCAAACTACAGCAGAAGCCATCTGTCTCTTAGTCGCGAGATCAAACTCACAACTTGTGTTAGGCCTCTTGTGTGTTATACCTTTGTATTGCACTTTTAAATGTTTATTTTAATTAGTTCTTTGCGAATTTCACAGGATATGTCTGGCTGGTGTTTTTTGTTCTTACTCTTTTGGCTCTTTGGGGGTCCACCACGCAGTTCCCTAAAAATACATGGAGGTGTATTCTTACTTATGAATGCCTGGACTTAACTTGGCTTGTTTCTTGCCAGCTTTTCTTAAATTATCCTATCTACATTTTGCGTCTGAGCTATTACCTTTTCCTATTTCTGTATATCTTTTCTTTCCTTCTTATTCCATGTCTGGCTGTGTGGCTGTGTGGCTGTGTAACTAGCTCCTTCTTTTCTCACTCCTCCATCCCTTCTTCTGGGATTTCTTCTTCTTCTATTTATTCTCTCTGCCTTCTAGCCCCACCTGTCTTTTTTTTGCCTTGCTGTTGGCTGTTCAGTGCTTTATTAGACAAGCAGGTGTTTTAGAAAGGCAAAGTAACACAGCTTCACACAGAGTTAAGCAAATGCAACATGAACAAAAATAACACATCTTTGAATTATTAAACAAACATTGCACAGCATAAACAATTATAACATATCTTTAACTATTATTCTACAATATATATCTTTTAATCATATTCATTCCTCCCACCATTCCTCCCAGATCAACTCCCCCTTCCCACCCACCCAAGTTTGTGTCTTCTTCTTCTGTTAATACCCACTGAGTCTAATTTGTGCTTCCCATTTGTTCTTGGATGTGTGGCCTTCTCCTGGAATGTAGTTGACTTACCAGGGACCAAACTCTTAAACAAAACTGACTCTCCATCTCTCAGTAATTGTCCATTGCCAACAGCTCCTTACACAAGGGTGGGACTTCATGCCCACTTCCATGGTCCATGTCAGAATTTTGTCTGGCTTGATCTTGCACAGGTCTTGAGTATGCTGCCACAACCACTGTGAATTCATATGTGCTGCCTTACGTCCTTATAGCTATTACTTCTGGCTCTTGTACTCTCTCTATCCCTTCTTCCCTGAGCTTTAGGAGGTTATGTGATGATACACATGTCCTATTTAGGAATGGGTATTCCAAAGTCTCCTCTGTATTTTGATCAATTGTCTCTGTGTTACCCACCATCTACTGCAAATAGAAGCTTTTCTGATGAAGACTGAGAAATGTATTCATCTGTGGTTATAAGGATAAGTCCTAAATCCAGGAAGGAAGTGGTTCATTCCTTCTATTACATTCATGCCATTATTGCACCGGTTGTCATATCTTGTCAGGCCAGTAATTTTCATAACTCACAGGGTTTGTAGCAGGGAAAGATTGATAATTATGTTTCTCCTTTAGTAGCATACATGTTACCTGCAACACTATGAAAGCTAGCCAGTAGGGATGAAGCTTCCAGGTCAGCACTGCCTTGATATTTCCATGTTCTGTGATTCAAGTATGTGGTGTCTTCCATCAACAGGGTCTTATCATCAAGTTCTAGGGCATAATTAATAGCATGGGCAGTAGCCTGTAATGTTTGAAGGTCTATGGTATCTCACTAGACAACATATTCTGAAGAGAAAGGCCACTGGATTTTATTTGCTGGCCTGTGGGATCTAGTAGTGACGTTGCAACTCCATTATAAGATAACTTCAGTTTAGCTTCATGTATCTAGGTAACTTCTAAAGGAGTAGGTAGATTTCCAGATGATGTTTTTGAAAGGTCTTTAGTATTATTTTTCCCTCTCCATAATTCAGAGCAGAATCCTATTAAAACATATCCTAAAATGGTGAGAGTCATAGATAAGCAACCATTATCTTAAAATGCCATCCTTTCGCCTTTACTTTGGGGCTTGTAAATGAAGTTATACAGTTTTAAAAGTTTTAAGACAAAATTGGAAAGACAGCAGAGATCTCCTTGTTTGTTTTAGCCTTCAATATACACTTACATCTATAATTTAGTCATGAGAAGCCACAGTTTAAAAATGTAGCTTGGGAGAACTAATACTCTTTTCACAGTTAAGTATGTTCTTACCTATTCAAGACCCCCCTTATCTGAGCATTTTGCTTGAAGTGATTTTTTTTCAGTAGTCAGTAAAAACTCAATTAATCAAGTGTTTGGCATTTTTAGCTGCTTCTTATACTGAACATACTAATTTGCATTTTGAAATTGTTTTCTGCAACCAGTTGTTTTGGAACTCTGTGTTTAGGTCCTCAGAAAAACTCCTCTACAAGTTGGTCAAACTTGTTTTTTAGGAAACAAGAACAGTTGAATAAATAAGGCATGATCCTATGTAACACTGGCATTCTGTTGTCCTCTCTTGTTCAGAAACAGAATGGTTTGGACATTTAATCAGAACAAAAGAAGGGAATGAAAGTGTGTTGTCAAAACATACTATTTCCTATATTAAAATCTGACTACTTGTCAAGAATGTGGTCACCTAATACATCAATAATATAGGAAGCAAATTGATAATAATACATTTATTTTTCTGAATATGAAGATTTCAACTAGGCTTGGCCATAATTAGTAAATGATCCTTCTGCTCTGAATAAACTCTTAAATTTCCATTCATCATCACACATTTCCTAAGATAAGAGCTGGTGATCTTTTGATTCCAGCTCTATTCTTGTTCATAATTGTCATTAACCTAATAGAAACATATCTATTCTTTTCTTTGGATTTCACTTAGTAGAACATGAATATTCTGCTTTCTTAGATATGTAACTAAAGGCTGTATAAATCAAAGAGAAGAATTATCTTTGATTGAAGGAGGTGGAGGTGCTATAAATACATGTCTAGACACCCCCTTTAAGCTTCCATCTCTGCATCATTAATAAATTCATTAATGAGGGCCCTGTTCACGTATCTATTATCAACTCTAATCATTTGTGTGTTTGAATCAAGCTCTTCTGCCTTCATTAGTGTCATTAATGCCTGTCAGCAAATGATAATGTGGGAGACTCTTACAAATTTATATGCATTCCCAAAGTGAAAACTCAACTGCAGTCAGTAGTCTTGCATGACAGTAGCTGTAACAAATGACTGTCCTTCCCAGGAGAAGTGTAAACAGGTCGCTAATTAATGCATTTACCATTAGCCTTTGTTTAGTCTTCAGTCATAGCATATTCATTTATTATGCTGGGACACCAAGTACAATGCTGTTATGGAAATGAGGTATTTGTACAATCTCCTTAGATTCACATGACAGATTGAGTTATCTACCTATTTTTCTCTCAGCACTTTTCCAGATATTGGCGAGTATGTGAATGACCTTGAAGGAGGTCTAACTTCATTGTCAGCCTTCTGGCGTAAATTGCATAATGGTTTGTCAGTTTATTTAAATGTAAGCAGTGAAAATCATCACTTTTGTATGGGAATAAAGCTGGTGTAGGGCATTAGACAAAAGGGAAATAAACTGCAACTTTTTGGGCATGTATTATATGCTTATGGAATTTAAATAAAAATTAGAAGTGGACTAGTGTGATGATTAATTGCTATCAAAAGACTAAAAAGTAGATTTTGACCATCAGTTTTCTTTCCTCATATCTATAAAGTGGTTGACATCTCTCAAAGAAAGCTACAGTTAAGGCATTTTTTTTCTTCCAGATGGCTAATTCCCCAAATCTTTAGTTAAAAGCTTCCAATGAAGAATAGGAGAATCAAAGAAACCTGGATAGGCTCTTCTTGTTGATCATGTCACACAATGATCATGAATAGTCATTCATTTTCATCAAATATTTAAATTTTATTACATTTACTTATTTAGTCTCTCTCTCTCTCTCTCTCTCTCTCTGTGTGTGTGTGTGTGTGTGTGTGCACAGTTAGAGGCAAGTGCTTTTACCTATTGATCCATCTTACTAACCCCTCAGCAAACATTTATGGAGGAATATGTTTAGAATACTGATATAGAAAAATTGCAGCCTAACCTTCAAAAAACCCAGGATAAAAATAATTTGATAATACCGTTTATTTCATAACAAGTAACAGTTATGAAATATGCAGCAGTATAAATAAGATATTTCATGGAAAGCATAGAAAAATACATCATGGAGAAGGCAACATTTAAATTAATTCTTTTTTTTAAATTAAATTAATTCTTAAGGGATCACTTGAATTTTTTAGATAGGGGGAATGAGCATGTCAAGTTAATGGAATGGGATGTACCAAATTAAATATTATACAATGTACTCTGTTTATAGGATGACAAGAGATTTAAGATATTGGAGGACTGTGTGATAGAGGGGTAGGCTGAGATTAAGCTGTGTATGAAGAAGCATATGAGAGCCAGGTAAGAATTTTCTGAATCTTATAAAGAGTTCTTAGACTTTATCACATAGGAAATAGAGTTAACAGAAGCATGACATAGCCATGTTGGTTTTGGTTGGTTTTGAAGTATTACCTTGGTGGAAGTATTGAGGATATTTTGAGTTGAGGGATTAGAAGTGGAGATATTTATTAGGAGCTGGAAAAAATAGTCTAGGCAAGTAAGTGATAAGTACTCAGTTCACCATTAGTTCAGTCTAGAGAACTTAGTGACCAAGGAAATATGTGGAAAGTGGAAATGAAGAGTCAACATATCCTTATGATTTCAAATATTTAGAGATACTAAAAAGCTGTGTTACTATTGTATATTGTCAGAATCTTAACTCAGAGAAACAGATATATAGATAATGTAATTTGTGCAAACCACGATTTTAGAACTCTTATTGGCTTATTTTTTTGAGTCTTCATGTAAATTTATCTTTGTTGTCTCCCTCCTTCCTCCATTATCCCCATCTTTCTCCCTCTCTTCTTGTCTGACCTCAATTTCACAAAGAAGCCAAGACTCATCGTGAACTTTTGATTCTCTTATCCCAACCACTCTAAGTGCTGGAATTGCAGGCTGTATAATCATGCCTAGCTTCCAATTTTCTCCTTTCCCTTTCTGTTTTTTGGGGACACTGTCTTGCTACATAGTTTGGGCTATCCTCAAATTCATGATCCTCATGCTCAGACCCTAAGTGTTGAGAATGTAGGTGTGTACCACCACACCCAGCTTAGAACTTCTTAGAAGGTTTTAGATATAAACCTCAAACTGGAGGCGTGAATTAGGAACTACATATGTTATTAAATCTTGTTTCAATTTTTATTCAGGAATAGGGTTATTCTTCATGCATTTGTTATTTAAGCTATATGTGTATGATGACAAAGCATACAATTAAGTAGTGATTCAGTTAAAGTGGAAAGAGTAGTAGACTGGGAATCCGGTGGCATAAGTCTGATTATGATTCTTTTATTAAATAATAAATTGAGTTCAGATAGCCTTGTAAACCAAGCAGGGGTCAAGTATTCTTACCTCTAGTGTAATAATTAACATTTAATGTTTTTATGTTTCTATGATTTATGCTGTAATTTGAACAGTATTCATCTACCAGGCTATCTATCCAAGAAAACTTTTTTTTTTTCAGTAAGACACCAAAAATGTTCAGGGATTTAGGTGTTGGCAGGTCAGATTTTAGGGATTTTTATCACTTTTCTTTCACATTTCTGTAATAATCTGCTTGTAACAATTCACTGCAATCTCCAGATTCAACCACCATTCTTTGTTGTATAGAAAAACTATGGAGCATTTGAAAGAAATTGGCCCCCAAAGGGAGTGGCGATATTAGGAGGTATGGCCTTGTTAGGTGTGGCCTTGTTGGAGGAAGTGTGTCACTGTGGAGGCAGGCTTTGAGGGCTCATATATGCTCAATCCATGCTCAGTGAGTCAGACCACTTTCTGTTGCCTGCCTATCAAGATGTAGGACTCTCAGCTACAGCATGCCTGCATGCCACCATGTTACCCTATGATAATAATGGACTAAACCTCTGAAACTGTAAGGAAATTAAATGGTTTTCTTTTATAAGAGTTGCCTAACTAAGAAAAGCATTAGAGGTACCAAAGAACAAATCTATGGTTCATCTTCATTCTTGTGCTTTCTCAAATCAATTGCTCTAGCTAGTGGAAGGGTAAAGAAAACTGAAACAGATATCAGTTATCTGTTGGCTCCTCGTAAGCAAACACTTGGTTCCATTTTTTTTTTTTGGTTCAGGAAGACCTTTTTTTTTTGTTGTTGTTGTATCAGTGTTGTTTCAGTATTTACACCAAATTTAAACTAAGTGCTGTAGACCAGGCTGGTCTCCAACTCACAAAGATCTGCCTGCCTCTGCCTCCCGAGTGCTGGGATTAAAGGCGTGCGCCACCACCGCCCGGCCTGGAGGGATAGCTCAGCCGTTAAAGGCTAGGCTCACAACCAAAAATATAAGAGTTCGGTTCCCAGCACCCACGGCTGTCCCTCCAGGTACCGAGCCTGGTGGTGGTGGCGCACACCTTTAATCCCAACACTCCGGAGGCAGAGGCAGGCAGATCTCTGTGAGTTCGAGACCAGCCTGGTCTACAAAGTGCTTTTTATAAAGTTAGTCTATTCTTTGGGTCTAGGTTTACCAATATATATAAAACAGACAGTAATATGTATTTTTTCTTCATTGCTCCAAAGAGAAGTATTTAGAACATGGAGGAGATTATATAAATGAAGAACAGTTTACAACAGGGATAGTAAAATGATAGTACTTCATCTCCAGTTGATTGACATTAGTTATTGGTGTTCAAGAGCATTGGCTTGTGTCTAAGCTCAGTTGGAAAGAGTAACTGCTATGTGTGTAGGGTAGGTAATAGCAGAACACAGCTTTTGCGACTGTATAGTAGGATAGTTACATTATTAGAATTCATCACTGAATTAATGAACCTCTTTGGGAGTGTCTTTGTCTCAGTCAAACAGGAAAGGGAACTTCTATTTTTCTACTTAATTGTGTCCTCTACAAATTGCAGTTTAGTCAAATTATCACACAGCATTTTCTCCCCATGAATCAAGGGCTATGAAAAAAATTTTTCTTTTTTTGATTGCCATGGATTTCACTGGCCAAGTTGGAAGCTACAAAGGGCTGTTAAATTGCTGATTTTGGAATGATAATAAAAATCAGTTATAATGATTGACACTGACAACTAGATGCTAATTAAAATTAACTGCAGCTTTGGAGTGGGCTTAAAATGTTCAATTTATAATCAGGCCGTTTTATCTTTTTTGAATCAGAGTAAGCAATGCCTTAAGAATTTGATAACCTCATAGAGGAGAGAGAGAGAGACAGACAGACATAGAGAGAATGAATAAAGATATAGAAAAGAAGAAAAGAGGGGGGAGAAAGAATGTGAAAAGAAGGGGGAAGAAGTGGGAAGGTGCATAGATGAGGGATGGGGAGAGGAATAGAGAAGAAAGAGAGGAGAGGAGAGAGGAGAGGAGAGGAGAGGAGAGGAGAGAGAGAGAGAGAGAGAGAGAGAGAGAGAGAGAGAGAGAGAGAGAGAAATAAGCATGCATAGAGAGGGAGGGTGAGGTTTAAGAACTCCAAGGAGTTGCAGATACATAACCATAACTTATAAAAAGTGTGTGTGTGTTTATGTCTATGTAGGTGTGTGTGTGTGTGTGTGTGTGTGTGTGTTTGTGTAAGACAAGAGGATAACCCCAGGTATTCATTCTCAGACACAACACCCATTTCTTTATTAGTGAGGATTCTCTAGAGGAACAGAACCAATAGAATGGATCTATATTAAAGGGGGAATTCATTAGACACTGGCTTACTGGATATTATCTGGGTAGTCCAACAATGGAAAGGCTGAGAACCTGGAGGCTACTGGCTATATGAGGCTGAATGCTAGCCATCTCACACTGGCACAGATGGCCTGCAAAATTTCTTGAGTCATTAATTTCCATTCCACATTGAAAAACTGGAGAACCTGGATTTTAATGTCAACAGCAGCAGCAGCAGAAACAAGATACTTACAGGGTATACAAACTTGCCAGGATAACATAATGCAAACAGGAAAAAGGCAAAAGGTTTTGTTTTCCAGACTTCTTTGTGCCTGGGCTGCCAACCGAAAGAACTAACCACATTTAGGGTGGGTCTTCCTCTTTCAATTAAAGTAATCAAAAAAATCTCTCACAGCTGTTACCAAAGGATTCCCTGTTAGTGGTTAGTTCTAGATCCAGTCAAGCTAACAGGCAAGACTAACAGGATCTCTCACTGATCTGGAGTGCACCGATTAGGCTAGAGTGGTTGGCTCCAGGTATTCTGCTATTTCTACCTGTCTCTGCATATTATTTATGACAGTATTTGTTAGAATTCTTCACTTTATCATTATTTATCATTCATTTCTTATTTTTAAACTTTATTCTTTAAAAGTTTCATATACGTATACAATGGATCTTTAACCTATCCACCCTTGACGCTCTTCCCCCAATTCCCTGCAGGAACTTTCGCCACATTTCCCTGCTAACTTCATGTCCTCCTGTTTATTTATGTATTTGTTTATTTGCTTGATTATATATTTTAACTCACAGAGTGCAATAATGCTGCACATATGCACATGGGGGTGGAGTCATCCACTCGGTCATGGGGAAATTACCAGTGGCCATACTCCTAAATACAAGTGATCCATCTTCCTCCAGCAGTCATAAACTGCCAGTAGCTTCTCAGCTAGGGGTGGCCTGAGACCCCTGACAACTTCAGGATGAATTTTTTAGTGGTCTTAATCTTGTGAAGGTCTTACATAAGGAACCACAGCTGCTGTGAGTTTATGTGTAAAACAGACTTTATGTCCAGAGGACAACATTGCACAGCGCTCTCCCTATTTTCTGACTCTTACATTCTTTCAGCCTTCTGTCCTGTGATGTTGTTTGAGTGTTGGCTGTGGTGGTAGTTGATATAGATATTCCCTCTATGGGTGAACACTCATACTCACTGAGTCTTAGCACTCTGAGTAGTAATGGATCTTTACAGTACCCACAGCAATAAGAAGCTTATCTGAACAAGGTTGAGAGTAATACAAATCTATAGATAGAAACATGAATATTTAGAAGACATTGTTTGGTAGCATGGTCATTTAGAAAATGACTTTGGGCCTATGACTTCTTCCCTGGGGCCTATGACTTCTATAGCCCTGGGTTTTGACCATGTACCAATACCAGACATGAATCGTCTCCTATGGAGTAGGCCTCAGCTTAGAGAGAGTGGTTGGTTACCCTTATAAACTCTACCTTATGAATAGTTATCAATATTGCACTGGTTGTCTGCCACATATTGCCTGGAAGGTTAGCACTGTGTATTCAGGCTACAGTGCTGAACAAGACTATTGATGTCTTTTCTTCTCAAGCAGCCTCCATATAACATCTTTTAGCATTAGGAAAGATAACCACAGGGAGTGTTACCTGTTCAAATCAAGACTGATTTCTGTGTGTCCTGCAACCAGAAAGCATATTATCTTTAGCAATTTGGTTTTGCTAGTTAAGGTGGCAACCAAGTGCAGTGACAATAGCAATGACAGTAGCTTGTATTGCTTTTGGTGCCTATGGGACATTCTGTCTAATAGCTCATAGGGAAGTGACTAATGTCTGGCACTGAGATTTTCATTTAATAACCCATGAATTTTGGGGAACAGTATTGTTCATCAATGTGGAATATTTACCATTAAGTCATCAATATGACAGGAATTAATGTACATCTATCAATACTAACTCTAAATGTTTATGGTCTCAATTCTCCCATAAAATGACATTGAATAGCAGATTGGATTAGAAAACATGATCCATTGTTTTTGCTACCTCCAAGAAACATAACCCACCATCAACAATGACAACACCTTAGAACAAAAGCATGGAAAAGGTATTCTAAATAAATAGAACCAGCAAGTGGGTGTAGCTACTTTAATACCCAACAAAATGAACTTCAAATTAATACTAGTCAAAGGAGACAAGGAGGATCACTACATACTTGTTTGCAGGAACAATAAATCAAGAGGAAGATAAAATTCTAAAATATTTATGAACCAAAGAGAGGTATGCATAACTTCATAAATCAAATATTTCTAGATCCAGAACCATATAGCAAACTCAATACAGTGGTACTGGATAACTTCAGTACCACACTATCACCAAATAAAGGCAGTCCAGACAAAAATTAAAGAATCATTGGAGTTAAACATTATCATAAATCAAATGAACCTAACAGACATCTATAGAACATTCTACCCAAACACTAAAGAAGACAATTTTTTCTCAGAAGCCTACAAAACTTTCTCCAAAATTGATCATATTTTAGGACACAAAGTATCAACAATTAGAGAAAAACTGAAATAATCCTGTATTCTTATCTGATAATAATGAAATAAAGGTATATATGAATAGAAATAGAAAATACAAAAATTCAAGAAAACTAAACAACACACCTTTGAGTGATAATTGCGTTAAAGAAGGAATCAAGAAAGAAATTAGAAATTTCCTAGAATTAAGTGAAAATAAAAACAGTATATACCAAAATCTGTGGAACACAGTGAAGGCAGTTCTGGGGTAATTTTACAGTGTAAAGTGCCTGCATAAAAGTTATAGGTCTCAAATTAATAATTAATGACGCACCTGAAGAAAGGCCTTGGAAAAATAAGAACAAACTAAACCCTAAAAACAGTAGATGGAAAGAGAGAATGAAAATCAGGAATGATATTAATAAAGTATAGATGAAAAGCAATACAAAGAATTAATGATTCAAAGAGCTAGTTCTTCATTTTCTTTGTGATTTTTCATACTACATATATATATATATACTATTACTTCTTGAGATTGTAGTATAATGTAGTTATAATGTTTCTCCTCTCCCTTTCTTCTCTCCAAACCCTCCTATATACTCTTTTCTACTCCCCTTCAGATTCATGATATCTTTTTTCACTAATTGTTACTGCATGCATATATGTATATCCATATGTATGCCTAAATATATTCTGTTTAGTCCATATGTTACTTGACATACAGTATAGTTTGAACATATTCCTTCCCCTCTTCCAACTCTTCCCCAATCCTCACTAGTTTTTTGAAATAATAAACAAGATTGACAAACTCTTAACTAAATTAATCAAAAGAAGCAAATAAAATATCCAAATTAATAAAATTAGAAACAAAAGGTACACATTACAACATGTAACAATGAAACTCAGAAAATCATAAGAATATATTGTCAAGTCTCTGCTTATTAACCATACCTTTTTGATATCAAAACACAGAGATAGACTATATGGTGCCTACAAGATCTGAAGTTCAATCCATGTGGAAAAACATATTTTCTGGATATTGATAAAAAAAAAGTTCTTACAAAACTTTAATGACATATACTATGTACATATAGAGGAGAGTTTACCTATTATTATAATATAGCTTTTATATTATTAAGATTTTATAAATCGCAAACTGTTTGGGGCCATGGAAATTACTTGACCCAGTTCATTCTAGAATATAACCACGTGGTAGTACACCATGCCTGGCCTTGGAGTGTCAGGATGCCGTATAATTAAAACTAAAACTGGATTTGGTTTCAGAACAGAGTTCAAATTCTGGATCTACTACTATATTACCATGGTATCTTATTTTTTTAAAAAAAATCTTAGTTTAAATTGGATTTTAAAATTCCTTAAATGTAACGTTTTGCAACATCACATATGTATACAATGTGTTGTGAACATAACCACGCCCTAATCATTTCTCTTGTCCTCCTCCCACTATATAGTCCCCCTTCTTTCCAACAAGGCTCCCTCAGGTGTCCCTTTCTCTATTTGTGTGTGTAAGTCTTGTATACCTACTTACTGTGTATTTATAAAAATTGTAGAATATAATTTCCCCACTGTTTACCACAGTATCTACCAAACAGTAAGGTTTTTGAATTGGCAGCATATTGATCATCTAAAAAATACTTGACAAATGGACTTGGAATTAATGTGGTCTAATTCATAGCTAAGGCTTCCTTTTATACAGTCTTTGGTTGCCCATGGTTTTCTTTGTACCTGTAGTTACCCACTGTGTACTCTGACACTTATCTGTATAAACTACCCTATAGTTTAATGTCCAGGTAGTTGTTAGGCCTAACTTTCTCCATGGGTGCAAGATTTGTCAATAATCTAGCTGCTACAAGTGTTAATTCCAACAGTTTATTGAATCTACTTTCTCCTTTCCTTTTATATTTGAATTAGTTTTATAGTTATCATAACACATGGTGGGGTTCATTACGATATTTTATGCATACTTTGTTCCTATTTATCACCTTCCCTCACTATTAACTTTTTTTATTTTATTTTATTTTTGGTAAAAAAGGAAGCAAGCTATCTTTTTTCATTTTATATACCAATCCCAGTTCCCTCCCCCTCCCTCACACTATTATCTTTGTCTCCCTCTCACTAGTCTCTGCTTCCCTCCTGCTGAATGATCCCCTTTCTGCTTTCATGTCATATGCAGTCTAGATCCCTCCTCATTTAAATATTTTCTTCTCCTCTTATGATGTCTTTTCTGGTTTCATCACCTATCTACCTATCTACACAGACACACAGACACAAACACAGACAGACAGACAGACAGACAGACAGACACACACACACAACTTGATTCCACATATGAAAGAAAACACTATTTTTCTAAGCCTGGCTTATTTTGCTTAACACAATAACCTCCAGTTACATTCATTGTCCTGAAAATGTTAGGCTTTCCCTTTTCTTTGTGACTCAGTGAAATCCCCTTTACTTTCATTTGTTTGTTGAACATTTAGGTTGGCTCCGTTCCCTAACTATTAGAATGTAGATATGTAGGTATCTTTGTGGCATGTTGATATAAAGTCCTTTGGCTATGTATACTCATGAGTGACATGGCTGACTTACATGGTAGATCAATGTTTAGTTTTTTAAGGAACATCTACACTGACTCGGGCAGTGGCTATGCCAGTTCACCCTCCTACCAGTGGTGCATATGGGTTCCTCTTTCCCCATATTTACCCCAGCATTTGTTATCACTTGCTTTCTTTATGTTATCCATTCAGACTGAGGTACTGGGGGAAGGAGGGTGGGTTGAAATCTTCAAGCAATTTTTATTTGTATTCCCCTGATAGTTAAGGATATTGAACAATTAAAACAGATGTTTTCTTTTTAGCCATTCCTATTTCTTCTTTTGAGAATTATTTACTTCATTATTTCATTTATTGATTGGAAGGTTTGTATTCATGTTTAACTTTGAAAGTTATCTCTAGCCAGGTGGTGGTGGCATACGCCTTTAATCCCAGCACTCCTGAGGCAGAGGCAGGTGGATTTCTGTGAGTTTGAAGCCAGCCTGGTCTACAAGAATTAGTTTCAGGACAGGCACCAAAGCTGCACAGAGAAACCCCGTCTCTAAAACCCAACCCAACCCAAACCAAACGAAACCAAAAGTTATTTCTATATTGTATATATTTACTCCTTGTCTGATATATAACTGAAAAATATTTTTTCCAGTAGGGCATTCTTATTTGGTCTGGTGAATGCTTTCTTTGCTACATAGAAGCATTTTAATTTCATGTAATTAATTTTGTAAACATTTCAGAAGTTTATTTTAAAAATCTCCACTGTACCGTGTGACTTAAATGGAATTAACTTATAGAACATTTTCATTCTTGAATTTGGCATACTTTACTATATATAGGAAGAGTGTGGTTTGCTTCTTCAGGAGTCTTTATTTCTTGCCTGAAAATAGTCTCTTGGTTATAAACAATCAGATCTAGGATGATATCTAAGTTCCAGCCCCTCCAATCCCCTCCAAGCCCCTCCAAGATGTTCTGTGGATTGCAAAGGCAAATGAGAAACAAGATTGACTTAGAATTGCTCCATTATACAAGATACTTGAAAGCCTGGGTCTTTCCCTCATTATGGTAAAACAGTGGGTCAAAGCCACAGTTCCTCATGGCTTTTCATCTAGCTGAGCATAATTATTCTGGCCATGAAGGAGTGTCCTACTTATGATGGGGGTTGACAGAATTGAAGTAAGAGAATGTAGGGCACTTTCCACAATGGAGCCCTCTGGAAATGGAAAACTAACAGCAGGCATTGCCATCAAAACAGCTTTGCTTTCAAAGCTAGCCATTTATCTCCTGCCCCAATATTCTTGTCTTTTCCCCTATCCTGGTATTTTTACTAGAAGCAGATCAAATTTTGTCTCCATAGGGTCCCAATTACCCTTGCCCCTAGCTTGAGTATAGGCAAGTTGAGTTTGAGAAATTCAGGTGTCCGGGAGCTTTATCCTAAAGCTATAATAGAGTCAAAGTTGTAATATTATTGCTAATAATTTCTAGTAAAGTACTAAGTCACAGGGCTGACCCAAAAGTTACCTTTGTTAACCAAAGTCTTAAAAATAAATTTACTATGGAAACTTTAATTTTTGCTGTAATGGAGAGAAGTATAATAAACCCCCATGCACCCTAATCACCCAGTTTCAACATTTATTATTATTTGCCCATAGTAAGTCTTTTATCCATTCAAAGTTTAATTATTAGCTTTATATAAAAATTTTATTTGCCCAGTCTTTAAATAAACTACTCTAAAATATAATACTTATTTCCGATTTTTAAATGATCTGTCAGTTGCAAGTGATTCCTAATTGTCTCAGTGTGATTCTGAGATAACATTTTCTTACAGCATTTTGAATCCAGTTTGAGTTTTTAAAATGTAAATATAAATAGATTTACATTTGTTGAAAATAGTGATAAATCAGCATT
>JAQHUG010000489.1:281076-300472 GCA_028555095.1 Dicrostonyx torquatus | reverse complement strand
CCTTGTTCTGATGTGAATGTGGGTCTCTGGCTCTATCTCCATTCATCATGCAAAATTTCTATGGTGACGATTAGGATATTCAACAAAGTAACTATGGGACAAGTTCAGTTCAGGCACCCACTCCTCTGCTGCCCATCTCTTCTCCCTTTAAATTGTTTCTCTTGGATACCTCTCATGGCAACAGAAAATACGATTGCAAGAGGTCCCTCTTTGCACATGCCTCCTGTCAACTTATTGTAAATATGGGGGCAGTGAGCACTTCTATAGCAGGCAGAATATTTCTTAGGTGTGGTGCAGTTCTCTGAATAGTTCATTAGTCCTGCAGTGTTTGACTTTTTGTTTCAATACCATCATGACCTTAGATAATTGTTCCTGTAAATGTGCCTCCAATTGTTGTGGAGGGCTGCTTGTTTGTTTCCCAGCCACCTGGCAACTCAGACCTGAAATAATCACACAGAAACTATATTATTTAAATCATTGCTTGGCCCATTAGCTCTAGCTTCTTATTGGCTAACACTCTCATCTTAATTGTGGCTTACCAGCAAAGTTTCAGCATGTCTGTCTCCAACAGTGGCTCCATGGCTTCACTCTGATTTCACCTCCTTTCTCCCAGCATTCAGTTTAGTTTCCCCCGCCTAGCTAAGTTCTGCCATGCTATAGGTCCAAAGTAGTTTCTTTATTCATTAATGGTAATTACAGCATACAGAGGGAAATACCACATCATCAAATTGTACATATCTAGCTACTTAAGCATCTAGGAGTCTATCAAAACTCAATGTTCTGCAGATGCTAAGAGTTGTATCTACTATCACATAGTGAACTCACTAATTAGAACAAGTCTTTAATCCTTTCTTCTTTGGCTCCAGATGTATGGTAGAAAATTCTACATAGCCTGGCTTTTCACCCTTTCCCCTCATCAGTCTCTGCTCTATAAACTTTCCATCTAAAGTAGATCATCTAAACCATGTCATGACTTGAATATGAAATGTATCTCATAGGCTCACTTATTACACACTTGTCCTCAGCTAGAGACACTATTTTATAAGACCATGGAACTCTTCTGATATCAGACCATGCTGGAGGAAAGAAGTCAGTAGGTGCCTTGCCCTTGGTGTCTTCCTTTTTTGCTGTCCGGATCCTGTGCTCCAGGAGGCAAACTTCTGTCTCTTGCTGTTATTATCACTGAGATCTGTTATAATGAACCCAGAAACATAAAGCCATGTCTCCTAGACTGATCCCCTTTAAACCGTGATAGAATATATAATATTCTTCCCACATTAATATTGTTTCTGTCAGAGTGTTTTTTAGAGAGACATAAATCTGCATAACAATTTCTATCTGAGAAGAGGGGTTATTTCTGTATGCTATCCTGACAATTGATACCTCTTCCTTGAAAGTGTTTTGTGGGGGGAAGTTTGGAAAAGTTTAGAAGTGAGGGCAAGAAAAGCCTTAGACTTCATTTAAAAATAGTATTTTTATTGTTTGATAATTTTGTCCAATATGGTTTTTGTCTTTAAATTTGTATTTTATTATTTAATGTGGATGGGTGTTTTGCTTGTATGTATATCTGTGCACCACATATACGTAGAACCTTTGGAGGCCAGGAAGGATGTCAGATCCCCCGTGGAACTGTAGTCATAGACTGTTTTAAACCTCCATATTGGTGCTGGAAATTGAGCTCTGGTCCTCTGAAAGGACTGCCAGTGCTCTTAATTGTCAGGCCACCTCTCCAGTTTCACATGTAATGTATTTTACACTTACACAGTTACAGTGTAGTGCTATCCTACAAACATGACTTAAAAGGAACTATTTGAACCTTGAGTTCACTTAACACCACCGCTAAGAAATGAACTTGTTGCTCCATGGAGGTCTCAGTGATGGAAACCAGGCTCCCCCACTCTCATTCCTAGAGCTACATCCTCCCAAAGTTACTAGGCTAGGGACCCCTATCTGCCCATTGACATACCTATTCACAGCTTTTAGGAAACTGTATAAATAAAAGGGAATAGTAGGAAGAGAACAGCCAGTATCAGAGGACTGTTCACTATAAGAGGAGAGCCAGGCACCTAGCACATTGTGACCTTTCCCTTCCCATCCTGCTGTAGTTTTTCTTTTTGGTAACACCACCTCTACCAAGAACTCCCAGACTAGAAGTTGCAGCCAGTTCCTCAAATGGTGGAATTCCAAAGTATGATTGTCCCTGGAGTTTCACCCAAGGTGACTAAAAGTTAGTGAAGTTTTCTTACCCATGCCCTTCCCTCATTCTACTCTATATGCCTGGACAGTAAATCTAGCCCATTTTCCTAAAGAAAAAAGAGGACAGTGGCCTCTGTTACTGTAGGCCTATTGTCCTAGAAATGTAGCCCTGAAGATTTAATTATGCCTTCATATTCGCAGTAGAATGACTCAGAAAACCAATGGCTGCTCGTGCTACTATTGATTATGTAATATGCAGCCAAACACATGAAGGACTTCCCAGTTTCTCTATGAAATGTCTATTATTTTGTGGCATCTTGGATTTGCATTTCAATAATGCCAGATTTTCTTTTCTTTTTCAGTACTACTTCCTTGTTAAAATTGAAAATAGTTTATTTTTAATGCAATATATTCTGATTATGGTTCCTGTCCCCCAACTCCTCCCAGATCCTCCCTAATTCCCCACCAACTCAAGTCCACCTCCTTTCTTTCTCTTTTTCATTAGAATACAAATAGACATAAAGAAGGAACAAGTCCCCAAGAAATAGAAGCAGAGACGGAAGGCAGATTCCTGCAAGTGGTCTGCTACAGCACTGGGGATGAGACTCAATGGCCGGTTTTCAGTTTGCTACATGTTGTTCTCCTTTTATTCCCACAGTGCACAGCTCATTTAAATAGAGGTCCTTTATGAAGGTGGCCCTGGTCAATTAGGTTCTCCACTTCCCTTCTCTTTTTTCTCATAGTGATCCTCTGTTGGCTGACTCTAACTCTGAAAACTCTCCATTAATACTTTACTTTGCAGTTAACAAAGCTCTATTTTCTAAAAATAATATTTTTATTAATTTTTTGTAAATTCCACACATGCATACAATGTACTTTGATCTTATCCACTGCTTACTACCTCACCCAATCCCCCTTTAGGACCCAGCAACCTGCCCCTCTCCTGATTTAATGTGTTTCTTTTAAATTACTATTATTCATAGCCTCCTGAGACCAATTAGTGCTGACCATATGCAAATGAGTATGATGACTTCTGCTGGGGCATATTCAACCTATCTGTGGCTGACTCCCCAGAGAAAAGTGATTTGCCCTACCATAATCCTAACCCTAAATTTAACCCTATTGCCAGAGTGGCTGATTCAGTATGTCTTGGGTGGAGGCTAAGAAATCTCAGGCAATGTGATAGTGCTATCTATAGGACTTAGTCAAAATCACCACATGTTGTAAGCAACATCATGTACTTACCACAATGGCTGAGCCACCTATAAAATTTCCTTCAAAACTATTTTCTAGAAGAAGATATACAATAGGTACCTAATACAATTAGTATAGGATATCACCATGTTCATAGTATAAAATTGATAGTATGATATGCTGCAACATTTTGACATACATACTCAAATCAGACTGGCAATATTTATCTGTTTATTTTTGATTCATCAGTGGACGCAGCAAAATAGATGATTTCTTGTGCATTGGTTAAACTTGGCCATAACTGAGAACAGAACTAGTCCAGAATGCTACAGGTCCAAGGTGGAGGGCCCAGAGGGACTGTTTTAGTGACTTGAGAGGCAGTCTCTCAGACGGGGTCTTGGCAAACAGATGGTGGTGAAGCTCCAGATCACTGAGATGAATCATTGACTGCAACACACAGTCCACTTGTACCAGTATCCCATTTCCCTGCATTCCTTATTCTGTTTCAGCAACCTCCATGGGCGTACAAACTAGTTTACTTGGACCTCTGGACTGTCTTTCTTCTCCAGGGCCTCAGGCTTTGTGTCCACTTCTTTCTACACGTCACTTTTTTAAAAGTTGTTTTTATTGAGCTATATATTTTTCTCCCCTCCCATCCTTCTCCCTCCTCTTCTACTCTCTCTCATGATCCCCATGCTCCTAATTTACTTAGGAGATCTTGTCTTTTTCTACTTTCCATGTGGATTAGATCAATATATGCCTCTCTTAGTCTTCTTTGTTGTCTAAGTTCTCTGGAATTATGAATTGTGGGTTTTTCTTTGTTTTATGTCTAAAAGCAATGTATGAGTGAGTGCATATGATATTTATTTTTCTGGATCTGAGTTGCCTCACTCAATATAATGTTTTCTAGATCCATCAAATTTCAAGATGTCATTATTTTTTTCTGTTGTTCAGTACTCCATTGTGTAAATGTACCATATTTTCCTTATCCACTCTTAGGTCGAGGGACATTTAGGTTGTTTCTAGGTTCTGTCTATGACAAACAATGCTGTTGTGAACATAATTGAACACAAGTCCTTGTGGTATGATTGAGCATCCTTTCGGCATACACCCAAAAGTGTTATTGCTGGGTCTTGAGGAAGGTTGTTTCCTAATTTTCTGAGTTATCACTACACTGACATCCAAAGAGACTGTACCAGCTTTCACTCTTACCAGAAATGCAGAAGTGTTCCCTTTACCCCACATTTTCTCCAAAATAAGCTGTCATCATACATTTTACTCTTATGGGACAGCAGGTCCAGACTAGCAATATTCTAAATCCTCAGAGGCCACATATTACTGACTAATGTTGTAGGCAGCACAGCTGGCAAGGCTTGCCCCATTTCTCTCTAGAAAAATCATTTTAATCATGATATTTATTTATTCTGATTTACAGGATTCTGGGTCTGGTTTTGGTCACTTGTGGAAGATATGACAATAAATCCCTCTACTAGGGTGTAATTGGGTTGAAATAACCAAGGTACTGGCCACCGTTAAGATTGTGGCTCAGTTAGATGTCTCTATATGGAATAGCTCAACACTGGTGCTTGGTAAGAGGGGACTGTGGAAAAGCTGTCCAAAAAGGGTGGGTCCTTGGTGGTGTCTGTGGAGGCTCTGTAGGAAAATGAGGAACCCTATCCCAGGCAGAAACAACTTGAGTTTTGCTTAGAAGACCTCAACCAAGGATTCTATGAAGCAAGGTAATAAAGGACCAACTAAGATCTGCTTTTACATATTTCCCACATGTTCATAACTTGTAGATCCTCCTCCCAAAGTAGGAAGTTCTAATTTGGATGATACTAAATGATGGTTGGTACTCTAAAAGAGAACAAATATAGAGTATTGAGGGAGCTCAGGAGAGATGATCAGTTAATGTGGGAAGAACTTCAAAGAAGGTGGCTTGACACCTAGAAACATGCTCCAGAGTATATCTAGCAGTATATCTGGCATTAAAGAAAGGTGACATATAGCTGCAGGTAAAGAAAAAAACATGGAAATGGCTGATGTTAATGTTCATCCTTGTGGGTGCATGTATGTGTGCATATGCTTCTCTAGGGTACCAAATTTCTGGAACTTTGGGTAGAGTCATGAATACTTGAAGCAGATGAAGCTATGAATGCTTTGCTTTGCTTTTTTGTTGAGAAATACATCATCTGCCTTGTGAACAACAATTGAGATGGTAGCAGGTTTAGAACAGTACTTGTTGCATTTAAAAGCATATAATGAGAGTGGGGGTGTGGCTCAGTGGTAGACCTTAGTATGGACAAAACCCTGTGTTCCATCCCCAGAACCACACACACAAAGAACAAGTAGGGTAAAGAGAATGTCTATTAAGTTGCCTCAAAAAACTTTCAAAGAAACACCTGTATTTGCCTTCTTTTTCTTTATAAAAATGCTGCTTATTATTTGAATAACAGGTTGATTAAACAGAGAAGCCAAAGACAGATGCAAAAATGTTTCACACATACAAATCAGTAAACATAATAGGTCAATAGAGAAATGCACAGAAGGCATAAAGAGATAAGTCATAAATGCAAATTCTTTTCCAGCATGTAGATTTAGAACTTATAAGCATATGGAAAGATGCTTAAACTAATATAAATTAAAACAGTATTGTGATGATAAAAACTTCCAGTATTTACTGTGTGCTCATAATAGATTGTGTACTGAGTAAACATGTGTTCCATTTTTATTTTGTTAAGAATCATTTAATTTCAGGAAGTATACTCTATTTGACATCAGTTTTGTTATTTTTCAAATTTTATATGCTTTTTGACAAAATAAGTTGGACATGACAACCCAACAGGAGGAAAAGAATCCCAATTGCAGGCAACAGGGTCAGATACCCACTCACTCTCATAGTCAGTAACCCTATTTGAAAACACTAAGCTAATAGCTACAATCTACACACAGAAGACCTTGTGCAGACCCATGTAGGCCCTGTGCTTCCTGCTTCAGTCTCTGTGAGCTCATATACGCCTTGCGCAGTGGATTCAGAGAGCCTACATCCCCTCTTACTTTTATATTCTCTCCACTTCCTCTTTTGTGAGATTCCCTGAGTTTTGAGTGGAGGGATTTGATTGAGACCTCCAATTTAGATTCTTTCTCTGCATAATCTCTGGCTGTGGGTCTCTGTGTCTGTTCCCATCTCCTGCTTTAAGAAGCCTCTCTGATGATGATTAAATAAGGCACTGGTCTATGATTACAGCAAGATATTATTAGGAATCTTTTCATTGATTTTTTTTGACAAGTTGTGTTTGGTTTTCCATAGGTTTTTGGGCTGTAGATAAAGATTAGAGTCTCTATTTCTTGGTTACCCAAGTAGTGTTGGATATGGGTTCTCTCTTGTGGAGGAGGTCTTAAGTCAAGTCTGACATCGATCCCACAGGTTCTTTGCCACCATTGCCATAGCATATTTTGTAGGTAGGACAGACTGTATGTTGGTGTCCCCATTTTTCTTTTGGTAGCCTGTAATCTTGGATCCCAACATACAGAATGGTGCCACCTATATTCAGGGTGGATCTTCCCACCTTAATATAATCTAGAAAATCCCTTACAAGATTCCATCTTACACCTGTAAGTATAGCTAAGATCAAAAACACTAATGATAACTTATGCTGGAGAGAATGTGTGGTAAAGGGAACATTCCTGCATTGCTGGTGGGAATACAAATTGGTACAGCCCCTTTGGATATCAGTATGGCAATTTATCAGAAAATTAGGAAACAACCTTCCTCAAGACCCAGCAATATTACTTTTGGGTATATATCCAAAGGATTCTCATATCACAAAGACATGTGTTCAGTTATGTTCACAATAGCATTGTTTGTCATAGCTAGAACCTGAAAACAACCTATATACCCCTCTACTGAAGAATGGATAAGGAAAATGTGGTACATTTACACAATGGAGTAAACACAGCAGAAAAAATAATGATATCTTGAAATTTGCCGGCAAATGGATGGATCTAGAAAACAACATATTGAGTAAGGTAGCTCAGACCCAGAAGATAAATATCATATGTTATCATTCATAAGTGGCTTAAAAGTGATAAATTTGAATGTTAAGTGGACATGAGATAGAATTCTGGTGATTAATATTGATTGCCATTTTGATAGGATTTAGGATCATCATGGAAATGAACCTCTTGGCATTCTTATGAAGGATTTTCTTTCTTTTCTTTTTTAATTGATTTTATTGAGCTATACATTTTTCTCTGCTCCCCTCCTTCCTCTCCCCCATTATTTCATAATGCAAAATATATTAGGTCCAAGAGAAAAAGTCTTTCAAATCCTTAATAGATTAAAGAAAGTGTTTAATTTTTTTTAATTTTAAAAATTTTAAAATTAAAAAATTAAAGCTTTAAAAATGTTTTTAGATAAAATATTTTCCAATTTCTTTTTTACTTTCCTTAATTTTTATTTTTTTAAATATTTATTTATTATATATACAATATTCTGTCTGTGTGTATGTCTGCAGGCCAGAAAAGGGCACCAGACCCCATTGCAAATGGTTGTGAGCCACCATGTGGTTGCTGGGAATTGAACTCAGGACCTTTGGAAGAGCAGGCAAAGCTCTTAACCTCTGAGCCATCTCTCCAGCCCCATACTTTCCTTAATTTTTGAGATCATAATATAACTACGTTTTTACTTCCCTTTAAGCCTTCCTATATGCCCTCTTTATTTGCTTTCAAATTCATGCATGGCCTTTATTTATTTATTTATTTATTTATTTATTTTGTTTTTTGAGACAGGGTTTCTCTGCAGCTTTGGAGTCAGTCCTGGAACTAGCTCTTGTAGACCAGGCTGGTCTCAAACTCACAGAGATTCGCCTGCCTCTGCCTCCCAAGTGCTGGGATTAAAGGCGTGCACCACCACCGCCTGGCGCCTCTTTTTTATTAAATCATTATTTTATATATATATTTATATGTATATACATATCTATTTCCAAATATAAGTTGCTCAGTCTATTTAATGTTACTTGTACATACGCTTTCAGGGTATTGTATAAAGCACTAGTATGTTCTTTCCAGGGAGGAGTGTTTCTTATGCTTCCTGCATTCCTTTGTTGCCTGTAGGTTTTTGTGTAGTGCTGAAGCCTTGTGGGCTTCCCTCCATTCAGTTCCTGTTTGAGCAGTCATGCTGGTGAGATTTTAGGGGTGTAGCTTCTGACATTGAGAGGAAACACAATCTCACAGAAAACTACTGGCTCTTACAATCTTCCTGCTCCCTTTTCCTCGTTGTTCCCAGAGCTTTAGGTGTGGGAGTGTTTTGTAAATGTAACAATTGGGGCTGGGCTCCACAACTTTGCATTTTGATTGGTTTTGTGTGTGTGTGTGTGTTTTATAGTAGTGTAGAGTCTTTTATGAGACTCAGGCAATCCTCTATGAGCCACTGTATAATTAAAAAAATTATATACTTTAAATATCCATGTCACAGAATAGTACTACTTTTCCAATAAGGAAGGATGAGGGTATAGCAGGGAAGATTTCTAAAACCCAGGAGGGCAAGCAACAAGTGTTGCAGCTACAGATCTGGCATTGGAATCTCGTGATAGAATCATCTGTGTTCCAAAAGACTTTTATAACCCCACCCTTCTAGCTCTGCTTCCTGAAAGGAGTCTTTCTTGGCTTAGTTCCACATTGTGATTATAATTGTTTTTGACAGATGTCCTATAGTCCTGGCACATCCTGCACACTCAGGCTTCCTCTTCACCGCTTTATAAAGTAGCCACTCAGGGCCATTTTCCAGTTACTCCAACCTTACCACACATGGCTTTGCCTCAGCAGCTCTCCAAGTGTAAAGTAACACTCCATGACACCCGCACACTTGCATTTTCCATGTCCCCAAACCAACGCTATGTGGACTGTGCTCCGAAGTTCTGCTGCTAACATCAGAAGGAACCTGGCCCTGGTTACCACAGTGATCTCTGAGTGCTTTGGTTGCTGGATCTGCAAAATAACTTTCCTAGGCATTTGTTTCCCAGCAAGGAACACTTCTACTTCTTGTGGTGTTCTTAGTTTAGGCTTATTCATTTCAAATATGTTTACACGGTCATGAAGGGGAAGCTTTGTTCAGTGGGCTCTTGCCTTCAGGAGGCCTTCACTACTATCCCAACTGATAGTAGTAGAGAGGAGTTTCTCTTTAACAGATACTTTGTTATCTCTTACATTCTTGCCTATGGCTTTATTTTATTTTTGAAATTTTCCTGTGGAATAATGCTCTTGTACACTGTAAAGATTTGTCACTCATATTGGTTTTAAAAAAATGCTAATTGGTCAGTAGCCAGACAGTAAGTATAGTTGGGGTGACCAGACCAGGAGAATTCTAGGAAGAGGATTCCGTCTGCAGTTGCCACCCAGACTCAGAGGAAATAAGATGAGAATGCCTTACTGAGAAAATGCCCTGAGCCATGTGGCTAAACATAGACAAGAATTATGGGTTAATTTAAGTTGTAAGAACTAGCTAGTGATAAACATGAGCAATAGGCCAAACAGTTTATAATTAATATAAGCCTCTGTGTGTTTCTTTGGAACTGAATGGCTGTGGGACCAGGTGGGACAGAGACTTCTGTCAATAAAATTTTAACCTAGCATACACGGCATTTGATATCATTAGTGCAGTTTTGAACAAATTCCACTTTAGTAGATGATTCTCTACTCACCTTCCCATCCCCCACTCTCTCTTTTAACATTCATCCAGTCTTCTTTCCTCCTTCAGGACACCTGTGCTTTCCTCTTTCTTCCCCTTTTATATAACTCCCTTCTTTTGTCCCTTAGTTTCACTTCTACCTTTAAGTCACATATATGCACACAATTTTATGTATTTTTTATAAAATCTAGGGACCATTAATGAAACAAGACATATATTTGTCAGAGATGTACTTGACCCATTTAACTTGATTATTTCTACTTGCATCAATTTTCTTCCTAACTAAATATGCTTTATCAGGTCATAGCTGCCCTGCTACATTGACATTGGTTATTAAATAAAGAAAGAATAAATATGAAGAAGAAGGAGCTGGATGTGAGTATAGAGCATGAATGTAAACTGGCATATTTGCTGCTTCAGCCACGACTCTCTGGGAATTCCAGAGGTTAGGTTTTCGGTTTTGGTCACCCATTTGGACAGTTCTTCCTTGGTGTCAAGCTACAAATCTGCTCTAAGTTCCAGGGTGACCTTTGGGAGGTGGGTTTGCAGATGCTGGTACAGGGCAGAAGCCAGTTTTTTACATGAGTCACAGATGTTCCTCATACATCTGGGTGGGTGTGTTCAGACTCTGCCCAGGGCAACAATTTGTTAGGTTGGTCACACATTCCACACACATCCCCCCTTCAAGTTAAGTTTCAACTGTTGTTTCTGGCCCTATTGTATTTTTCCTAGTATCCCATGTACCATTTGAATGGAACCCGAGTCCACATCCCCCAGCAGATTCTGATTCCAATCAAGTTTCCATCTGTCTGAATATTGCCTATTTCTGATTCGTTTTCTTCCCTGCAGACTCAAGGCGCTCTGCTGGCCAGTTTTCAGCATATATTCCCAGGACACTTCCTCTGCATTTCACCATATTGTGATTCACAGGCGTCTCAGCAGGAGTCTTTTAAAAATGGCATCTCACAGCTGCTGCTTGCTGCTGCAAGTCTAGAGCTTCAAAGAGATGGTTCTCAGAGTCTCTTCTCCCTCTCCCCACACCACCATGCACCTTTTGTCTAGCTCCCCTCTGTATTTTCTCTTTCTCTCCTTTTCCCTCCCTCCCTCCCTTCTTCCTTCTTTCTTTTCTTTCTTTCTATACCTGTTACTGAAAGGATAGTACAAGTTTTATGAGCTGTCTGTCTTAAGCTGTGGCTCCTGTTGCTTGTCTGCTGTTTGGGCTCCATCTCACAGGCAACTGGAAACTGAGCTGATCCCTCCTGGACAGATTTGGCACTTTCTCTTCTGCCTTAAAAAATGTTAAAATCATTTTGTTGAGAGTTTTGATTTAAAATTAGTTCCCTTCAGCATTTTCATAGTTTATAGAAAATAAGCTCCCACTTGGTCCTTGCCTGACCCACCTCATCCCTGTTCCCCCTTACTTTTCTCAGCCATATTTGTCTCGATCCACGCAGAGCACACAGCCAGCTGATGAAAGTCTACCATATGGCTGCAGCCACATGGTTTCTCTTGTTTTACCCTTTAGGCTTAACCTGAGTCCTCGACTCTGATTTTCATTTGGTCATGCCCTGTTTGCTGTGTGGGACTCACTTTACTTTTCAAAAGGGTTGTGAAAAATTGTTTCTTCTTGTTTTTGAGATTACAATATAATGCCGTTATTTCCCCATTATTTTTCCTCCCTCTGAAAACTCCCCGCCACCCTTCCTTGCTCTCTTTCAAATTCATGGCCTATTCTTTTCATTAATTGTTAAACTATTGCACACACGCGTACACACATGCAAGCATGCATGCACACACACACACACATACCCTTAAATGTGTAAGTATCACCTAATCAGTCTGTATGTTACTTGTATGTATGGTCTCAGGGCTGACCATTTGGTACTGGATAACCAATTGATG
The DNA here is from genome assembly GCA_028555095.1 of Dicrostonyx torquatus. Taxonomy (NCBI): domain Eukaryota; kingdom Metazoa; phylum Chordata; class Mammalia; order Rodentia; family Cricetidae; genus Dicrostonyx; species Dicrostonyx torquatus. The sequence continues at coordinate 288,492 of JAQHUG010000489.1, read as the reverse complement.
TGCTCTTCCCTGCAGAAGACTGTTTCTCCCACTCTCAGCATTCTTCAGCTGCTTGTAGTTTATTGTGTAGGGTTGATGCCCTCTGGGCTGTACCCTCATCCATGTTAGCAGATCTACTGTTTCTGCCCTTGATCAGCTCATGCTTAGGTAGTCATGTTGGTAAGACTTTATAGATATAGTTTCTGATATTACCAGGAGACACAATCTCATAGCAAACACCCTATTCTTCTGACTCATAATCTCTCCACATCCCCTTTCAGAGCAGTTGTTGAGACTGGGCTCCACAGCTCTGCTTTTTGATTGGTTGTGATGGTTTTTGTAATGGTTTGTATATGTAGCAAAGAGGCATTTCCTTGATGAGGAAACTGTTTTTTAAATTTCCTTCTTCCAGTCTAAGTTTCCTGCTTTACTTTGGTATTAAAGTTGGAGTGCCATTCATCTCTTAGAGAACTGCTATCAAACTTTCCCCATTTTCTTCCCCGGAGGATAAAGATAATCCCTGTGTGTTCTTTGCCATGTTCTGAAAGTCCAAATGCTTCTTTTCAAAATTCTTTCTGACTTTGTTATCCAGGCTAGCCTATCACTTATGGTTTTCAAGTAGTCCTCCTGCTTCAGCCTCCTGGGTAGCTGGGAATAATGGTACACACCACAGTTCCCGAATAAAACATGTAGTTTCATCTGTACCAATATTCCTACTCCAAATTTTAAAAAATATTTACAATTAATTATTATGTTTCAGTCTGTACAAAACCAAACTCAAAATGGAACAAAGACCTTAATGTAAGATCTGTAACCCTGAGACTACTAGAAAAAAGTTTAGGGAAAGCATTTCATGATATAAACACAGGAAGTTACTTCTTGGATGTGACCTCCAATGTACAGGATATACTAACAAAAATTGACAAAGCCAAGTGAAAAATCTTTTGTAATGCCAAAGAAATAATCAGGAATGAAGAGATACCCCAAAGAATAAATTTTTTCCACTTTCGTCTAACAGACTGTATATAGAATTTTTTAAAAAAAAATTGACAAAATCAAGTCATCCAATTAAATATAGGCAAGTGACCTAAAAAGGCACTTATTAAAAGAAACATAAATGACCTACAAATAAATGAAAACTGCTCAATATAATTAGACATCAGGGAAATCAAAATCAAAAGCACCATAAGTTAACATGCAACCTTGTTGGAATGAATTGGATAAAAAATTAAAAGTTAGAAATGCTAAGAAGAATGTAGAGAAAAACGAGCTCTTATACACCAGGATTTAAATGAGCAGACATATGTGACAATATGGAAGAGCCTAGAAAAACTAGAAGGAAATATACCACACAGTATTGCTATCTCATTTGGTAGTCAAAGGAAATCAGTGTGAAGTGGTATCTTCATAATCTTTTTTATTGTGCCATTATTCACAGTAGCTAAGACACAGAAACACTCTTGTTGCATGTTCTTACTTCATTCTACTGCTGTGATAAAACATTCTTACCAAAAGCACCTTAGAGGAGGAAAGGGAGGGGTTTAATTAGCTTAAACTTCTAGGTCACAGTCTATTGTTGTGGGAACTCAAGGCAGGAACTCAAGCAGAAAGTTAAAGCATAAGCCATAGAGATAATTCTGCTTCTCTCAGGCTCATCCTAAACCAGCTCTCTTACACAGCTCAGGACCACTTGCTCAGAGAAGATGCTGCCCACAATGAGCTGGGCCCTTCTCCATCAACAGGCAAGTAAACCACTTATAGACACGCCCACAGGCCAATCTGACCTGGGCAGTCCAGGCAATGGACACTCTCTTTTAGGTGACTTTTCCTCTGCCAAGTTGGCAGTTAAAGCTAACTATGAGGGTGCTTATCAATAAATGAATGAAAAACAGTGTGGTATGTATAAACAATGGGCTATTATTATTCAACTATTAAAGAGAGTGTCGTTTTAGCAAAATGTATAGAACCTGAGAGTCATAGTAAAGTAAAACAAACCAGACTCAGAAACACATGAACTACATCTTCTTTCTCATGTGTACAAGGTATAAAGTCCAACATGAATGTCAAATAGTGGTTCCTAGATGTTGAGTAGGGCATTGGAGGAGTGAGAGGTTAGAAAAATGGAGGTTGGGTTTGGTTACCTCACACTTTATGAATGTGTGTATGTATCACATTAACTCCATTAATATATACTTTTAATATGCTAATAAATAAAATTTAATTTAGCAATAATTTCACAAGCAAAATTGAACTAAAATAAAAATATCTATTTTTTTTAGAAATTTAAGAATAAAATATATAATTATTGGTAAATAAAAAACCAATGATCTGTTTTAGAAAATAATAAAAAGTCATAGTATTCATACTTTTATTTTGTTATAAAGCTATAATGATGAATATGGTTATTTTAGATAATATTAGTAAATAGTAGTAAGTAGATATCAGAATTCCTCCATAGGACATCCTGAATTTTAAGACACAGACATAATACATAGGTGCAGACATATCACTCCATAATGAATATTTTCACAAGTGACCCCAAACCCACTAAAATGAGAAGGCAAACTGATGCTTTCATATTAACTGCATTTTCAATTCATTTTGTCCATTTTAACCCTGGTTTATGATTTCTGAAATTGTTACCCACAATTGGATAACATAATAAATATGACCCATTAATTTTGTTGCAACCTTTATATTAATATAATGTCTATAAAGTTTAGCACTACCATAACTCTATTTCCCTGTGAGTTCAGAAATGGAGAAAGCAAGTGCTCCTAAATGCTATCTAGAGTTGTGATTCATCCCTATTGATAAAGCCATTCTCCTGGAAATATCATTACCACTCAAGGCTCTGCAAGGTAACATAATTTGCCTCAGATATCACAAGTAGTTAATAAGAAAGCCAGGAATTGAAGCATTTGGTCTAACTCCAAGTTTAGATATGATATCCAAGAAAAAAATCGGCTGGAAAAGTAGACAATTCATTGAGAGTGTAACCTCAAAACTCATTTATCTTTTCAAAACAATATGATTTCCAAGTAAATTTATTGAGGCAACGTTCTGAATGCCCCTTATCATTGCCATTTAACTCTAAATGCTCTCTTCATGGACTTGACAGTATTTGGTAAAGAAGATGGAAATTATATAGCATATATAATCATTGTTCACATAGTAGGCTCAGTTAATATGGATGATTCTAGGTGGCTCTAACCCTGACTCTCTGTGTCTTCCACCTATTCCCAGCAAGTAGGAGTTAAGATGCTGATAGCAAAAATCCATCATTTCACATTGAAAGAGAAGGGGTGGAAGAAATCCTATAAACAGTAAAATAGTGATTGCTTTTTCAGGAAAATTGCAAACCACTTGCCCTTAGGACAACTTGGTGTGCTCATAAACTCTGCAAGTTATGACACCGTTTTACTAACTTTTGTAGCCTGAGACTACAGTTTACTATTACTGACCTTAAAGCTAATCAGGATCTTTCTCCACTTTAATAAAACCAAATCCACTTTAGAATAGGTCCAAGAGTTGTCTTCATTTACTAAAAGCATTCACTGGATAATACAGGCTCCCAATTTCAGTTTCTGTTTCCGCCATGATGTGAACATTTATCTTTTTACCTCATATAATCACATCAGACATTAATGGGTACCATCCAAGGAAGAGCCAGGGGAAAAGATTTAACACAAACTCTCTTCTATAAGCATTACTGTAGCATATTTATCTCAAGCAGGTCTTGTTTCCTCCATAGACAGAAAGGACCACTCATTTCTCAAGAGGTCAATGTTAGGGTGAGGTGACAGGTAGGAATGAATCTTCTTATAATATCTAGTGATGAAAAGATTGATTTATTTAACATAGTTGTTATGATACTATATGAAAAATAGTTAATCAAAATGTTTCCAGTGTATAATATGACTATAACTGCCCCCTTTACTTCCATCTCTGATGCAATAGACAACTGGATTCTTTTTTCCTTATAATTAGAGATTGATCCCCAGAACTTAAACACAGAGAGCCAACTCCTGAAAATTGTCCTTTGTTCTTCATACACACTGTGGCAAGCCCCCTTTAACAAAAAACAAATAAATGCAAAAGTCCCATTACATACAGATCCTAGATTTTCCAAACTCATTTCCTCCTCACATACAAAATTCATTTATTTCATTAATGTACCTCTGAAACTCCAACTGGATTCAACAACCAGCCAAAGTTCAAAACTAATCTAATTTTGATCTGGGTAATTCTTAAGGCACCATCCGTTCTTGGGAAAATTCTCCTCTGGTTGTGAGCCTATAAAAAATGAAATATATTTCAAAAATGAATAATGAGGCAGGCATAAGATAGGCATTCTATTTTAAACGTAAAAACAAAGAAAGAATAAAAGAGTAACTGATCCCATATATTATGTCCAAAACCTAGCAGAGCAGACAACGTTAAATCGCCTTGATTTCACATCCTGACTCTTGGACACTTGTGTGAAAAGTGGGTCTAAGGCTTTAGTGGGAACTGACTTTACAGAAACTCCCATAGGGTGGAGCCTTGTACTTGATGCTCTCCCAGGCTGGTTGCATACTGGAAACGTTTTGATCTCATGACATGGTGATACTATGATGTGACACAGTATAACGAAAGTAGAAAGGGAAGGATGAAAGAAGAGAAAGAAGTCTAAAAGGAGGTGAGACAAGAGAGGGTAATGGAATATATGTGTCATGAAAGCAAAGATAGGGACCATTTGAGGAGAAGAAGGTGATCAGTAAGACAGGGAGAAAGGGAAGGGGAATGGAGTCAGGATAAGATACATATGTATGAAAATGACATAAAGAAACCCATTTTATATGCTAGCTGACAAATTTAAAAGGAGCCTAATTTGCAACCACTTGGTCTTATTTATCTAGCAGAATATATACTATGAGTTATAAATACACAAGAATTGGCACGAAGTAGAAAAGAAACTATTTTCAGTAATCAGCCATTAAAAGTACTGTTGGTATTATTATTCTGAGCGTAGTATGCAATAAAGCAAAGAACTGAGTACCACAAATTTCTAAAGCGCAACAAATAGTCACTTATGATACTAATAACCAGGATTTTTTAATTTTTGAAATTATAATTTGACTAGAACATTTCTCCCTTCCCTTTTCTTCCTCAAAACCCTCCCATATAATCCTTTCCACTCTAGAAGCAGAAAAATCTTAACACAGATAAGGAAAGAACAAAAAGAAAGACTGGTGAGATGTCTCAGTGGTTAAAGGTGCTTCTTGATGATCCAAGTTCAATCCCTAGGAAAGACATGTAGAAGGAGAGAATAGAATACCACATGTTGTCCTCTGACACATGCTAAGACACACCGGTACACACACACACACACACACACACACACTCATAAATATAATAAAAATTAAAAGTATACTAACTAAAATATAAACCAAAAGTAGAATTATCTCACAAGGACTTTAAAGAATTTGTCATAACGAGCCACTGAGCAATGATATCAAAACCATTGCAAATGAAATAATTAGAAGCTTTAAAAAAGAAACAGAAAACAAGTAAAGACAAAAAATTATAGATAATACCAAGTCTTAGAACTCAAAGTCACAGCCAAATTGAAAAGCCTGAATAACAAAAGAAATACCAGAATAAGGAATTAATGAATTTAGGACAATAGAAATTGAACAGGCTGAACAAGACAGAAAAAAACTGTTGGAGGATGGGGAAACACTAAGGAGCTTGTGGGACATAATAAGAGATGTGATATTTGTATCATTGACATCTCATGAAGTAAGGAGAAAGAATGTGCAACTAAAGTAACATTCAAATACATAATGGCAGAAAATTTCCCAGGTTTGGCAAAAAATATGATCCTACAAATTCAAGATGCTGACCCCATTTCAAGCGGAGCAGATCCAAAGGACTTCATGCTGAGACACATAATAATCAGCCGCAAACATTCAAGACAAACAGACTTTAAAAAGCAGCAAGAGAGAGATGGCATTTTACTTACAGGGGATAATAACTCAAATGACCACAGATTTTCCATTAGCATCCCTGAAGGTCAGAAGGAGGTGCAGGCTTTTAAGGTGCCACATGCAAAGAACTATAAACTATAAATATCCTTCAGCAATGTGTAGGGAGGGAGGGAGAAACTTTGGGACACTCAGCCCCAAATGTTATGTCTTCATCAGACTCCTTCTCTTAAGGCTCATGGATGTATGTGGAAGAGAAGGCAGAAAGATTTAAGAGCCAGAGGTGGTGTATGACGCCAAGGAAACAAAATCTTTCAGGCACAGCAGGGCTGATGCAGGTATGAACACACAGAGGTTGCGACAGCACACACAAGCCTTGTACAGGTTCAAATCAGACAAAATCCCAGTGCTGAGAAGGGGAAGTGGACAGAAAGTCCCACCCCTAACCAAGAAGCTATTCATAATTGATACCTGCTGGGAAAAAGAAAATTGTCTTTCTCCTATGGAGCCTCACTGAGTTTATCAAGCACACTCAGGGAAGTGCCCATGTCCAGGACTTGTCGGCTGATACAAATCAGACTCCATGCTTTTGGGGTGCTTTTTCATTATACTTTGTCTTATTGAGTTTTTGCTTGTTTTTTTTTTTTTGAGTTTTGCTTTTCATCGTATGTTATCTTTTGAGAGAGAGAGAGGTTGGAAGTGTTGGAAATTAGGTGGGTAAGGGAGTGGGGATGATTTGGGAAGAGTTAAGGGAGAGAAAAGAATATCATCAAAATACATTATATGTAAAATTGAAAATTAAAACAAAACAAAATATAGATGTCCTTCAGGAAAAGAAAGAGAACTCTCAGAAATGTCAGATGAAGGAAGTTTATGCATTTGTCATCAGTGGAGCAACCTTAAGAGACTGGCTAAAGAAAACTCAGAAAACAGCAAGAAAATTATAGAAGGAATAACTTGGGAGATGAAAAGGGAAGAAGTAAAAAGAGAAAGCATAATGTTTTGTGTGAATACATTCGCCTTTTCTTTTCCTCTTGAGATTTTTCAGATCATATTTAATAGTTGAAGCAGAAATCATCATCTTATACAGTTAATTAAAGAAAATTGTTTGATAAACGAAGAGAGTGAAAATATTTAGCTAAATGAAATACTTCTCTACTTCAAACTGGTAAAATGTTTAAATTGACAAACGTATAAATGCAAATATCAAACTTGGGCAGATGAATAATATATATAAAAAGATAGACTACAACATAGCTATCAGCTATAATTCTGACACAACAGCATGAGTTTTACAGACTCATAAGAGTTTGGTGAGATTTGTTTAAAAATACCCAGCATTTATTTATTTATTTATTTATTTATTTTTTTTCTTTTAATTTATTCATTTATTTTTGTTAAAAGCAAAGTTTACATTTACTCCCCTTGTTCCCGGCCCTCCCGCTCCCCCACTACCCCCCTGCCCTCC